>JAKZAP010000018.1:17150695-17568768 GCA_023053575.1 Branchinecta lynchi
ATAGCGCTTGTCGACTCTATCCAGCACTCCTGCTCACCGACGCGGTGGTTGGGCGCAAAACATTTGAAAACTGAACGTACCGTGGTTAAGTGGGAAAACTAGCAAACAAAAGAAGTAAAAAACAGAAGATTCCCATATCATTATGATTACATCATTACATATGATTACAGATTCTGATTGGACGTTGAAGATTCCGGCAAGCTTCACGTTGTGTGACGGGCAAAATTCGGCACGGCCGAAAAAGCGTTAAAAAGTCGTAGGACGAAATAATGAAGAAAGGTCGGAATTTTAGAAGCTTAAATTCCACAAGGGAGCTAGATATATTATAAAAGGCAGAATAAGCGAGATGGGTCCTTTAAGAGATGAACAAAATATTTGTTCAAGTTAATGCGACAGTCAAGATAAGGGTAAGGAAACACGCTGAATCCTCAACTGAACTTCTTTTTCTCACCAGAAAAATAGTTCGTCTTGAATCCGGGAACAAGCGAAAGTTTGTGGATTTTTTTTTTTCTGATTTGAATTGAGGTTCGGCATAGGAGGTAAGAAGACATAATGAATCCATACATGAACTTCACTTTCTCACTGGACAGATAGTTTTACTGGATTCCAGTCAAACCAAAAAAGACACAGTTTACCGAGAAATACTATTTCTTCTCTCCTCAGGTTGGTAGTCAAGTCGGGATCTTGAATGTTTAAGAATGAACCTGATTGTCGATATTCTTTTCGCTAAAAAGCCTTACCTTCACTGTCAAAAAAAAATCTTGCAGCGTTTGCTACTGGGATTAACCTTATCTTTATTGAGATAAGATTATCCCTAATTCGGATTAATTCCCAAAAGAGATAAGATTAATCCTAGTAAAAAAAACTGCATCCTTATTCCGAGAAACTTTTTAGTGTTGTGGATCTGATTAATGGTCTATTACGAAGATTACGAGATCTGTCTGGGGGCTGGTAAAGAACGAACCTCTGCAATACTCGATTGTCTGTCCTAGAAAGATGAACAAATATTCCCCATTCGGGTCCCATCGAAACCTATGGTCTTGTTGTATGTGTAAACGCCGATAACGTAAAGTCTTCACAAACAAAAGTTTTACCTTGATCATTCTTAGTACCAGTGGCACTTTAAATTCAGTACAAGAGCTTACAGACGGCGAGAACCCAACTGAAAATCCTTGAATCCACAGAGAAATGCTCGAAGAACTGCGAGACAACTATATAGCAGCTTATTTGGCACTCGAATACCTTTTCTACGCTTAAAAGTCCTCTCGTCGAGTAGCCGAGTAAAAAAAAAATGCAGCCTAGTGCTTTCACGAGTTTCCTATCATATAAACATATAGTTTCGGATAAGCTTTTAATATCAAACATGGTACAAAATTTAACTGGGCCTACCTCGAACTAGTCAATAAGCCTCGCTGAAGAACAGGGGCTACGATCTGGCATGACACGGACGTTGCTATGTTAGAATCACAGAAAGCTCATCTGGTTTGATCCCTACGCGTCAAATAAGCCCCCTTTCAACTGAGCGAATCGGACATCCAGACATCAGATCCAGGGCATTTGCTTTTCCCACCCATCAAGTTTTACTGAAATCAGAACACTTCCGGTCTGCAAGTCCTCCCATCGAGTTCAGACATAGTCTGAACATCGGAATAACATACCTAGTCCATATGACCACTATAATCTCCAAGTTCCATCCCAACGTGTTTAACAAATTTTCGGGACTCCCCTCCAACTTCCCCGCGTGGTCGGAGACAGTTTAGACAAGTGACTGTCACATCTAGAGAATTTGCTTCTACCACTCACCAAATTTTATTCAAATAGGAGCACTTATTGTATCCCTCTTAGACTACACCCCCACCAAACTCGGATCCGGCCGTGACCCAAAAATCGATCATCTAGGCCATACAAGTTTCATCCCTATCTTCTATCCGTATGTTTTTTACCCATGTGGCAGACCTTACCCCCCCCCCCAAACATGATCGGATATGGATCGGATGACGGATGGAGACAGACATCATCGATTTATTTAGCATTTGTCGAAGTCCGCAAGTGCCCTAACAAGAATAGTCAAGTCAAAAAGCACTAATGAAACAAGTAACCTTAGCTCCCTCAAGGCTTCTCTATTCTTTATAACTCTTTCCACACGGAAGCACCAGCGAAACAAATAATGAAACTCCTTAACGCTTTCCTATTCGTCAAAACATTTCCGATTCATGAAAATTCCCTAATTCACTAATCACTGATAATGAAGCCTCCTTCACATAAAAGCTCAGTTCCGGTAAATTCGGGCGTCGCTTATCACGATAGATGGCTTTAAACAATTTTCAGATTTCCAAAGCCTCTGTAAAGAAAATAAGAACAAACTTCCGTGCCCCTTTGTGCTCTGATAAACATCTGCTCACACACTGAATTCTCCAGCTTGACACTTGACACTTTTACTAACAAGTCCAGTCTTTGTGTTAGAATAAGTTCACAGGTTTCGGAGCTTTCTCACAAGCTTCCCATTCACAGTTTGATGTACGATGTGGATATCAATGTCGCTGACCAGCTAAAAAAGACAAACTGTTACTTGGGAAGACACTAACTGACAGTAGAAGCTACTTCTTTTTCTCAAGGAAGTTTCCAGAGTTACTTGTTGGTTACATACGGCCTACTCAACCCTACTATCAGAGGTTGAATGACAACAAATAATCACTAAACGCTTTCTGTGAACATTTACTTTATACTGAGATCCCTCACAAGCACGACCATCTGGTAATTTGTGTTTTTATTGCCTTATTTAAAACCATCCCGCAGGATAAAAGTTCTGTCTGAATTCACCAGCTATTTCCTTCAGGAAAGAAGCGCTTACACTCCTTAACCATGAACGTTTCTTCGGACAGAAGCTTGTAACAACAAGCCGCGACTTGCGGCCTCACAAGAGACTTCAAAGAAGAAAACCTTCGGTAAGATTTCCAAATAAACTAAAGGCGTTTTTCCGCGACACAATTGTGGGCCACACAGTCGAGCCACAAGCTGAGACTCGCGAAAACGCCGTTTCGTCTATTTTGGGCGGTAATTTCAATTGTCGGAAATTAAAATAAAATTCAGGTAAAATCTCAATAAACAGATCTTCAGGCTTTCGTCCTGTACAAAAAGGATCCTTATGTCTAAAAGCTAGTGAAAGTAGTTAATTTTTTTGTTTTGACACTATTTTGCTGCTAAACTTGAATTCCACGACAGATTCGAGACACAAAATCGACAATCACCTCGGCAGTTGTTTGTCGAATTCGAGCCACAACGGCAGCCACACAAATCTTTTTGGTCGCGGAAACACGCTTGTGAGCCGCACAAAAGACTGCGGAAAACACTCTTTTTGAGCCACAATAGACCAGTGCCAGTGAAAAGGAATGGAAGATTCAGGTTTAGATAGTGTCCAATTCTTACTAAAATACAAATTCGTCTATACTTGAACAAAAAAAAAAATCCAGCGAGAGCAAGAAAACTGTGTGGCGAAGAGTTAAATAAAGTAGTTTTAGTCCTGTCTTAGTTATTGACAATGACGGCGAGGCTGTTAGGAAATAGACCGTAAATAGTGTAGGCCTATACAGTGAGAAAACGCGGAAAATACAGTTATGAATTACCCGAGATGCAGTAGATCTGATCAGCCTTTTTATGCCGACTGTCTCTTCCACGCGAGGTAAAGGTTGTAAAGTCACGCAATAGATAAACAAATATCTAGCTGCCGACTAAACACATGGATGCACATCCTTGTGTTAAATGCTATGTTGGATACAGTGAAGGACCTAAAATTGTACCTTGCGGTACTCCGTAAAAACAAGAGCTACGAGCTCATATGGCACTTGTTACGAGTAGGCACGGCTCGGTTATGTCAATGATATATCTAGTGTTTGCTAGGTGTCTTCCCACCAAGTTTCATCTCGATCCCTCCACTCATAGCGTTTTCCAATATTTCCGGTTCTCCCCTCCAGCTCTCCCCAAAAGTCACCGGATCCGGGTCCGGATTTTAAGTGGGTCGTCTGAGGCATGAGGTCTTTCCAAATATCAAGTTTCATCGAGATCCGGTCACCCGTTCAAAAGTTATAAATACCTCAAGATTCCGGATTCCCCCTCCCTCCACTCCCCCAACAGTGCCCGAATCGGCTCGGTCATGTCAATGATTTATCTATTGTTTGCTAGGTGTCTTCGCACCAAGTTTCATCTCGATCCCTCCACTCATAGCGTTTCCCAAGATTTCCGGTTAACCCCTCCAGCTCCCCCCCAAAAGTCACCGGATCCGGTCCGGATTTTAAGTGGGTCGTCTGAGGCATGAGGCCTTTCCAAATATCAAGTTCCATCGAGATCCGATCACCCGTTCAAAAGTTATAAATACCTCAAGATTCCGGATTCCCCCTCCCTCCACTCCCCCCACAGTGCCCGAATTGGCTCGGTTATGTCAATGATGTATCTAGTGTTTACTAGGCGTCTTCCCACCATGTTTCATCTCGATCCCTCCAATCACAGCGTTTCCCAAGATTTCCGGTTGCCCCCTCCAGCTCCCCCCAAAAGTCACCGGATCCGGTCCGGATTTTAAGTGGGTCGTCTGAGGCATGAGGTCGTTCCAAATATCAAGTTTCATCGAGATCCGGTCACCCGTTAAAAAGTTATAAATGCCTCAAGATTCCGGATTCCCCCTCCCTCCACTACCCCCGACAGTGCCCGAATCGGCTCGGTCATGTCAATGATGTATCTAGTGTTTACTAGGCGTCTTCCCAACAAGTTTCATCTCGATCCCTCCACTCATAGCGTTTCCCAAGATTTCCGGTTGCCCCCTCCAGCTCCCCCCAAAAGTCACCGGATCCGGTCCGGATTTTAAGTACGTCGTCTGAGGCATGAGGTCTTTCCAAATATCAAGTTCCATCGAGATCCGATCACCCGTTCAAAAGTTATAAATACCTCAAGGTTCCGGATTCCCCCTCCCTCCACTCCCCCCCACAGTGCCCGAATCGGCTCGGTTATGTCAATGATGTATCTAGTGTTTGCTAGGTGTCTTCCCACCAAGTTTCATCTCGATCCCTCCACTCATAGCGTTTCCCAAGATTTCCGGTTGCCCCCTCCAGCTCCCCCCAAAATTCACCGGATCCGGTCCGGATTTTAAGTGGGTCGTCTGAGGCATGAGGTCGTTCCAAATATCAAGTTTCATCGAGATCCGATCACCCGTTCAAAAGTTAAAAATACCTCAAGATTCCGGATTCCCCCCTCCCTCCACGGTGCTCGGATCGGGGAAGTGACTATTTCCAACTTAATCATTTGGGGTCCCTGATACGCTTGCAAAGTTTTATCGTCCTAGCTTATCTGGAAGTGCCCGAACTAGCAAAACCTGGACAGACCGACGGACGGACAGAAATTGCGATCGCTATATGGCACTTGGCCGAAGGGCAAGTGCCATGAAAACCGGGAGACATTCGGAATAGATTGATTTATATTTAGCAGTTGCGTCCTATCTGATATAGCCTAACAATAGCGACGATTCTTACTAAAAATATTCTACATTACATTTCGTAAATGGCTTGTAAAAAAGGTCGGCAGGCTTGACTAAATTGAAAGCCTTTTTAAGATCAATAGCAGTGCGATTTATCCGATCGACATGGACTTTAGTTGCATGCAAGCTAGGCTACTGTAAAGATGTATGGGTTCTTACCATTTTCTGGTGTAATGCATCCATGCCAGTGTGATTGTGCAGCTTGTTGTTTTGAACCATGGAGACAAAATGACTGACATTGCTTCCTGTAAAGAGAGAACATGATTAGTTATTTACTGAACTAGGGAAATAGGTCCATTCATTCAGAATATAGCCTAGTCTACCACAACCTCTTGATTTTGGGTTAACGTATGCCAAAAGCTCGTTCTATCCAGCATTTAGCATACCATATGCCTATCGCTGGATACCCCTGACTCAGCAAAACACTCATCGGTCCAGTGAAGTTTAGAAATCACCTAGTCAGAATTCGTATCAATCTATAGTGGAGTAGGTTAGATTTCCGGTACCTACAGTGACTGGTGTTTGGCATTGGGTAACAAGCGTCTGACATAGCATCGAAAGAAAGATTTTCCTACGCAGGTCAGATGGGAGGGTAATATCAAGACCCGGAATCACTAGTAAATAACGGGAAGACAACAATGCTACCGAAAACAAATTTAACACTTTACCCGAAAAGAAGTGCAGAATGCTAACCGTAAGCTGCTAAAAAGAACAAGTAAGGGGATGAACCCAAACAAATGATCAGACTCGAAAATCTAGCAGGAGCTAGATAGGGCAGTAGAGATAACAAGTAAGTAACCATTCAGAAGCTAATGAAGATGAGATTCGAGTAACTACTCTACCCGAGTCTCTACCCATCGCTGTTCACATTTTCACACCACTATTCAAATTTCCACAAGAGGAACCACGGTATATCAGAGACTCACCAAAACAGGTACAAGTTCAAAGTTCTCGAGTTCTCTGTCAGCGTTATCCGGCGTAAACGAAGGGGACAGCTCTTCGAAGACAAACTCGGTGTTCGGGAGTACTCCTCGTTCGCTCTCGAAGAACAATCTGGAACAAGACCTGAATATCACTGCATGCTACTAGTTAGTTTGGTCATTAGATCTGTGCTCCACTATATCTCATACTTGTTTTTGTTTTTTTCTTACCGGCTCACAATCTCAAAAGAAGACAAAAAAACAAAATAAAATTTTTGTTATGACAAAAGAGGAAGATGAATTATTGCAAGGATATTTGGTTTTATGGCATGCTTGAGCCTTATGAGAAAGATTATGGCTAAATATTTAAGTTAAGTCCGGTACCTCTCCAGAATCAATAAGTAAAATATCGCTGAGATAAACTGAAAACAATTCTGGCCATCACTGTCAGTTCAGGCAAGGCATGTGGACGTAACAAATGCATCTCTTCCCAGCGTTCAGTATCGTACTGAACCATGTACCAGATTTTATAAGTGAAAACAGGATACTGATTTAACCATCAGCAATCCAACCAGAATTTGTGTTACTGGAAACACTCAAACACAACCCTATCCCGAAACATCAGAGAAGAACAAACAACTCTTAAGTTGTCTCTGTAAAGTGCAATTGCAGTACAAACAAGCCTTACTGTCTGGCAATGTTAAACTCCCTTGTGGAGCTGCCAGATAACAGAAAATGTTTGCAACAGAGCACAATCAGAATTTTTCACTGTTGATTGCAAATTACGTTTTGGTAGCTATAGCGTTGAGATTTATCTTACAATTACCTACACTGGGGTTAACAAATCTGTGCATTGGCATGCTCCTGGCATCGATAATACTTTAAATCTATCCTCTAAACCATTAAAAAATGTAGAACTTCCAAGACATGAATATCACATAGCTCACCAAATCTCCTTGATTATGTCCTCTCATCATGCAACAAGTCGGATTCTTCCCACAATTCTCTTTTTTTGTATTTATTTACTATTCAAGAAGACGCTAAATCCCTTTTCTTGCATATTTGTCTGAATCAAGAATGTGAAAGGTTTTGCAATTCTGCAGAACTGAGAAGTTGCTTTGGTGGTCAAGTCTCTAATCTCATTCTCTATTGTCCGTTCCGACTGGTCAACAAGGGTGGATGTTCTGTATAAACATGTTTATTTGTTTTTTTTTTTCAAAGGCGAGAACCATGAAAAATCAAAAATGGTAATCTGTATGGGACTCCAGGCTTCACAAGTAACCCCGTGATCAAATCAGCAGATCCAGGATGGACACAGGATGTTACAAAGGTAAGCCCCACTGAAGAATGTGAATGCTTGTCAGGTGATCTCACATCACCAGGACCAAGGGTATTTTTGGCTTGCAAATTAGCAAGCCTCAAAAGCAAGCCCCCTTGATCAAATCAGCAAAGCCAGGGCACTACACAAGTAAGCACCATTGACAAGCATGCCTAGGCTAGCCGAGCCGAGTGTTTTCTCCGAATCGAGAAGGGGAAGCTTCTTGATTCTGCAGAATCAAGAAGTTGCTTCGCTAGTCAATTCTCAATCCTCCTTCCTGATTGGTCAATAAAAGGCAGATGTAAACCCCTCTAAGCAGGTTTTAAAGGGTGGTTAAATTAGTGTTTTCTAAAAAGCGAGAACAAAGAAGCAAGACGAGCTGTCTACAAGGACTGAAAATTAAGAAGCTATAACAGAGATCTGAGAATTCTATTGAACTACTGAACTATTCGGCTACAATTCTTGTTATTATTTTATGCCAGAGGCCACCGTAACAAGTAATTAGCCCCTCCCCCTTATTATTCTGCTATTTTGGTGCCATAACTGTTACAATTTACTTGTGCTGGTCCCAAGCATCATAAGTGATACTAATTACTGGTTCAGCAGGAACTCTGGTAAGACTGATAACCTGTCTGTGTTGTTTTTATTTTCATCCCAGAGAGCCTTGTAACTAATCCACTTCACAAGTGGAAAATGATTTTGGCCAGTGAGTAGTTGTAAAGTTGCAACAACTTTCTATTTTTTTCTTGTGCCTTTATGCTTGGCAGATTCTGGCTTTCTTATTACTGGTGGATATCTTGGATTCACTTTCCGAAAAGCAAACTGAGAATCCACTGAGTGCAAGAAAATACGAGAAGTCGGTGCGCCTCAGTTGAACATTTACAACTTTTCACTGACTTGCCAAGATCACTTTCCACTCATGAAGTGGCTTAACTTTCCAAGTGGTGGCAAAAACTAGCGGAGTGTAAGAAGAGCTCTGGAAAGAGAAGTGAGTTTTAGCCAAAGTCGCTAAAACAGCCGGCGCAGAAGCTCGCAAAGCTTTCTAGACCGTCAGAACTGCTCTTAAAGAGACCAGACCCTAGCTCTACTTTGTCTTATGCAGAGTCAATCAGATCGCTTGGTTGGGCTCCCCCAGCTGGCTGAGTAAAAAAGATAACTTCACAAGGGTTACCACGGATAGCATAAGAGTTTCACTTCGATTGAGTGTTGAAGAACAAATTTTGTAACAACTTTTCTTCAAAAGAAATTATTGTTAGACAGGTTTAGATTTTGACCCGGATTTTTATGCTAGACTAGGATAGTTCAGGGTGATCTCTTCAGGTTGCACTATAACTCCTGTGGAGCTGTTGGAAGACTCACCATCTTATGATACATTTTAGTATATGACTAGTTTCATAGCCATGCTGACAGAAAACTTCCGATTTGCACCTCTAAAATTTAAAGGACACTTGAGGTCTACTGAAAATTTCTCTTTCCGTTTCCGTAGAGGCCGCCCTGGCTTCTACGGCTTCCCCAGATTTTGCAAATTTCAGAAACAACGCGGATTTCTGGATTGAAAATTACTCGATTTTTCTGTGCAGTTTTACGAAATGGGTGCATCCCGTGAGAACTGAAAATCCATTGGAAACCTGACCTTTTATCACCTTGGGGACAGTAGGAAGATCGAAAGTAGAGGATTTAAATCGTCACTTTACCATTTTTCCAACAATTTAGCCCTAGTTGTCAAAGCAACCATCAGGCGTCAGCAGAGGCGTCGCAAGTGCATTTTTATTGGGGGGGGGGGGGGGTGCAGAGTAAAAATTTTACCCAATCTCTCAAAAATTTTACCGAATCCTAGAATCCTCTTTAAATTATGGAACAGAAAGGATTACGTAGGAAGATCATCATCATATGGTTTGAATGGCGTTGAGTTCCACTTCGTGTAGATCTCTTTCTGCCTTCTCGGTTGATCGGTGGTGGTTGTTTTTAACATTAATGGGCAGCATGAAAAGACGATAAGCCAACTATTAGGCGGCATTTTGACGAAGCCCACTGGAAGAATATATTGCCGAGCATGATTCCAGCAACAACTCTATCTATTAAAGAAAATAGAAAATTAAATCGAGTGCCCCAGGCTAAATTTATTCGGAATCCAGTTTTTTTTTTTCCTGTAAGCTAAACTGAACTGCTTCTCTTACACATTCTATCATTGTTTTGTGGATTAAATGCAGAGACTCTAAGAAGTTCCAAGAACCGGATGAAGCGACTTTCTGGCAGCAACATCAAGGGTAGTCTAGTCAATACTACCCATAATCACATAAAGTGAGCGGCGCAGGCGAGATTTTATTTTGCTGGATTCTACCTTTTAATGTTTTGGAATCTCAATCCTAAAACCGGCTTAAAACCCTAGTCAAATGATGCGCCCTTCCAGAAAATAGAGAATATTACGAAAAGCGATGCAGGCGGAACTCTCTAAATATTTATGATTAGACTTTATTTTGGGGATCCAAATAAAAGTAAGGACTATCGATGAAATCATAGATCATCCCTTTTGTCCGCGACCAGTGCTTCACTCGACCTCTTACAAGTTTCGAGGTTTGTGGTAACTCCCGAATCCTGGCAATTATAATGAACAAATTACCGAATCCCAGTTGTTATTCCGAATAGTTCTGAACCGATAGCTTATTTGGGATTCCATGTAACAACAAAATCTCCATAAGTATACCAGATAGTTCTGGCATCGAAAAATTACCAGATGGTTTCAGTAAATTCTCGCACCAAATTTGTGATAACTACAGAATACTGGCAACTATACCGAATCCTGATTACGGAAGTTTTTCTTACCGATGGCCTATTTAGTATTCTGTACAACTACCGAATCCCCGTAAATATATCGAATAGTCGTGCTATCGAAAAAATACAGAACCATTTTAGCAAAACTTTGGGCCTCTGGACCGAAATTTTCGGACCGAAATATAACCTTATTATAATTTTGGCAAAATTACAAAAATTGGGAGATTATCGGGAGAAAATTTTGGTCGGGAGATTTCCAAAAAAGCCGGGAGATCTCCCGAGAAATTGGGAGGAGTGGAAGCACTGCAATCATGTTCCAACCTAAAATCGAATTCGCAAGAATACATATTCACCTGCCACAATTTTGGCTTCTTGCGTCAAGGCTGGAACATGGGCTGGAATGATTGTTCTATTTTGCAGCAAAATCTAATTCCCCAGGAGAATCCAACCAATTAAGTTACAGAGATGTGCAGAGATGCATGGTAGACTCGTAGTTACCATGCTCACTATGCTCCCGAGCATGGTAAGCAAGTAGTTATTATTAGTTACTATTTCAAGAAGGTTGGAACGGCCAGTGTAGCCTGAGTGTAGCTTAGTAACTTTTTGTGATGTAGCCGTGGGAACAAAAATGGTAACTATTAGTTACTAATGTTTAAAGGTTGGAATGGTTAGGCACAATCTGAAGACTAGACTAGGATAGTCCGGGGTGATCTCTTCGGGTTGCACTACAACTCCTGTGAAGCTGCTCGAAGACTCACCATCTTTTGAATACCCTATAGTAGAAGCAGCCCACTATAATCAAGGCTAGAGAAGTCTGGCAGCAACCAAATCAAGAATTCATCATCAGGAATCCAGAATCAGGAATCCTTAGCATGAGTTCAGCTTTTTCTTCTTTGGGTTCTCTCCCGCTGATTTCCTTATTGATTTGCCGATCGTCACCGGGGTGACGTTCTTCAAATAGTCAAGGGGGTGACTCTCTTTTTTCGATAACATGTTGAGTGGGGGACTAGTTGGAAAACAAAGAAAAATCCTAGACAACATTTTCTCGTAGCCAACTAATCCGCAACACCAGCTTTCCTATAGGAAATTTCTTATAGTAGCAAGGTAGCCAGCCAACTAGTCGGCTAGTGACCGCGCGGTGTAGATGTATGATTGGATATCTAGATTTTGTATATTTATAGTACGAGATTCTTCGAGTTATGTCCGTCGTTTTCCACGGAGTTGACGAGGGTAACTTGTCGAGCCTTGTTAACTGGTAAATTAATTACATTAAATTGCTTTAAACGTAGTTGCGTTGTTTATCTAAACTCTGAGTTCTCGCTTCTGAATCCTCGATTCTCGTACAGATTAAAAATTCTGTTCCTCTGGCTTCTCCATTCTCGCTTTGACAATAACACTAATTTGACAGCTCGTGTGCAACCCGCTATACGTGTTTGTTGAACACCCACACTCTGTTAACCAATCAGGGAGAAGAACAGAGAGAGGAGAATCGAGAATTTACCACTGGAGCAACTTCTCGATTCTGCAGAAGTGCGAGGCTTTCCCCATTCTTGATTCTGACAAAAACGCAGGAAAAGGAAAATCGCAAGGAGAGTTCTGACCAAAAATGCAATCATTAGTTGGTTGAAGCATCCTTAGATAGAAATAACAGGGCCTGTAGAAACAAGTATTAGTCATTTTCCACCTGAACAGTTCTGGCATGTTATTATGTATGGGTTAAGGTAAAGAGCTTGTTCTACTATATCGTAAACAAATCAATGGGCAGTTAATATTTGGCTGCACCTTCGGTTGAAATTGAACATAAAAAAAACAACTGAAAAATACATAATTATTTTCACTCTCTGAAGCTGTTTTATTCATTGATCCTGACTGATGTTTTTCTAGTATAACTGTCTTATCCAGTGGTCCTTACTGATTTCCTTTTAGATTCTGTCAAGTCGTTCAGTTGTTACCAGTAATGGATTTTGACAATCTGTCCGATGGAGATGAAGATTTCTTTGATTCAGTCCAAGCTGAAGGATCTATCCAGGATGATGAAACTGAGATGATTTCAGATGATGAGATAGGAGATGTAATATCACCGGAGCCACTTGAGGAACTAGAAACTTTAAACACTGCTGGGAAGGAGAAAGAGGACTCTCAGTTGGAAGAAAGTAGAATTCCAGATCCTACTCAAGTTTGTAAGTTGGATGAGAACTTGAAAGAAACCAATGGTATTGAAAATATCATTGAGGGGTTTTCTTTACAGTCAGAACTTCCTGTTGAAAAGACGAGTAAGGAACAGACCGGAGAGATGCTTGCAAATAGTAATGCATGGGTAAAAGCAGAAGGTTCCAGCGATTCAGCTGGAGCACTACCGGCAGGGTCTCATACCATCAAAGATACTGAAGAAATTGAAGAGACCATAAGTGCACCTGAGCATCTGTGTCTAAAATCATCAGAACAGGTATCGCAGGTTCAGAAAGATCCTGTTGTGACAGAGATTTTAGAGAGTGGAGAAGAGAAACCTGTAGAATGCTGTATTGTTGAAAATTCTAGTGAGACCTCAGGCTGTTCTAAAGATTCATGTGGTCTGTCAGAGCCGTCTGGTGCCCTAAGTCAGCCAGCTGACATTCTAAACAGAGCTGGCGAATTCCTGAGTCCTGACTGCTTAGCAGTAGATACCAGTCTTGATGAAAGCCTAATTCTGAGTATCCAACATTCTGAACCTGAGGCTGAATGTGCCATAGTAGTACTTTCAGGGAGTACAGCCACGATTGAATCCGACACACCAGTAGGTGATCTTGATGGCTTGAGTGAGAAAAATATGCCACTTGACAGAAGTTGCAGCATTCGAGTTGATATAGCAAGAGCAGGTACGCCAAACCAAAGCCCCAAAATCGAACTTGAAGGAGTTGCTGTTAGGTCATCAGAGGACATCCTTGTGAAGCAAGATGTTTCATTTGACACCGACTTTGCAGAAGCTTTGAGTCCGATTTCAGATAATGAGGATATGGGCCCCCTAGAAGCTATATCTGACATAGTGGCTTGTGAATCTAAGATGGACCTTGAACCTCCTGATGTTGTTAAAGAAAAGAGACTAGCATTTATTGAAGGTCATCCCTCCCTTCCATCTGCACTTGTACAGAACCATGTGTGCTCAGACTCAACTGAAAAAAGCTCTGAAGTTGAGAGTGAAGCTTGCCCTGTTAATGACTTGAAGGCACAATCAATTCATTCCCCAATAAGCGACCATAGCCAAGATGACATGGACTTCCTGAATAGTCCATTCCACAAAGGAGAGACCACTACTGATATGGCTGTATCTAGTTCTACGTCTGACATAGTGGCTTGTGAATCTAAGATAGACCTTGAACCTCCTGATGTTGTTAAAGAAATGAGACTGTCATCTATTGAAGGTCATCCCTCCCTTCCATCTGCAATTATACAGAACCATCTGTGCTCAGATTCAACTGAAAAAAGCTCTGAAGTTGAGAGTGAAGCTTGCCCTGTTAAAGACTTGAAGGCACAATCAATTCATTCCCCAATAAGCGACCATAGCCAAGATGACATGGACTTCCTGAATAGTCCAGGCAACGAAGGAGAGACCATTACTGATATGGCTGTATCTAGTTCTGAACATACTGAATCCAAGCCAAGTCCAAAACCAGAGGATTCCTCCGTATCTCAGATTGAAAGTGGGCAGTCAGATATTGGTATGGAGACACAGTCGTTGAATGAGAAAAAAGATTCTTGTGATAAAACTAGTTCTGTGGAGTCTTTGAACCAGGTTTTAGTGGACTCAAGACCTCTTGGATCTGACTCAGAAAAGTTAATTGAGGTATTCATAGATAATTTACTAAACACTGCAAATGCAATGAAGGGAAAGACTGAAGGTATTGAAGGTGAAACAATGGAGTCGTTTGTAGCAACTGATCGGTTGTCGGATAAACATTCAGTGAGTGGTTCACTCCTCGAAATGGAGGCTGTGGAGAAAGACAGTCCCACAGAAAAATTGGGAAACGTGGAAAAGTTGGATTGCAGTGAACTTGATGATAACTTTGATGATTTTGAAGACCTGGAGCCAAACTTAGTAGCAAATGTAGATAAGCTATCTGTAGATACTGTGAATGGTACAAAGGAGGAACTGGAAGGAATGAAAGAAGATAAGCTCATAGAAAAATTGACAGTGGTGAACAACTCCGACGGTAGTGATTTTGGGGATGATTTTGATAATTTCGAAGTCCTTGATGAGCCTAATGATTTCCCGGACGAGGAAGGGATTTTATTCTTCTTGATGAGCTGGCAGAGGAAGTAGAAGAGATTGAGACAGAGGTGAGCGTTGACTGTATTGCAAAATATACCAAGTTTTCATCCTCAAGTTTGGGTTGTTCACTTAAGGAAGTGTAAAAACTATTTTCTTGGACCCTGTAGCCTACCTTAAGATTTACCGTAAATTGTGCTTGCATGCAAAATAATATTTCCGTACAGTTGAAACGATAATACATATATGGCACTTTACACAAGGGACTTGTACCGTGACCAATAAACCAAAAATAGTTTTTTTTAGATAATTTAGAAGTCTAAACTCCATTATGGGAGCCGCGTAGACATACCAGGATCCACAAGGCGGGGTCTCATGACGAAAACCATATGAAACCAAATATATAATTTTAATGGGGAAGACGCCCTCGAGATGGAAACCTTTTATAAGTAGTGAACTGAAAGACAAAAGTGCTCCTCAGCCGGGATTTGAACCCAGGACCCTCTGCTTATAAGGCAGGCGCTCTTACCATTTGAGCTACCAAGGGGCTTGTGAACAGAGGTCGCAAACCACTAGAGTAGTCTGGTAGAAGCCAGCCATAGGAACAGTGACCCTGCCTGAAGGCAAATTCATCTAGCCAGTTCACATCCCCATGTCATAGAAATTAATAATAATACTTGGATGGCACTTCACACAAGGGACTTGTAACTGTGACCAATAAACCAGAAACAGGTTTTCGATATAATTTAGTCTAAGACTCCATTATCGAAGCCTCGTAGACATACCAGGAACCACAAGGCGGGGTCTCATGGGGAAAAATGCTTCTTTTGAAATGCTTCTTGGTGATGGCGGCTTGTTGATTGGAGTGCACACGCATGTTCACCTAGCAGATACCCATCTAATTTCTGTGTGGAGGCAATCAACTGTTCAGCGTTGACCTGATCATTGTTAAAGTTCAAGGCCCATTGATTATTTCGTCATTCAGAGAGGTACCTATCCATTACTTATCTTTCGATCGAGCAATCTTCTTGCCTTTTCTTTAGGAACACTTTTACTTTTGTCAACTGCCTGTTATGGCGCTCAAGCGCACCTTTTTAGGGTCCTTTTCGTTTTATAAACGATATCACCCAGGTCAGTTTCTATAAGTACAAAGTAGATCTCACAGACGCCGCCTAGTCCTAATTTTTGTCATACATGTGCGCATTTAGCGGAAATCGGTAAAACCAAAACCAAAGTCTTTAGTCCCATGCACCCCGATAAAACTGAGCAGAGCTAGAGGTACTTGCTGAGCTTTAAGTTGATGACCGTCTACTTCCCTCTTCGCCGTTGCGCATATTATAGGAAAAACTGTAGCAGGCGTGCACAGGGGCGTCCCGGTACCTTCCTGATCGGGGGGGGGGGGGGGGGTGCAGCTTCAGAATTTTACCGGAATGTTTCGAGCTTTTTCCGGAATTGTTCGAGCTTTACCGGAAATTCTCGTAGTGACAATCTCTGCAGAAAGTCTAGAATGCTGTCGTGATCTGACTTAGATTACGTATTGTAACCAACAGTAAACAAAAAAGAAAGGCTCGTTAACCACTTAAAACAAAACAAAAATCTGACATTCAACACACCCTACACATTTACTCGTCGCATTTTAACCATTTTCCATTTATCCACAACACATCCAATTTCACACTCATCAACTAGATCTGTTTCACATGATATTAATAGCAGACTTTCAAGAGGCTGGTCAGCCATTGTTGAACGCAAGGTGGTGTTAACCAGCTTCATCTTGTTAAAAATTCGCTCCCCTTTTGCTGAGGTAACAGGGATTGTCTTAGCCAGCTTGAACGCTTTCCATACTAGTGGTAAGACGTCTTTCAGTTGACGAGAGACCTCGAATATATCTTCGAAATTTATATTTGTTTCGAGGCTCTCTCGGCGACTTTCTACATCATGTCGAAACATGGCTAATTCGTTTTTATGGCACTTGTAGCCTCTGGCTCAAGTGCTATATACCGTCGCAATTCCGTCTGTCGGTCGGTCCGGTTTTTTTGTCACACGTTTTCGAGTTAGGGTTCTTGCTAGGACGGTGAAACATGGCAGGCATATCAGGGACCCGACCGAGCTAACCTTGAAATAATCAGTTACCCGATCCAACCATCTGCGGGGGAGTGGAGGGTGGGGAAATTTACGGCAGCTGGTCACACTTTTTCGAGTTAGGGTACTTCCAGATGTGCTAGGGCGATGAAACTTGGCAGGCATACCAAAGTCCCGACCTAACTAACTTGGAAATAATCAGTTTCTTGATCCGATCATCTGGGGGGGGGGGGGTAAAGGCGTGGGAATCTGGAAAATCGAGTAGTGTGTAACTTTTGAACTGGTGATCGGATTGGAATGAAACTTGATAACTTGATTAAGGACATATCTTTGATGTCCTATTTGGAGTCAGGACCGGATTCGGTAGCTATGGGGGGAGTTGGGGGGGGGGGGGGGGGGGGGGGGGTGAGAGACCGGCAATCTCGAGAAACGGTTAGAATGGAGGGATCGGAGTGAAACTTGCTGGGAAGAACAAGCATCTGCCCGAAATAAATCGTTTACACAGTTGGACTGGATCTGGACCCTTTGGGGGGTTGGAGGGGAGTTTCAATGAATTTCGGTGATGTCAGTTTTATACTGGAGAGATCAGGATGGAACTTCGTGGGAATAACAAACAGATGCTCTGGATAATTCTTTTTCATAACTAGATTGGCTCCGGCGACTGTGGGGGCAGTTTGAGGGGGGGGGGGGGTCCGGTATTCCGGTGATCACGAGTTAACGCACTTCCACATATGCTGGGACGATGCAACTTGGCTACAATATTAGACTTTCGAAAAATTGGCTTAGAAATCGCCACTTTCCAAAGCCGACTTCCGTAAAGTGCCAATCTTGACCGCAATGTAAGAAAAATACTTTAAGTGAAATTTGCATTTTCATGATCTCCATGAGCCCATTATCATTTTTGCCTCAAGGGTTTTGCTTACAAATGAAGCTCCAGCTCCCTTAAAGTGCGCATGTTAACTTCAAAGTCGAAAAGTACTTTTTTATCAGATTTTATCATCTCAACTTATAATAGCGGATTCAACAGCTATGGTGGAGTTGGTAGGGGGTGATGGGAAATCTCCAGAAATGGTTAGAATGGAGGAATCTGAGTTTAACTTCCTGGGAAGAACAAGCATTTATTCTAGATAAATCGTTTGCACAGTTGGACTGCCGGACACCGGGGGGGGGGGGGGGGTGGACCTGGAGGGGGGCCTTCGGGAATTCCGGTGATGACGTTTTTCAAGACGAAACTTGGCAGGCGTATCAGGGACCCGTTAAATCTGACAGAGCCCTTACCTACTACATACAGTTGCAAGTGCCATATGAGCTTACAGCTCTTGTTGAACTCTTCTTGTGTTCACCAGTATCACGGGAAAGGAGTCGAGAAATCTGTCGTCGCTTTTTGGGTTAACATTCAGCCGAATTCCGGTAGATTCTGTGGGGTAAATTCCTGTAGATTCCCTGAGCCGAATTCTGGTAGATTCCGCGGGGTAAATTCCGGTAGAACCCCTGAGACGAATTCCGGCAGATTCCTTGTGAAAGATTTAGCATAGATTCTATGAGCAAAATCCGATAGGTTCCCTAAGCCGAATTCTGGAAGATTTCGTGGGGTGAATTCCGGTAGATTCCCTGAGCCCAATTTCGTAGATTCCAAGGAGTAATTCCGGTAGATTCCCTGAGACAAGTTCCGGTAGATTCCTTGTGAGAGATATCGCACAAATTCCGCTAGCTTCCTTATGAAAGATTCAGCGTATATTCCATGAGCAAAATCCGGTAGATTCCCTGAGCCTAATTTCGTAGATTCCGAGGGGTAAATTCCGATAGATTCCCTGAGACAAGTTCCGGTAGATTCCTTATGAAAGATTTCGCACAAATTCCGGTAGATTCCCTGAGCCGAATTTTGTAGATTCCGAGGGGTAAATTCCGGTTGATTCCCTGAGACAAATTCCGGTAGATTCCTTGTGAAAGATTTAGCGTATATTCCATGAGCAAAATCCGGTAGGTTCCCTGAACAATAATCCGGTAGATTCCCTAAAAATCATCAAGTTTAGGTGAATTTGACAAATTTTGACTGGCACTGCTTCGCCGCACCAGTCAAAATTACCGGAATTTTTTCCCACAGGCTTTCTGGGGGGGGGGGGGGGGGGCTGCACCCCCCCTCGGGACGCCCCTGGGCGTGCATGACCCGCTCTACAGGGAGCCGGGAATCTATTCGACTCCGCATGGTCGTATTACAGACATAGGCGGAGGTCTTGTGCTTATTTGTTCTTGATAAAAATTAAACGTCGAAGTAGATCGAAGAGAACATAGGCTAATGGACTGTGGACGGCTTTTGTCAATAACTGTGAGTGACACATTATGGGCCCTTGGAACGTTTAATTAGACACCCAGTTCATTCATTGTGTCCCGGTTTTAGACCAGGTTGGCCTGTTCCAACATAAATTTCAGACATTGTGCTGGTCCTTTTTTTTGCTGCAAGGTCCATTTTATCCCATGGCAGATTTAAAAAGCCAAAATCTTCAGATATAATTTCAGATATGACCTCCTGGCTGCAGTCATCTGATTTGTTCGTTGACATGACCGACTGTTACTTGCAAATGAGTTCCACCCATAATAATACATACATTTCCGTGGCATGGGGATGCGAACTGGTTAGTCGAATTTGCCTTCGGGCCAGATCACTGTTCCTACGGCCGGCGTCTACCAGACTATTGTAGTGGTTTGCGAACTCTGTTCCCGAGCCCCTCGTTAGCTCAAATGGGAAGAGAGCCTGCCTTGTAAGCAGAGGGTCCTGGGTTCAAATCCCAGCTGAGAAGCATTTTTGTCTTTCAGTTCACTACTTACAAAAAGTAATCCACCCTTCTAGCAATAGTAACTATTAGTTACTATTTCCGTTCCAACCTTCTAAAAAGCCACTACGCTGGCTGTTCCAACCTTCTCGAAATAGTAACTAATACCAACTATTTACTTACCATGCTCGAGATCGTAGCAAACGTGGGAACTACTCATCTCTGTAACATGATTGGTCGGAATCGCCTGTGGCACGATATTCTGCTGGTAAATAGACAAATCGTTCCAGCCTTGACGGTAAAAAGCCAGAATTCGTGACTTCGGGCGTAGTAACTACGGTAGGTAGGGTGGAAGTGGAACACGCTCTTAGTTATCTCTCTTTGTCAGTGCAGAGCCGTGTCAATAAAGGACCCGTTTTACCACATACCAGCAATTCATTCATTCCGGTGATGTATGGAACTTGGAGCGTGTGCCACCCTACTTACCATAGTTACTACGCATGACGTCACTAATAAACTTTAATATTTTCCAGCAGAATATCGTGACACGGGCGAATCCGACCAAACACGTTACATAGATGTGTAGTTACCACGCTTACTATGCTCCCGAGCATGGTAAGCAAATAGTTACTATTAGTTCCTATTTCGAGAAGGTTGAACGGTTGAACTTTATAGGGAACGAAAATAGTAACTAATAGTTACTATTGTTAGAAGGGCGGAACACGCTCTTGACCATATAGTATGACCAAACTTATAAGCCAACGAAGTGTACATCAAGTGTTCCACCTATCACCATAACATTAGAAGAAAACCATTGCAGTCCTGATCAATCCTACTGCCAGGCCGCAAAATGGAAGAGGACTTAGTGGACGGTCAAGCCTTGGACTGCCAAGAGGCTCAACATATGTCGAACGTCACATGTCGTTTTTTGTTGAATAAACAATAACGGCACTAAGCTGGTTCTTGCATTTGCCGTGTTTGGCTCATTTCGAGACGGACCCAGGCTCCCACTGTTTGCTTACGGGGAACGCATTGTTCAGAAATACCGGTTGTGAAAGTTTTCCGTGTTTTTTTTTTTTTATCAAAGCTAGCCGTCGAATGAGGCTTAAGACGACCGGAACAGGGTTTGAAACATTTTAAGAAAACGTTTAATTAATGTAAGCAAAAAATTGCCACGTATTTTCAAACGAATGCAGAAGGCTCTTCTTGAAGAAGGGTCGAAATATCGCTGCCAAAGCATCTTAGCTGACGTATCCGTTGTTTGAAAACATGTTTCCCAGTCAGCTTGGGCTAAAGGAGTATAGTCGTCACGTAGTCTATGTTATAATACTGGAATTAGAACTGTACGTATCTACAGCGTCTTGTGCTCTAATTGCTCTGGCCTCTTAATTGGACACACATTAATAACAATAATCATAGAGAAAAACAATGTTGTTGTCAGTTCTTGCTGCTTATCTAATTTTGTATTTTTAGGAAAATCGAAGAGAGATAAATAAAAGAAGGACGGTGGAGATACTTGAAAACTCCGACGCCCAGGATGAAACGACATTCGAGGCACTTGGTCTCTCACCGGAAGCGCACAACTCCATGACAAGAGCTGGGTTTGCAAAACCAACTCGATTTCAGGCGTCTGTTCTTCGATCATGTCTAAAGGGAACTGATGTAGTTGTCATTCCTACTCGAGCCAGTAAGTGAAGTTGCCCCTATTAGCAAGGAAAGTCGGGCTGTTTTTTTTTCGTTCAAGTGTTCTTCCAGTCCATTCCTTGCTATTCCCGACGCTCCGCCAGTCAGCAAGCGACTAAAGTGTTACGTCGTCCCATTAGTCACAAGGAGTCGGGTTACTAAATTGTTCCAGCAGCTTCTTGCGGTTAAATAGTCTTGACTATTATAAGGCTTTAAGCCAAGCTGACCATTTATTACAAAAAAATAGTTATCCCTCTAAGATGATTTGCGAGGGATAAATATAGTTTCGGATATTTCGGTTGCACTTCCGGCAAACCGTCCTCAGCCAAAAAAACAAACAAAAATAAATCATAAGATCCAACTCAATACCAACAGGCGGAACCAACAAACCAAAAAAGGACATGTAACTAAAAACCAGAAGAAACCCCGAAAATCATGGTTTTATAGTCTTGACTATTCAGTTACAGTTCTGTTATTCGGCATGTCATCACAAATAGATCAACTAAGAGATCTATTAGGCTACTCTATACAGTTCACGATTTTGAAATACAACGCATCCAGTATCAAGCAAGATCTAAAATGATATGTTAAACGAATTACAATATTAATTCGCCATAATTGTAGTTACAGTTCTAATGTTTCTCAAACAGACTAATAACGAGGGACAAAAGGAAAAACGATTCATCAAGAATCAGATAGTCAAAGGAATTTCTGTGACAACAACAAAAATAAAGAAAATGCGCCCACAAATTTGATATTAACTTTCAAAAGGCGGTGAGGTCGAGGTTGGAATGTTTAGTAACAGGACGAAAGGTTTCGATGGGATCCCAAAAATTCAATATTTGATCCAGACAATTGGGTCTTGTCTTCGCCAGATCCAGTCTTTGCCAGTCTCCTTGAATATTTTTACTATTAAAATTCAGAAACAGATTAAGCCCAAATAGCTAATCATCTGAGAAAACCAAGTTAAGATATGGAGTCAGCATGTGTGTGTTACCCCTATAAGTCATATCTATTTTGAACTACTTGTCCGGCGAAAAAAGAAAGCTCAAAAACGAACTCACCGTGTCTTCTTTCCCCAATACTGAACATCTAATCAAACTCATATGAAAATTTAACTTGTAACAAATTTTCCGGCTCCAGCCGGATTCCGGTCGAACTTTATGTCCGGGTGAAAAATGATTGTCATACACGGATTTAGCATGTCTTCTTACCCCTAAGTCGGATATCTAATCAACTACAAATAAAACTTTAACTTTTAATAATTCTCCCGTTTCGGCCGGATTCCGGGCGAACTACTTGTCCGGGTAGAAAATTGTTTTCACAGAAGCGTTCAGCGTGTGTTCTTACCCCTACATTGAACATCTAATCAACTCCAAATACAACTTTTACTTTAACGAACTTTCCGGTTTTGGCCGGATTCCGGGCGAACTACGTATCCGGCAAGAAAATGGTTTTCACCGTCGAGTTCAGCATATTTTCCTACCCCTAAATCGAACATCTAATCAACTTCAAATAAAACTTCTACTTTGAACAGACTTTCCGGTTTTCGCCAGATTCCGGGCGAACTACTTGTCCGATGACAAAATGGTTTTCACCATCGTGTTCAGCATGTCTTCTTACCCCATAATCGACTATCACATTATCTGTTTAAAAATAATTCATTTGCCCCTTAATTTAACCCCCTCCCGCACCCCTAAATGTAGGGCTACAGAGCCCATCTACGAACTTGACCTTTACTCTTGACCCAAGAATCCTCACACCAAGTTTCATCAAAATATCTCATTCCCTTCGAGAGTTATAGTGCGCACAGACGGACAGACGGACGGACGGACAGACGGACAACTTTTGCGATGTCATAGGTATCCCTCCACTTACGTTTTAGGATCCCAAAAAAAGGCACGAAAGAGTTGAGGAATCTCAGACGAACGAGCTTCATCATTATCATTTAATTTCGTCTGTAACTGTAATCGAAAGCAGCTAAAAAACAAGACCAAAGGTTTCGATGGGATCCCAAAAATCTAATATTTGATCCAGACAACTGGGTCTTGTCTTCGCCAGATCCAGTCTTTGCGCGGCTAATCATCAGAGAGAACCAAGTTCAGATATACCTCTATAAGCCATATCTATTTTGACGATACTGACCGAAACTTCCCGCTTTACTTCTGCCAAATTTCCGGTTTTGCCCGAATTCCGAGCGAATTACTAGTCCAGCAAAAAAAAAGAAAATTCAGAAACGAATCCAGCGGATCTCTTTATCCCTGTAAAGAACATATCATCAACTTTAAATAAAACTTTGACTTAAAAAAAAATTCCGGTCAAAACCGGATTCCGGACTAATTATATGTTCAGGTAAAAAATTATTGTCATACACAGACTTAGCGTCTCTTCTTACCCCTAAATCTGTCATCTAATCAACTTCAAATAAAACTTCCGCTTTTAACAAACTTTCCGGTTTCGGCCGGATTCCTGGCGAACTTGTTGTCCGGTGAGAAAATGGTTTTCACCATCATGTTCAGCATGTCTTCTTACCCGTAAATCAAACATTTAATCAACTTCAAATGAAACTTTTACTTTTAACCAACTTTCCGTTTTTTTCCGGATTCCGGACGAACTAATTGTCCGGCAAGAAAATGGTTTTCACCATCGTATTCAGCATGTCTCCTTACCCCTAAATCAAACATTTAATCAACTTCAAATGACACTTCTACTTTCACGAAACTTTCCGTTTTTGCCGGATTCCGGACGAACTACTTGTCCGACAAGAAAATGGTTTTCACCATCGTACTCAGCATGTCTTCTTACCCCATAATCGACTATCGCATTAGCTGTTTAAAAATATTTTGTTTGTCCCTTAATTTGAAACCCCTCCCCCACCCTCAAATATAGGGCTACATAGCCCATCTTAGAACTCGACCTGTACTTTGACCCAAAGGATCCTCCCACCAAGTTTCATCAAAATATCTCATTGCCTTCGAGAGTTATCGTGCTTACAGACGGACAGACGGACATTTTTGCGATGTCATAGGTATCCCTCCACTTACGTTTTGGGATCCCAAAAACAGCGACATGCAAAATTGCGAAGGTCAATAAAGCTCATACCGCGAAAACGCTGCATTCAAAAAGCGCGACCGGTCAAAACTCCGCCTGACGAAAAAGGCAAGTTGTCATTAGATTTGGTCTTTCTACTACATTATTTAAAGAACATTTATTTAGTTTCATATGTAAACGTCCTTTATCCTAAGTTCGAATTATTTTTAAACGATTGTGTTTAATAACGTAATAAATTAATTCATTCATACGTTCTAAGATTGTTGGACACTTTACACCTCAGCTACGCTTACAGAAAATTACACACGGTGTCGGCTGTTTTTAGCCTCTTTCCATGACCCTTGACTTGGCTGGAAACTTGGCAAAATCTGAAGTAATGAGCATTGCCGGTTTTCGGACGGAAACAGCTCCCCGTAAACAATGATTGGGCGCCAGTACATCACGCAAAGAGAACACTAAAAAGTTTCTCCGAGTAAGGATTAAAGTTAACTGCAGTATTTGCTACTTGGATTAATCTTATCTCAACTGGGATAAGATTAATCCGAATTAGAAATAATTTTATCTCAGTAGAGACAATATTAATCCCAGTAGCAAATACTGCAAGAATTTTTTTTACAGTGAAGAAAGCGTGGCAAGCCAGATTAATACACTAGATAGGATATGCTTATGAAGTAAAAGTTCAAATTCAAGTTTTTTAATTTTACACAAAAATGCAACTACATTATACAAGCACTGTGGAGAACAAAAATTCGAACATGCAGTGCTTGTTAAAAATTGTACTATAATAACAACAACTACGTACCCTATAAATCTAACAAAATTAATATAACTTAATTTATCTGACTTGTATAAAATGACCTGCGATCTGCCAAATAAATAAATAAAAACTACCCTCTTGCGAAAAAAACAAACAAAAATGACAAACCATTTGACATTAGTAAGCGAGAATGCGTACAGCATAAACCAACCACACACGAAACAATCATTCAATCCTTATCATTCAATTCAATTCTTATTTAATGAATTTCATAATAAATTATATTGCAAACATAACTATTATAATTTTTAAAGATTAAGAATCAGTAGTCGTTTGAGTCGGGACCTGATAAGGGATGGGCATCCTTCCAACCATTCTGAATTACCATTTTTATATTTTTCACACACAGATGGTTTGTATATCGTAGAGAAAATCTTGGTCTTTCACACTTAATTTTAGGGAGCCGAAGGTTAGTTTTGATTTTGATAGTTTTGATAAACAAATTCTTATTTAATGAATTTCCTAATAAATTATATTGCAAACATAACTATTATAATTTTTAAAGATTAAGAATCAGTAGTCGTTTGAGTCGGGACCTGATAAGGGATGGGCATCCTCCCAATCAGTCTGAAACAACATTTTTATATTTTTCACACACAGATGGTTTGTATATCGTAGAGAAAATCTTGGTCTTCCACACTTAATTTTAGGGAGCCGAAGGTTAGTTTTGATCTCGTGTACATTTGACATGATGGCGCTAGAGATATCTTTTACTTATGAAGTAAAAGAATCCCTGGAACATGAATGGATAGAAGTACTGACGAAGTAGAATGAATTACTATCCTAGTACGACGTGTCCTTTGAGGTTTGATTGACAAACTGTCTTTGTTTTCGCGATTTTACTTGTAACCGTGACTTATATTATTATTATTATTTATCATTATTAGATTTGGCGTTGAGCTTTTAGCTTGTCACCAGACTAAACAAGTACAGACGGATTATATACACTTACATACAGAAACTGACACACTAAGTAAACAAATTTTCAAACTACAAAAGCAAACGAGTAAAATGGGGTGTCGACTATACCACGCTTAAACCTTTGGATACTGCCTGAATCAACAACTTCTGTAGTATAGCCCTTTCGTAGCTGTAATAAATTTGGTTTGTCTCGTTATCTGTAGGCTATAGTAAAACAGTAGATTAATAAATACACATTCGGAAGGTGGACAACGTTGCATTCAATGTCGGTAGCCTACCGATAGGCTGTGACGAACACAGAATTATGGGCTGGGGCTATCAGAGCAACTTTCGATGTAACCTTGACGCTTTCATGGAAACGATTGGTTGAGTTCAGTTTTGTTGCAACAACAGTTACGGACTGGCCGAATAGCAGGTGCTAAAGTCAAACATAAATTGAAGACTAACAAAAATAAACAACGTAAGAAAGAACGTGGTCGTATAAAACCACAAGAAACAAGACCAAAGGCTTCGATGGGATCCCAAAAATGTAATATTTGATCCAGACAATCGGGTCTTTGAGAGGTCCAGTCTTCGCCAGACTCCTTGAGCACTTTACTAATAACATTTAGAAACAGATTAAGGCAAATGATAATAATCTGAGAAGACCAAGTTCAAATATGGATTCACCATGTGTGTTTACCCCTATAACCTGCGTCATATCTACTTTGACGATAGTTCCGGCCTTACTTCTGCCAAATTTCCGGTTTCAGCCGGATTCCAGACGAACTACTTGTTACGCAAAAAATTGAAGTTCAAAAACAGATTTAGCCTATCTCCTTACCCCTAAATCCAACCTCTAATTAACTTGAGATAAAACTTCAACTTTTAACAAATAATCCGATTTCAGCCGGATTCGTGGCGAACTATGTGTCCAGGTAGAAAATGATTGTCATAGACGAATTCAACATCTCTTCTTACCCGTAAATCAAACACCGAATTTATTTTTAATTTTTGTGCATATTTAGTGTTGCTTAACGGTAGCTCAATTGCATTCGAGCTGTACTCTCAGCCTTGAGTTACCTAATACTTTGTATATATTGGTTATATTAAAAGAACCTTGAACCTTGAAACAGCTAATTAAATCCGTATACAACTTTTACTTTTAACAAATTCCCCGGTTTGGCCGGATTCCGGGCGATCTACTTGTCCGCCGAGAAATTAGTTTTCATATTCGGATTCAGTATGTTTCCCTATCCTTAAATCGAATCTCTAATCAACTTCAGATTAAACTTTTATTTTTGACAGATTTTCCGGTTTTGGCCGGATTTCCGGCGATCTACTTGTCCGAACGGAAAATGGTTTTCATATTCGTGTTCAGCATGTCGTCTTACCCCTTAATCGGACATCTAATCAACTTCAGATAAAACTTTTACTTTTAGCAAACTTTCCGGTTTTGACCGGATTCCGGGTGAACTACTTGTCCGGCGAGAAAATGGTTTTCATATTCGTGTTCAGCATGTCGTCTTACCCCTTAATCGACTATCTCATTAGCTTTTACAAAATATTTCTGTCGCCCTTTAATTTGAACCCCCCCCCCCCCCCCCCCTCCCACAAATATGCAGCTATCCGGCCCATCTACGAAACTGACCTTTCCCTTGACTTGAAGAATGCTCACACCAAGTTTCATCAAAATATCTCATTCCGGTCGAGAGTTATCGTGCTGACAGACGGACGGACAGACGGACAACTTTTGCGATGTCATAGGTATCCCTCCACTTACGTTTTGGGACCCCAAAAACCAAATTCACAGAGATAACGATAAGGGTAATACTAGTAGACAACGGGGGGGGGGGGCTGAAACAAAACTAATTTCTATACTATTATGTAGGGAAACAAAGGACAGGACACAACTATTCAGCTATCTTACATGTCGGCATTGAAGGGTAGGGACTGGTTAGGAAGTTTGTCTTTAGGCCCCGCCCTTTCTGTAGCAAATTCAAGGGGCAGGATATCGCGGAGAACCGGGTTCAAAAGAGTCTGTTCACCAAACTTCGAGCACAAATTTTTCACTACTGGCGTCAGACAAACATAAGTTGCGTTTTTGAATTTTCCGATTTCAGCCGGATTCGCGGCAAACTATGTGTCCCAGTAGAAAATGATTGTCATACACGAATTCAGCATGTCTTTTTACCCGTAAATTGAACACCTAATGAAATTCATATAAAACTTTTACTTTCAAAAGATTTTCCGGTTTTGGCCGGATTCCGGGCGATCCACTTGTCCGACGAGAAAATCATTCTCATATTCGGATTCAGCATCTTTCGCTATCCTTAAATCGAACCTCTAATCAACTTCAGATTAAACTTTTATTTTTGACAAATTGTCCGGTTCTGGCCGGATTCCCGGTGATCTACTTGTCCGACGAGAAAATCATTTTCATATTCGGATTCAACATGTCTTCTTACCCCTGAATCGACCATCTCATCAGCTTTAAAAAAATAATTTTGTCGCCCCTTAATTTGAAACCCCTCCCCCTCCCCTAAATATGTAGCTATCGGGCCCATCTACGAACTTGACCTTTCCCTTGACGTGAAGAACACTCAAACCAGGTTTCATCAAAATATCTCATTTCCTTCGAGAGTTATCGTGCTGACAGACGGACAACTTTTGCGATGTCATAGGTATCCCTCCACTTACGTTTTGGGATCTCAGAAACTAATATTCAATCTTATCACGAAGTGCCAAACTTCTTTCCCACCAATTTGACAAAAATTGGTGAAAGTGAGATGAATTTTTCAGATACCACGATAAGTTACTACGGTCGGACCGTAATATTTGAATATCAGATACCACGATAACTGGCTAGATACCAAGATAACTGCAAAAACGCCTTTTGACCGTGGTATGAGATACCACGATAATTGCTATAACGACTTTAGACCGTGATATCAGATACCATGGTATCGGCAAAAAAGCAACTATAGTCTATGTTCTTTTTTTTTTAGGTCTACTGCAAGTTGACTCCATTCTCGCCGCACTTCTTGTTCGATCCATAGATCGTTCACTTAAGAAACCACAGTGCATCGTGATTGGCTGGGCAGAGGAGCTCTTAACTGCTGCAACGCGAAACCTTAGGAAAAACGTGGGCTACAGTCTGACCACGACGATGACGAAGAGGAGACATCTTCCTGATATAAATGCTCAGGTCATTTTCGCGACGATTTTCAACTTCTGGAGAGTCGGGATGACCTTAAGCGAGAAACTGAGTAAGTTCCTTTACACTTACGGATCGAAGGTACAATTAACGATTTGTGAAAAAAATAGAAGAAATTTTATTAGAAGTGCCAAACTTAGTCAGGGGCATACAAAAATGGCGCTTGTGAATATTTGGCTTCGTTATTATTATTATTATTGACATCGTTGAACCTTTACGAATTTCCTCGAAAAAAAATTGCATACGGCCATCGTGACCAATTTTACAAACATGTTGACAGGATTGCTTTCTGTTACAGAAAGCGATTGTGTAATTGATTGAAATATCCGGATCAGAAAGACCATGTTCTATCTGAGTAGGTCCTAATATAGTTTGCCTGTATAGCTTCTGTGCAAAGAAATTTGCTGTTCCATCGCAAAAGATTTCAAAACCATACCTTAACGAAGATGTTCAAAATTCAACATGCAAGGGTTACCCTTTTTGATGTTTCTTCGTCGGTATACAAATTCATTGACACCAGAGCCCAACCAGCGCAAGACCTAGGGGCGCAGCTAAGGGGGGGGGACTCCCCCTCCCAAAGTTCCGATGGTCCCTACTAGTGTCGGCAAAAGTCCAAGCGCCGACGTCTCGCACTTCTATTAACCGCAGTCCTTAAGATTGTCGGCAGAAACTCGGTATTGGCTGCGTGTTGTGCGCCGACGCCTAGCTCCGCCGACGGCTCGCACTTCTATTAACCGAAGTCCTTAAGATCGTCGGCGGAAACTTCGGTGTTGGCTGCGCGCTGTGACGCCGACGCCTTCTCCGATGGTCCCTACTAGTGTCGGCAAAAGTCGAAGCGCCGACGTCTCGCACTTCTATTAACCGAAGTCCTTAAGATTGTCGGCAGAAACTCGGTATTGGCTGCGTGTTGTGCGCCGACGCCTAGCTCCGATGGTCCCTACTAGTGTTGGCAAAAGTCCATGCGCCGACGTCTCGCACTTCTATTAACCGAAGTCCTTAAGATCGTCGGCGGAAACTTCGGTGTTGGCTGCGCGCAGACGCCTTGCTTCGATGGTCCCTACTACTGTCGGCAAAAGTCCAAGCGCCGACGTCTCGCACTTCTATTAACCGCAGTCCTTAAGATTGTCGGCAGAAACTCGGTATTGGCTGCGTGTTGTGCGCCGACGCCTAGCTCCGCCGACGGCTCGCACTTCTATTAACCGAAGTCCTTAAGATCGTCGGCGGAAACTTCGGTGTTGGCTGCGCGCTGCGACGCCGACGCCTTCTCCGATGGTCCCTACTAGTGTCGGCAAAAGTCGAAGCGCCGACGTCTCGCACTTCTATTAACCGAAGTCCTTAAGATTGTCGGCAGAAACTCGGTATTGGCTGCGTGTTGTGCGCCGACGCCTAGCTCCGATGGTCCCTACTAGTGTTGGCAAAAGTCCATGCGCCGACGTCTCGCACTTCTATTAACCGAAGTCCTTAAGATCGTCGGCGGAAACTTCGGTGTTGGCTGCGCGCTGCGACGCCGACGCCTTGCTCCGATGGTCCCTACTAGTGTCGGCAAAAGTCCAAGCGCCAAAGTCTCGCACTTCTATTAATCGAAGTCCTTAAGATCGTCGGCAGAAACTTTTCTGTTGGCGCGAAGTCAGTTGTCAGTCTTGGTGTACACGGCAACACCCGTTTCGTGTCGCTACTCACTAGCTTAATTCTCAGGATAAATGGGAACGGCGTGTGAAGAGTGTAAAGAAGTTGCAAAGCCCGTCACTGTTTACGAGTTTGATGACGACTACCTTAGCACTCATGCAGCAAAGTACCATGCAAAACAGTGCAGATACCACCAGGAGCACTGAAGTCGGAAATCGAAATCTTCCAGGAAGTTTTAAAGCAGACTCAGAATAACAAACGGAACTTCGGACAGCTCTTCTCTATGGCCAAAGAGCACAAGCGTGCTCTTCCACTTGTCTACAGAGCTCTCGGTTTTGCAAAAGAGCTCTCGGTTTTGCAAAAACCGTACCCGTTACTTCAGCTAAAGGTGAGCGGATCTTCAGTAAGATGAAAATTGTAAAAAGCCGATTGAGGTCAACCATGGGCGATGATAGACTTGACTCACTTATGCTCCTCTACACCGAAAAAGACATAGCTGCTGAGTTGGAGTCATCGGCACTTGTTGATGCGTGGAAAGTGAAGAAACAAAGGACTTGAAAAAAGAGAAAACCTTGAGATTTAAAGAAGTAGAAATACCGCTTCTTTAAATCCGATATGTTTTATTTTCTTAATTTAGCTTATGAGTCCGCATTTGTCGGCACACTGGACGATTTTGTCGGCACACTCCTTATATTCCCCCTCCAAACCCAAAACCCTAGCTGCGACCCTGTCACGACCTTCTCCACTGCTTCCTGGCCGAAGACTGAAAAGTAGCGTCTTTCTGTGTCCTTATGTGTTTTATTTATTTTCTTTCATTTACTCCGCTTTTTGGGATCCCAAAACGTAAGTGGAGGGATACCTGTGACATCGCAAAAGTCCGTCCGTCTGTCCGTCCGTCTGTAAGCACGATAACTCTCTAAGGGAATTAGATATTTTTATGAAACTTGGTGTGAGGATTGTTTGGGTCAAGGGTAAGGTCAAGTTCGTAGATGGGCTCTGTAGCTCTATATTTGGGGGTGGGGGAGGGGGTTCAAATTAAGGGACAAACAAAATATTTTTAAACAGCTAGTATGATAGTCGATTATGGGGTAAGAAGACATGCTGAGCACGATGGTGAAAATTATTTTCTCTCCGGACAAGTAGTTCGTCTGGAATCCGGCAAAAACCGGAAAGTTGGTTAAAAGTAAAAGTTTCATTTGAAGTTTGATTTAGGGGTAAGGAGACATGCTGAGTATGATGGTGAAAATCATTTTCTCGCCGGACAAGTAGTTCGTCCGGAATTCGGCAAAAACCGGAAAATTTGTTAAACGTATAAGTTTCATTTGCAGTTGATTACATGTTTGATTAAGGGGTAAGAAGACATGCTGGACACGGCGGTGAAAACTATTTTCTCGCTGGACAAGTAGTTCGTCCGGAATCCTGCCAAAACCGGAAAGTTGGTTAGAAGTAAAACTTTCATTTGAAGTTGATTAAATGTTTGATTGAGGGGTAAGAAGACATGATGAACACGATGGTGAAAACCATTTTTCTCGTCGGACAGTCAGTTCGCCTGGAATAGGGCCAAAACCGGAAAATATGTTAAAAGCAAAAGTTTTATCTGAAGTTGATTAGATGATAGATTTAGGGGTAAAAAGAGACGCTGAGTCTGTATATGACGATCATTTTTTACCTGGACATATAATTAGTCCAGAATCCGGTTGTACCGCAATTTTTTAAGTCAAAGTTTTATTTAAAGTTGATTCAATGTTCTTTATACCGCAAACCGCAAATTTGGCAGAAGTAAAGCAGGAAGTTTCGGTCAGTATCGTCAAAATAGATATGGCTTATAGAGGTATAGACAGATAGATAGATAGAATATCCGAACTCGGTTTTCTCTGATGATTAGCCTGGCGAAGACTGGATCTGGCGAAGACAAGACCCAATTGTCTGGATCAAATCTTAGATTTTTGGGATCCCATTGACACCTTTGGTCTTGTTCGAAATGGAGGATTGTAAATAAACTACTTACTTTACTTATTTTCAGTGTTCTTTGTGCGTTGAGTAATAGCCTACTGAAAACGCTGTTTGCGAACCTTGTATGGACAAGGTGTGACCTGAAAGTAAAATAGTGCCAGCGAGTTCTCTAGGGAAAAATAACTTCACTCCAAATAATTTGTTACTACAACTCCCTTGTTTGCCACTGCTGTCGGGAAACAGGACACGTCCGGACTGTTTGTAATATGTTTTTAGGACCGGTCGCTAGGGAATGCAATTTAAACCGGTATGGACTAGATATGGAGCAGTGTAAACAAATAAAGTACTGTTGAAGACACTTCTGTTACGTAGAGCGAAGGGAGGTTGGAACTCGACTTAATTTATTTTGCAAGATAATATTACGTAGTGATAATTTAGAGGCTCACAATCTCTTTGGCAACAAGAACAAGACCAAAGGTGTCGATGGGATCCCAAAAATCTAATATTTGATTCAGACAATCGAGTCTTGTCTTCACCAGATCCAGTCTTCGACAGGCTAATCATCAGAGAAAACCAAGTTCAGATATACCTCTATAAGCCATATCTATTTTGACGATACTGCCGATTTCCGAGCGAACTACTAGTCCAGCAAAAAACAATAAATACAGTAACAAAACCAGCGTATCTCCTTACCCCTATAAAGAACATCTAATCAACTTTGAATAAAAGTTTGACTTAAAAAAAATCCGGTTACAACCGGATTCCGGAATAATTATATGTCCGGGTAAAAAACTATTGTCATTTACCGACTCAGCCTCTCTTCTTACCCCTTAATCTGTCATCTAATCGAACTTATGCTTTTAACAAATTGTCCGGTTTTGGCCGGATTCCGGGCGAACTAGTTGTCCAGCGAAAAAACGATTTTCACCATCATGTTCGGCATGTCTTTTTACCCATAAACCAAACATTTAATCAACTTCTAATGAAACTTTTACTTTTAACCAACTTTCCGGTTTTCGCCGGATTCCGGGCGAACTACATGTCCGGGTAGAAAATTGTTTTCACATAAGTGTTCAGCATGTCTTCTTGCCCTAAATCGAACATCTAATCAACTCGAAATAAAACTTATAATTTTAACAAACTTTTCGGTTTCGGCCGGATTCCGGGTGAACTACTTGTCCGTCAAGAAAATGGTTTTCACCGTCGTCTTCAGCATGTCTTCCTACCCCTAAATCGAACATCTAATCAGCTTCAAATAAAACTTTTACTTTTATTCAAACAATGTTTACAACGGATACGTCAGCTCTGATTTTTCATCAGCGATATTTCGACCCTTCTTAGCAAAGGTCCTCGTCAGGCTGTCAATCTTCTTGTTCAACTTCGGTGAAGGAAACAAACCTGTAATAAAAAACTGAAGCTTCTACCGACTATAAATATCTTATTAAGGTAAATTATCTTCAAGTACCAGTATAATGAAAAAACTAGTCCTGAGATTTAATTTTTGACAACAGCGTCGTTGTCAAAAATTAAATCTCAGGACTAGTTTTTTCATTATACTGGTACTTGAAGATAATTTACCTTAATAAGATATTTATAGTCGGTAGAAGCTTCAGTTTTTTATTACAGGTTTGTTTCCTTCACCGAAGTTGAACAAGAAGATTGACAGCCTGACGAGGACCTTTGCCAAGAAGGGTCGAAATATCGCTGATGAAAAATCAGAGCTGACGTATCCGTTGTAAACATTGTTTGAATAAATGTTTCAAAGTCAGCTTGGGCTCAAAGAATATTTAAAACTTTTACTTTTAACAAACTTTCCGGTTTTCGCCGGATTCCGGGCGAACTACTCGTCCGATGACAAAATGGTTTCAAAATATTTTGTTTTCCCCCTTAATTTGAACCCCCTCCCCCATCCCTAAATGTAGGGCTACAAAGCCCATCTACGAACTCGACTGGGCCGACGACCGAACGAATCCTCACACCAAGTTTCATCAAAATATCTCATTCCCTTCGAGAGTTATCGTGCTTATAGACGGACGGACAGACGGACAACTTTTGCGATGTCATAGGTATCCCTCCACTTACGTTTTGGGAACCCAATAATAAGTTCGTGAAATTCTACACTTCAAGTGGTTAAGGTAAATAAGGTAGAATTTATTGCAACGGAAGTTGCACTAATTAATTGCACCAGAAATTGATCTAGAGGTCCCCAACATACATGATCTATAAATGGTACAACTAAGAGCGTGTTCCATCCTACTTACCGTAGTTACTACGCCTGACGTCACGAATTCTGGCTTTTGGCCATCAAGGCTGGAACGATTTTTCTATTTTTCAGCAGGATCTCACGCCAGGGGCGAATCCGACCAATCACGTTATAGTTACTACGCTTACTACGGTCCCGAGCATGGTAAGCAAATAGTAACTATTAGTTACTATTCCGACAAGGTTGGAACGGTCAGCGTAGTAACTTTTCGTGAGGATGGAACGGAAATAGTAACTATTGTTAGAAGGGTGGAACACGCTCTAAGATTCGTGGGAAGTTGCTGCCTGCCAGATTGTGTTCCTATCTTTCCATCCGTTCAACACTTAATTTTTTTCTTTCAGACTTGGAGAACGTCAAAACAGTCATAATGTACGAACCCTTGGTAACTTACGGTGACAAAAAAATGCCCGCACTTCATACCGCTATGGAATCCGTGCTGGATTTCATAGCTGGAGAGACACAGGTGCAGCAGTGGATTGCTTTTTCCAGACAAGGACAGGGTGTTCTTGAGAAAATGTTCTGCGAAAATGGAAGGTCACCGGTCGTAATCGTGGATCAAACACCAGGTTAGTAGGAAAGATGTTACTATAAGGAGAGATGGGCGAATCCGACCTTTTGGCCGGATTCGATTCCGGATTCGAATCTTCTGCTTGTCAGGCTGGTTTTGGATTCGGATTCCAAACGCTCAAGCTTACGAATCCGCTCAAATTTCCAGTCTACATCCTTCCAGTTCCCATTCCCAGTTTTTAGTGGGCTTAGGCAATCCATCTTTTTTACCTCCACCACCAGCCATGTCTGAGTCTGTCATATTATCCGATTAGGGTACCTGATTTTTACCGACTATCTGATTTTTAAATTATAACCTACATGATTCAATTTTTGTTAAGGTCGGATTTAAATCCGGATTCCATTACTGATTCATATGCTCAGCATGAAGTGGTGGACTCAGAATCGGATTCATACCTAGCCCTGGATTCGGATTCAAATCCTCTCGTTGTCGGATTCGCCCATCCTTGACTATAAGATCGCGTTTGCAAGACGATTGATTGGTTTACCCGGAGTTATTGTAACTTGGTGAGGCAGGATTTGGGTGCGATAGATCAAACCGGCCTTAGATACGAGCCAATTTGATTCTGTACACTGCCAAAAGCACTTCGAATCTCAGCAAAGGATTAAAAGTAGGGTACGTGAATACCATTTGAGAATCAGAACAGCTTCCGAACAGTGAAAATGTGAGAGAAAACAGGGGACCGGGGAACTTATTACTTAGAATTTGAGTTTCTTTCAACGAAAAACCATGTTTTTAATGAAGTATAAAACAAAACACACCCGTCGTTTAGAATTTGAGTTACTTTCAGCGAAAAAGCATGTTTCTAATGAAGTTTAAAATAAAACAAACCCGTCGTGCCAGGATAGCATATGTATTCTGAGCGTGTTCCACCCTACTTACCGTAGTTACTACCCATGATGTCACGAATCCTGGCTTTTTGCCGTCAAGGCTGGAACGATTTTTCTATTTTCCAGAAGAATATCATCCGACGGGCGAATCCGACGGATCACGTTGCAGAGATGCGTAGTTACCAGGCTTACTATGCTCCCTAGCGTAGTAACGGTCAGCGTAGTAACTTTCTACGAGGTAGGAACGAAAATAGTAACTATAATAGTTACTATTATTAGAAGGGTGGAACACGCTCCGTGTACACTCTGAGTGTTTTCCACCCTTGTAACAATAGTTAGTATTAGTTACTATTTCCGTTCCATCCTCACGAAAAGTTACTACGCTGTCCGTTCCAACCTTGTCGGAATAGTAACTAATAGTTACTATTTGCTTACCATGCTCGTGAGCGTAGGAAGCGTAGTTACTACGCATCTCTGTAACGTGATTGGTCGGATTCGCCCCTAGCTTGAGATGCTGCTGGAAAATAGAAAAATCGTTCCAGCCTTGACGGCAAAAAGCCAGAATTCGTGACGTCATGCGTAGTAACTACGGTAAGTAGGGTGGAACACGCTCTCTGGGTGCCTGCCTCACAACCGAGTAACCACATGATAAGAGAAAAAAAAAAGTACAGAGAACATGACTAGAACTACCGCAATACGCTTCCAGGTAAAACTGAGCTACAAACAAAAAGAAAACCGTTCTCTTTCTTGTTCAGTGCAATTAAATTTTTATCGAAGCATCAACGAAAGTCGTGGCTTGGGGCCAAATGGCGTGTTGTTTAAGTCAAGATACATGATATTAAAACAATAATCAGTCCAAACATCGGAATAACTAATTCAGACTGAAAATGGTCTAACAAAAAATCATGAAAGTAAAATATACACAAGACACAAGGCTAAGACTCATTGTTGAAATAGCTTATAAAGTTGGGGATACAAGTATTACTATTTTTTAAAAATAAAACTATTTTCTTCAATTCAGTTGAAATTCATCGGCGTCCGGCTTGAGAAGCTTATTATTGTATCGAAGCGGTAGTTGAGGATGCGGGTTTTGTTGTGGCGAAACATCTTTCGATGTCAAGGGCGTGAAATCCGCCTTTTGTCCGAACTAAGCTATACCCTAAGATGCGAACAAAACAACTACGGATTCTTCCTTCAAGTTTAACTGAAAAGACAACTTACTTTTTGAATCATTTAACTGAAAACACTGCATTATTTGGATTGTGTAAAGTTTTTTTTGTGTTTTCAACTATTTGCTCTAGAATGACGTTCAGAGTACCTACGGCCGTCCTCACAACGCAAAATTCTATTATGGCGCAGAAAATTTTAATCTCAATCGAAACGCGGCTTTTCAGGGGAAAGTGATCATCTTGTGGAATGTAGCTCACTGCGTGAACGCTTCTTTTTATGGCACTTGAGCTTACTCAAGTGCCATATAGCGATTGTAATTTCTCTGAATCTAAATATCCTATTTCTATTTCCGAACCGCATTTTTGGATGGCGGGTGTATTTTGTGACGTTCTCATCTCCTTTCTTGTACAGCCTACTCGTACAAGTGCCATATGAGCTCGTAGCTCTTGTTGTAAATCTTCGTCAAGCATACAACACAGGTACAAGCGGATACAGGTACCACAAATTCGACAGGTATTTCCACTATTTGAAAATCTATTCTTCGTGAATAGCGGAGCAATGAAGTAACGCATTTTAGTCGGGTCTTAAAGCCTCTTCAAGTGTATAAGCTTTGGGTAACTAGAGTGTCCTCTTTCTGCCCTTTTCAGTTAAATTTTAAGTCGTACAGTGATTCCAGTATATTCCGGAATTCTCCATATCCCAGTTTGAGCCGCCATGTAGCCGTCCATTAGTCTCTCAATGATTATCAACGTTTAACTAAAATTCTACTATGATATGTGTTTGTTTAATTCTACTTCTTCAGCAGAAAAAAAACGCAAATCTCTCTGACAATACGAGTACTGGAGGTCTTGGAGGTCAATAAAATATTTGAATTTGAAACGAATACTACCCCTATCCCTTTAAATACGTGTCCGAGTCTCAGTTTTTTAACGTTAGGAAAAGGAGTGGCTAAGCCCGAAAGTGCAACCATCGTGCCAGGAAAGGTCATGCCAACAACTTTGACGAAACAAGCCGAGGAGGTAGTCGAGATGGATGACGGTAAGTTGCATATTTTAAATGCTTTGGTGTTCTAATTGCAACAGCTTTATTTGTTACCCATCAAGAAGCACAAGGCTTAGTGGAGTAAATGAAAAAAAAAGGAGAAAAAAACAGTGCTAAACGGTATGTCAGCTGATTTGATGAGAGCGATATTTCTGCCTTTTTGAAGTTCACCTTCGAGCTTGAGCCTGAAGAGGACCCTTGCCAAGAAGGGCCGAAATATCGGTCTAGTAAAATTCAGCTGACGTAAACTATGATCCGCAGTCAACTTGGGCTGAAGAAATATTTAATGAAATAAGAGAAAAGAAATAATGATATTACAACATCATTCCTCTCTACATAACTAACCTGTTGTAAAAGACTACTCTTCCTTTCGGGATTGACGTAACCTCTGTGTAATCTGTCCAGCTGGGGGTCGGTCCCAGCTCCGGTTGCTTCCAGAACTTACTTAGTGACTCCGATAAAATTGGACTTCCTTTCCCAACACTGAATCGTAAGTGAGAGTTAATTTTGTTTCAAGGATGTGATATTTTTTCTTAACAACTCAAATTCGTATCCCTTGGATTAGTGTACCTTCTAAAAATCCTTTTTGGTACTCCTTATAAGATTCATTTTTAAAAATCTGTGGTCAGTATGATTGAAAGCATATGATACTTTTTCTTAACAACTTAAATTCGTATCCCTTGGTTTAGTGTACCTTCTTAAAATCCTTTTTGGTACTCCTTATGAGATTCATTTTTAAAAATCTGTTGTCAGTATGATTGAAAGCATATGATACTTTTTCTTAACAACTTAAATTCGTATCCCTTGGATTAGTGGACCTTCTTAAAATCCTTTTGGTACTCCTTATAATATTCATTTTTAAAAATCTGTTGTCAGTATGATTGAAAGCATATGATACTTTTTCTTAACAACTCAAATTCGTATCCCTTGGATTAGTGTACCTTCTTAAAATCCTTTTTGGTACGCCTTATAAGATTAATTTTTTAAAATCTTTTGTCAGTATGATTGACAAGTGTAACAATATTTGAAATATAGTCTTGGAAATATTGAGAAATTTGGTTATATATGAATCAGTTATGCTTTTAAAGGATAACGAACAAATCTTGAAAATTCAATCCGTTGCTGATTCAAGCCAGAAACACACTTTCTTGGTTTCCACACGGAACGCGATAGACCACCCAGCCCCATCGACGTACTGAAACTTGTCTTTGTGTCGGAACTTCACTCATACAGTTGTTGTGATGTCCTCTGGAACTACCTAGTGAAGACAGTAGTTACAAAGTGATTGGATTGGACAAACGAGCAAAACCGGGTCCAGCCGGATCCTCCTGTTCGTTCTCCTACTCGGCTGTTCAGGAGTCCTTACGGAGAGTAGTAGAACACCTTAATACTTGCTCTATCATCGCCGTGTGCAGAACGCCGATATCTTTAGGCGACCTGGTTCGCCTGCTGAATTGAGGTCACACCGACTGACTTCACTGCGTTATCGCAGGGACCTTCCTTTCATCAGTGGGTGCATTTAATAGTAAACAAAAGTACGCATTTTCCGCACGCTGTCAGTGCTCAGTTTCGCTCTTCGATTGTTAAAGACATATGTACATCTATCCGTACTGCTTACGGAGGCATCGTCCGAAGCGTGGGCGCTACAATGGGAGAGCCCTAGGAAGTTTATACAGCTCTTTTTGGACTCCATCCATTTTATTTTGTTCTCGTGTCGCACGTGCTCTAGGGAAGAAGGAGTTGCAGAAGATGAAAAGATGCTATTGTAAGTATGCAAAGCACCTCTTTATTTGCCAAAGTTACACCACAGCAACATGCTAGCGGAGCGTTTCCAAGTTAAAGATACAAGCGACACACTTTTGGAGATTTCGTTGGCTCTGCCAAAAATCATGGACAACAGGGCCCAGCCAGCACATGACACTCTACATTCTTTTCTGGACAATGGATGAAAAATTGTATATTGTACTTGTTGTGTTTTACTTAATTCTTTTATTTTACTTTACATACTTAGCTTTTTAAAATGGCGTGTCAGAAATAAATTACTTACTTACTTTACTTAATAGAAAAAGCACGTAACACGAAGGAAACAGAAACGTTTTTTTCAAAGCACTGTATCGAGTGCAGCGAATTGTCACTTTCCACGCATTGATAATGACGATACTCTCATATAGCCATGTACAATCGGACTAGAACGGAACACCGAACACTTTCAGGTTTCTTTCTGATTTTCTGTCTTGTTGGTACATGGAGGAATTTATTAAATCACTGGTGTATCCATCAGAAGCGGGGGGGGGGGGGGGGCTACTTTTGAATCGTTGAACTACAAATAAATTGACGCTACAGGGGAGTTTCGAGAACATGAGAAAGTCAGTTTAAACAACAGAAGTGAAACAGAGGAGGAACAATAGTCATGTTTGTCTTCTGTCGATGTTGTTGACACTGTTATCAGGTCAAGTGTGATATCCAGCATCCTTGCTGGCAACTGATTTGGAAACTCCATGAGATTTCGCAGAATGTCGGCTATTATTGTGCACATAGTCGTCGACTTTGGAGCATCTGGTGGCCCCTGTCGTGGGACCATTTTTGCTAATTTGAAAGCTAATCAAAGTTGACCTAGCAGGTATAGTTATCTTTCTTCGATGTTAATTGTGTTTATTATTTTCGTAGCTGTCATACCGTGGTGCGTTAAGCTCTATAATTGTAATTAGCGTGAGTTGTTTTTGTGTTGTCAATTTTCTATAATTTTAGACGGACTCTTCGACCAGTTGTCCCTGTCAGGAGATGAGCAGTGTGAGCTTGAAACGCTGGATAAACCCAGTAAATCGGTGCCAAAACCAATTGATATCGAGCTGTCTCCCGAGAGGCCTGCTAATCCCCCTACAACTTTCGAAAAGAAAGGAAGAAGTATTGATGACACAGAGGTAAAGCTTGCACCGTCTGGTGCTAAAGAGAAGCCTAAGGCGTCCACGGATGGGAAACCTACCATAAAACAGAAGGAAGAAATACAGTCTAGCGCCAGGACAGGAAAGAGGGTGGTTCAGCCAGTAAAAATCGTGAGAGAAGACTCGGACAGACCGAAAAGCAAACAGTTAGGCGAACGAATTGTCGGAAATCATGACTTGGATGTTTTTAGGGATCATAGAAGGAGTGAATATAAAACTGAAGAATTATCCAGACGAAGCGCTGCATCGGTGAGACTGCAAGAATCCCATTCACATAGATTTGCTGCCTCGTTTCAGGACCAAAGTAAAGACCACCGTGGTGATCGTGATGGCATTGGGAGCAAAAGACCAAGTCCTTCCAGGGCAAGGCCAAGTGAGAGGGATAGTGAAAGAGCTGTACGTGAAAGAAGCAGAGATCGTGCGTTGAAAACCTCTCCAAGAAGCGATCCAACGAGAGGTTTTAGGAAACACAGCCCGCCCTCACGAGATAGCAGAAGATCCAGCCCAACTTCAAAAGAGTTAAGGAAGCTAATTTCTCCCCCTAGAAGGTCTGCTAGAGATTCCCCTCCCCGTCGGGGAGATCGTGGACAAAACTCGAGAATAAGTGATTCCAGAAGAGGTGACAGCAAAAAGTCTGTATCACCTCCGCGAAGAAGGGACTCCTCGCCCAAACGCTCGCGTAGTCCAGTGAGGGAATCGAGAAGTTCGTCGAGCCGCAGGCACTCACCAGAAAGGAAGCGCATTACACCACGGAAGGAATCGCCCGTCCGCTCAAAACGAAGTGACAGACGGCACGATAGAGATTCGCGAAGCGCCGAGAAAGTTCCTATTCAAGTCTTAACCCGAGATCGCAGCGATAATAGGCCGTACAATCGACCACCTCCGGCGAAGGAGGATAATTTGGTTCCCCTGGTGGGAAATGTCCCTCCCCCTACTACGTTTCCTAATACTGGAGGAACGCTTCCTTTGTATAACCCTTATGCTGCACCTCCGCCAGTTACATCCATGGCAGCCCAGGAGTTCGGAGTAAGTCACTTCGCAAGTCAACCGCAAATGAATTTTGTAAGTGGTTTTCTGCCCACTTTCGTACCTAGTATTTCGCATCCTCCGTATGATCCTTCGGTTTTCTTGATGGGTGGTATGCAGCCTGCTTACGATACCAGCAGTTTTCTGCCTAGCTTTATGCCTACCGTGTCCCAATCGATGAATTACGCCCAAAATCCGACACAGTCTGTAATGACAAGCAGCTTTGGATCGAGTTTTACGTCAAACTCGTCCCTGATTCCAGATTACAGTGCCAATCCCAAAGAGCCTGCTGTGGCTATTAGTGTTGGATCCCAGTCTGTACCCGTTAAACCTAAAGTTCCGGATGACAGCCGGAAACTGGAATACGCTGACCGGAAGTTTGAAGATTCAGGTCGGAAGCGCCAAGAAACGAGTGAAGATCAGAAGCGAAGTGATGATAATGGTGAAACCAAGCGTGCTCGCCGTGTGTCTCCTCAACGAGAAACAGTGGCTATTGTGAAACCTTCTCTGAGAACAATGAAGTCCGAAGGGAGCGGAACTAAAGCAGGGGCAAAGGGTGCTTTGATTCAAGTAGGATTGATGCCGCAGACGAGACAGAGGATTATGGAACCGGTTTTAGCCAAAATGCAAGAAGAGGCTAAGAGAAGACCAGAAAAGGTTAGTTATGTCGTACAGTATTTATAAAAAAAAATTCAGTTGGTGCGTAAGACACCAACTTCCGAGGTTGCCTATCGTCCAAGCTCTCCAACAGTCCAGCACAGTGTCAATATCTGTAAGGCTGACCTTCTGTGATTGAATGTTTCTTCTGAAAACTTTTTTCTAAAACAAGTTATCCCACTCGATAATTTTTTTTTTTAAATAACACTACTTAGTAGCCTACCGAATTTGTGCGGTTTGTGCAAAAGTCAGTCCACTTTGGAAATAAGGTCCGGTTGAAACGTGTCACTCATCATCTTTAATGTCAGTGTCATACAAATAAGGACACGCATGAACAAATTTAGTCAGACAGAGAGTAGAACATATAACTGTATGTTTTAACTAACAAAAGTACTGATTGATTGAAACGCAACAGCGCTTTAAAGAATAGTGTGGAGCAGATGATACGGTCAATAAATCTTGCAAACAAAACTGAACACTACACAACTTTTTGTACCAATCTATCACTAGGCCGAACCAACGCCATTATGAGCCCATTACTCACTGTATGTGTATTGGATGCTGAGTGTTCGCTCTGCCATCGAGTTCTAACGTCTCATTAGAAAATTTGCGGATCGTCCCGGGAGCCCATCTTGCTGCTCCTGAACATCCAGAGCAAGATATCGCGACAGATAGAGACGGAACAAGCGGCACAATCTCAGCATTCTTTTACAGTAGGTGAAAAGTGATTTGTGAAAGTATGGGGCCCGATTAATAATTTCTTGGACAGCCCCTTCAGTTAAATACAGACCAACACAGTCTTCCGGTATCTAGCATATAATGTTGTCTGACAGAATAATTATAATGAGTGTATTTCCAAGCTCGAGGGCTATATATATTTGAGCATGGGAATGATTCTGAAGTTTGGTAGCACGTTTGAAAAAATCAAAACCTTCCAACATAGGCTGCTACTCGTCAGTTTGGTTTCTTGTTTTCTCCAGTTCATCTATTATTTCCAACCTTCGCCTCTATCCGAATAAGACGAAAGGTTTCGATGGGATCCACAAAAATAATATTTATTGGACTTCTTGATCCAGACAATTGGATTTTGCAGATTTCTGAGTCTTCGTCAGACTCCTTTATCATTTGCTATGTATCCATAACCCACCCCTTGAATATGTACAAAAAATAATGTTACCGTTTTGGAGTTTTTGGCTACTTACGGCCAAACGACTAATCAGATGAGAAAACCAAGTTTCAGATATGGATTCAGCAAGGATATATAATTCAATCTATCATCCTAATCGACTTCAGAAAGATCCTTTGCTTTGAATTGTTTTCGTATTTTAGCAGCATTCCCCGCGAACTGCATGCAGAGCAAAAGAGCTAGTGACATTGAGATTACCTTTCAATCCAAGTTTCCGGGTTTTGGCAAACTAAGCCAGCTTATCTGTCATGGAGATAAAGTTCAAAATTCAATTCAGCATGTCTCCTTAGTCCTTACCCCGATACTGAATCTCTAATCGACTTCAGAAACAACTTGAGCTTCAACCAACTTTTCAGTTTCGGACGAATTTCGCGTGAATCATTTGTCCGGCAAGAAAACTAAGTTCAAATATGGGTTCAGCGGGCCTCCTTACCCCTTAAACGACTATCTCATTAACTTATAAAACATATATTTTTGTTTACCCTTAAGTCGAAACGCCCTCCTCTGCCTCTAAAAATCTAAAGGACCCATCTACAACTTAGTCTGTACTTTCCCAGTGAATCCTCATACGAAGTTTGAACAACGTAATATCAACCCCTTCGACCCCCGACACGACCCGACAGACTTCCATTTGTCTGCCTCGTCATCAATATGACATGTCGTCATCGAGATAGAGCTTTCGCTTGCATGGATAAAGGGGTAGGGTAGGGACTGGTGTTTTCCGAAAATTGTCGATAAACTTGCTCTCCAGACAGTTGTCGGAATGCATTCTGCCTTTTTGACCCAGTAAACACCGGGTGGGACCTTGAAGATAACTAAACTGATCGCATACACTTTTTGTTTATCTTTAGTATGTTCGAAAGTTGCAACAGCATGTCTCCTCTATATCGACTATATCAATGAGTTATAAAATTTCATGCTAAACTTCGGGATTCCGGGCGAACTACTTTTCCTGCCAAAAAATAATTTTCATATTCGGATTCAGCATGTCCTCTTACTCTAGAGTCGGAACATCTAATCAACTTCAGATTCTACTTTTACTTTTTGGGAATTTTCCGGTTTTGCCGGATTCTGGGTGAACTACTTGTCCGGCGATAAAAACAAATTTCATATTCGGATTCAGCATGTATCCTTACCCCTTAATCGACTACCTATTAGCTTTTAAAAAATATTTTGTTTCGCCCCTTAATTTGAAACCCCTCCCCTAAATATATAGCTATGGTGCCCATCGACGAACTTGACCTTTCCCTTAACCCAAAGAATACTCACACCGAGTTTCATCAAAATATGCCTTTCTTTTCGAGATTTATCGTGCATACAGGCGGACGGACGGACGGACGCACGGACAACTTTTACGAAGTCATAGGTATCCTCCACTTACGTTTCGGGATCCCAAAAAGGAGGAATAATTGTTCAGACAGTTTTTGGGGTAGGCATGTATTGAGTGCGGTTAAAACTTTTCCTCTGGGATGACGCAGTAGAGCTGCAGTTCCACAACCTGTTTGTCCCTAGCCTACTACACCTGCCTCTCACATGGACTGAATGACTGCTTGCTTCCTAAAACCAGTGAGCGGCCCGTACACACGAAGAATCATCCCTACTCAGTCAAGAATAGGGCATCACAATTTTGTCGATCGTGTTCTAACGACTTCTTCCCTGACCGGGAATTGAGGATCGAAGCTGAAATAAAGCCAACACGAGCAGTAGCTGTGTTTCCTGAAGTTACAAGTTCGGCGCTTCAGAGTTCCATGTTTTGTGCTCGCTAACCTCTCATCCCGTTTTCTGGAGTAGTTCCGTCAGCAACGGATAATAAGAGACGTGAGAACTTCTGCGACAAAATGAGCCGAAAGAAATGTGGCTAAACTCGGGAGAAAAAATTGGAGGACAAACACGGTTACCAGCGCTGTTACTTCGAAGTAAGGTTTCCGCACACGGTGAAGCTGTTTAGCCTACTGTTCCAGTTCCCTTCCTTATAGTAGAAGGGATATCCGCCTATGAACAAGACTGAGTTCTCACTTTGAGCACAACGTACTATGCGCCCGAGAAACTTTTATTATTAACATTTCATCTTATCTTGCAGTTGTTCCAAAGCCTTCGGTTGGACATTCACGTCCACACGTGCCTGGCAGGATATGTGAAGAAATGCCCCTTCGATCCAGAGCCCTTTATGGACTTCTTGATACCGTGTCTCGAGGGGGAAGACGTCATCGCTGAAGTCAAACCTAGTTAGTATCCCGTCTAATTGCTTCCCACTTCCACTCTCCTTTAGTTTTCAAGTAATTAATGATAGCCATAGTGTAATGCATTGGCTGGGAAACCATCTTTTGCGACTTTGTGTGTGTAGTGGATATGCTGCTGGCTACTCTAGTCTGCATATTTGCTGAAGGCTGTTGAGAAACGCCCTGACTAGGCCCTGATCAGAATCGTAGATCATTATTTATGCCATTGCATCCCTAGAATTAAAGGTCCCTGAAAATAGAATAGAATAGTAATTTGTTCGCTCATACTTTCACGGTAACAAAGCCAACTTATAGATTGACATATTACATAAGTATTGGCAAATTTTACATGACAGTATACACCAAGTATGGTTTTATTACCGCGAATAAATTGCTATTTATTTTAAAGTTTAACTGAAAAGGCAGCTTATTTTTACATCAGACACTGAAATTTTTTTTTTTTTTTTACCGAAGGCTCTATTAATAACGTTTAGCATGTGCGCTGCTTGCACGACAAGCCATAAGCCATCCAAACGCGTAGAATTTTAATTAAAACAAAAGCCCGCATTTCCAGGATTAAAGCCCGAAAAAAAACACGGTTGAAGAAAGTAAGAAAATGATGTTAATATATTTATTTGTCACCCGTCATTTCGACAGAAAAGGGAAGGAGTACAACAACGAAAAGAAAAACAAGACAAAAGCAGAACGTAACCCTTTCATAGGAAACACACACAACATCGACAATTACTAACTGAGACTCTCTGACTGACTAAAAACTGAACACGATTATATACATATACACTTAAACTCTGAGAATTTACCTCAGGGTGGGACTGGATTTTTTAGTTGTACTTGCTAGTCAGGTTAGAGATAGCAAGCTCAGGGTCTTTTATGTCATGCAAGGAATCTTCCAATATTAGTTTTTTTTTTTGGCAATAACTTATCTTGGTAGTTGGTAAATATGTCGACCTTAGAGGGACAGGCGCAAAGAGGTACCACAAATCCGAAAGAAGTTCATCATTAAAATCAATTATCTTTGGATAGCAGACACACGGAGTAACCGACTTTTGTTGGGTTTTCAGGCCTAGTTAAGTGCTGTGTAAGTAAGCTGTTAGCCCTATTTTGCTAAACTTTTATTGTTCTTATAATCAATTTGCCATTGACAAGTACTTCCAGTACTCTTCCTCTTAAAAGTTAACTGAAGCGGAAAATAGAAACTGGTCAACTTAAATGATTATTATTAACAGAACTGTAGGCTACCTTTTCTTTCAGTAAAATTTTTTTTTATCAGAAAAAACGTTTTTGGAAATACCATTACTTTCCACCTAAAACTAGCGATTCTGTTGTTAGCGCTTGTCGACTATCCAGCCTTCCTTCTCTCCGACGCGGCGGCTGGGCGCAAAAGATTGGAAAACTGAACGTGCCTTGGTTAAAAAGGGGGAAAACTAAGCAAATAAAAGAAATAATAAACAGAAGATTATCACATCCTTAAATGTGAAAGAGTTGTCAGCGGACGTTGAAGATTCCGGCAAACTTCTCGTTGGGTGACGGAAAAACTCGGAAAGGCTGAAAATGCACTAAAAATTCGTGGTTACGAAACGAAAGAATGGTGAAAGGCGAGGATTTTAGAAGCTTATAATTCCAGATGGGAGGCATGGGAGCTAAGTGTATTAGAAAACGCGGAATAAGCACGAGGGGTCCTTTAACAACACTATTCCCAACCAAGAGAAACTGAGTAGACCCTCTATGACAACGAGTCATTCAACCCTACCCGCCCATAAATTATCCAGAGTGCTGCTTAAAGTTATTAAAACCAATTACTGAAATGAATAGATACCTCCAATTATTTAGCTCTTTGTTTTACTTTTCGTTCGTATACCAGCTAAAATGTGTTTTCCTGTTTTCTTGTTACGACCTGTTTTGAGCTTGACCGGTTGTTAAGTTGGGGGTGATCTAGATATTGCAAATGCTAGAATGCTTCCGATTTAGATTCTTTGACGGAACGACCTTGTTTTTCCTTGATTTAGTGCCACTTTGCAAATTGCCTAGTATGGTGCTGAAGGACACTTTTTGGGGATAGAATAGAGTACTTCATTTGTAGATTTGTTTTCAGTTTCACGTCCCAAGTAGAAAGTGATGCATGATGATATGCTTTGTCTAAGCTTCGCGATATGTATCGCATTTTTCCTGAGAGGGGGGGGGGGGGGCATCCGCAAACTGATGGACGTTGCCCTTTTCGTGTCGATCCCGAAACGGTGAAATCGCCTGCACGGTTCTAGCCGTGATCCTAAAAAGAAAGTACATGAAGACATAGTTCAATGCGGGCTCGGAAAATCTTCCAGAATTTTTGCGTTCATTTTTGGTGAGATATTAACAGAAGAATTTCCCTCCTGTGCTTGACTCGGATTTCAAAGTGTAGTCAGGATGTCAATTAAAATGTTCATGCTCTCAATCAAACCCCACTATAGAGGCGAAAGCCTTTTTTCTGAGGTATATTTTTCTTATTATGGGAATAAGAATGATGTACTAAGGTGATTTGCGGAAGTATGCCCAGTGTTCGTGTTCTCTGTGCCATTTCTGTTGGTCCGTGCCGCGTCTTTGACAGTATGTGGTTCTAGTTTTTTTTGGGATCCTAAAACGTGGGATCCTAATACCTGTTACTTCATAAAAGTTCTCCTTCTGTCCAGCTGTCTGTCCGGCCATCTGTGAGCACGAGAACTCTCGAAGGGAATGAGATAATTTGATAACACTTGGTTTCAGGACTCTTTGGGTCAAAGGAGAGGTCGAGTTCGTAGATGGGCTCCGTAGCTTAACATTAAGGGGGGGGGGGGGGGTCAAAATAAGGGACGAACATTTTTTTTTGTTGACAGACAATGAGATAGTCTATTTAGGGGTAAAAAGGCATGCTGAACACTAATATGAAAACCATTTTCTCGCCGGACAAGTAGTTCGCCTGGAATCCGGCCAAAACTGGAAAGTTTGTTAAAATTAAAAGTTGTATTTAAAGTTGACTAGATATTAATTTTTTGGTAAGAAGACATGCTGAATATTTATATGAAAATCTTTTTCTCGTCGGAAAAGTAGCTCGCCAGGAATCCGGCCGAAACCGGAAAGTTAGTTAAAAGTAAAAGTTTTATGTGAAGTTGATTAGATGTTCGGTTTATGGGTAAGAAGACATGCTGAATCCGCTTCTGATGATCATTTTCTACCCGGACATTTAGTTCGCGCTGAAATCGGAAAATTTGTTAAATGTTAAAGTTTTATCTGAAGTTGATTTGATGTTCGATATAGGGGTAAGGAGATACGCTGTATTCGTTTTTGAGCTTTAGTTTTCCCTTCAAGTTGTTCGCCTGGAATCCAGTCGAAACCCTGGATTTGGCAAAAGTAAGTCAGGAAGGTTTGATCAGTTTTGTCAAAGTAGATCTGACGTGTAGCCGTGGGATAAAATACACATGCTGAATCCATATCTGAACTTGGTTTTCTCAGATGATTAGCCATTGGCCTTCGTCTATTTTTAAACCTTAATAGTAAAAACGTTCAAGGAGTCTGGCGAAGACCGGATATCTATAAGACCAAATTGTCTGGATCAATTTGTGGGATCCCATCGAAACCTTTGGTCTTGTTAGTCTTATTTCGGCAGACGCTCTGACCAGTGTTCTCTTTGGTGGCTGATGTGTATTATGTGTAACTATCCTTTCAGTAAACTCTGTCACTCTTTCTCGAAGAGACGTCCCCCAGCTACTTTGACCTCAGATAACATAGATCTCCTATCAGGTATGCACACCGTTTCTGCCGTCTGTACGGCGTTGACTCACGTTCTCGACCCAAGATGTCTCGACTTCCAAGCGTTGGTCATTGCGCCCACCTCCATTCTAGTTGACCAGTTCCACCACCAGATTTCGGAGTTTGTCCGGTGGATCAAGCTCACTGCACATGCGAGCAGCGATCATATACCGTATGACAGCGAGGTTTCTGCTTTAACTTTGGGTGTGAGGAAGCAGATCATTGTTGGAACGCCACTGAGGATTCTTAGGCTTATGAAGAAGAACTTGTTAGGTAAGAATGCTAGAAGGAATGTCCTTAGAATTGACAATATATGAATATATATATGAGATATGGTATGAAACTCCAAAAGAAAGCCCGTCGGAGCAAAAATATCAACACCACAAGAATCATTTTAAATAAATTGACTTCACTACAACCAATGCATTTAATAACAACCAAATTAATAAAAAAGAGCTAGAACCTCATATGGCACTTGCAAGTCTGGGTCAGAGGATGAAAGTAGGAGTTTGCAAATTCGTGGGTTTCTTGTGATCATTTGTAAGCAAAACCCTTGAGATAAGAATGATCAGGGGCTCTCGCATATCACGAGAAGTGTATCGTTTAGTAAAAAGTATTTTATTTGTGCACTTGTCTTTGATAATGCGGACTTTAAGGGCGCTAGAAAGTTATCTGTAAGCAAAACCTATGGGGCAAAAATTATGATAGGCTCATCGGGATCATGAAAATATATAGCTTGCTCAAAAGTATTTTTTGCTCTGTAAGGAATTCACTTTTAAGTAAGAAACCCTTGAGGCCAAAATTATCATGAACCCTTGTGGGTCATGAATATATATCGTTTGGTCCAATTTTCTTTTCTTCCACTTTTTCGATAAGATGCGCACGTTATGGGTGCTAGAAATTTACGCAAAACCCTTGCGGCACAGAGATCATGGGCCTTAAGGATCATGAAATGTATACTTTGGTCAAAATTTTATTTTTTCATTTTGTGGTTACGATGCGTTACGGATGTGTTGACGATGCGTAAAGGAGCCAGAAATCAATTTCTGAACAAACCGTATGAGGCTAAAATGAGCATAGGCTAATGGATCGTGAAAATGTGTATTGCGACCCCCCCCCCCTCCAACTCCCTCACAGTTCCCAAATCCGGTCCGGTTTTGTTACTTATGTATCTTTGCTTTGTCTTGTTCTTCCCACCAAGTTTCATCACCATCGCTCCACTCCCAGTTTATCACACGATTTCCGGTTCCCCGTTCCACTCCCCCCACATTCATCGAATCCGGTCTGGACTTCAAATGGGGAATCTGAGACACGAGGCCTTTCCAAATATGAAGTTTCATTTAGATCCGATCACCCGTTTGAAAATCATGCATGTAACTCAATTCCGTCGAGTCCCTGATATTCCTGCCAAGTTTCATCGTCATAGCCCACCTGGAAGTACCTTAACTCCGGATCACCGAAATTCTGGAATCCCCCTCCAACTCCACCCATAGTGCCCAAATCCGGTCCGGTTCTGTTAATGGAGTACCCAGGGCTTGTGCTTATTCTTCCCATTAAGTTTCATTTCGATCGCGTCACTCTGAGCGTGTCACAAGATTTCCGGTTTCCTCCTCTGACTCCTCCCCCCCCTCACATGCATCGAATCCGGTCCAGACTTGAAATGGTACATCTGGGACACGAGTTTTTTCCAAACATCAAGTTTCATTAAGATCCGACCACCCGGTTGAAAGTTGTGCTTGTTATTATATTCCGGATTCCACCTCCCCTGCCTCCCCCCATCATGGTCGGATCGGTCAAATTACTATTTCCAAGTTAAACTGGTCGGTTCCCTGATATGCCTGCCAAGTTTCATCGTTCTAGCACATCTGGAAGTACCCCTCGCGATCACCGTAGTGACCAACCGATAGACCGACCGACGGAAAAGTGATTGGTATACGGTACTTGGCCGGAAGGCAAAATTTGTCAAATTCATCTGAACTTGAGGATTTTTATGGAGTCGACCGGATATTTGCTCAGGGAACCTATCGGAAGTTTGCTCAGGGCATTTACCAACATCTTCCTCAAGGAATCAGCCGGAACTTGTCTGAGGGAATTTACTGCAGGCTGGATCAGAGTATCTACCAGACTTTGCCCCATGGAATCTACTAGAATTTTGGAACCTACCGGAATATTGCACAGGAACAGCGAGGGGCGAGGCCCCTCGCTGTTCCATACTTACCTTCATGAACGTTTCTTATGTCCCCAAAAACTTGCACCGCCATCATTTGAACTACCCTGTCCTTCCCAATTCCCATACCGTGTCAAAAATATTCCTCCTTACGTCAGATAATGCCTCGTACTGACACATCAAGTGAAAGAGACTAGTATATCATGTTATATGTGTATGTGATATATACATGTATATAAATACATGTATTCATTTCTGCTCGCCAAACGACAGTGGAACAAATCAGATTCTTCACGCTGAGCTTCACTGCCAAGCGTAGGGATTCAGGCGAAGAGGGCTGCCGAAGAAGACTCCCTGCACTAATGCTCAGGCCACATTCAGTCACATCTGTACGTAATTTGGTTTGTTAAAATCTGGTTATTACCCACTCTTGCGTTCATCTTGGTCATACCTGGAACGAAGAAATTCAAGACATATTACTACCATCATCACTCAATTTTCTTTTATTTGTCTATACTGCACTATTTCCTCTCCTTAAGTGCGTTAATAAAATTATCATCATCATCATCATCAAAGGTAAACATAACTGGATAAAGTCAGTGACTCCGGTCTGTGATTGGTCCAAACACTCCAAAGATACGTTTCAGAGTGGCGGAGATGGATTTTTTCATCTCAACTATCTTACGTTTTCAGCGTCTTTTCTTCCCAGTTTCGACCATACGACGGTCTTATTACTGGCGTTATTACCAGATGTGACTATAGTGAGGCCCGGGCATGACTTGTCGGATCTCCGTAATATCAGTGCGTCAGTTGAGCCCGGATGGAAGTTGCCTCGGACGACAAGAGTGGTGATTTGAAATTCTTCATAATCATGCAGGAAGTCCGAGGTGTAATGTAAACAGTATTTCGAAGCAAAATCTGAAATAAATAAAAAAATAAAAAGCTCTTACACTATGACTGAATCGCTACACAGAGACAGCGTTTCAAATATGAACTGAATATGACGAACTGAAGAACCGGCAGAATTATTAGTGAGCGTGAGGTAATAAAGGTTAACTTCCGAGTTACGACATCGAGGTTAATATCGGAAAATAGCATTGAGACCGCCATTGAAAATAACCCCACCCGAGCCGAAGCAGAGGTTGCTGTTTTTAAATGGCCGTCGGGGTTGTTATTCTGATATGAACCACGATGGAGGTATGTTAACTATTATATCTTTTTCTAACAGAATATTTTGTATGGCACTTGCCCTTCAGCCAAGTGCCATATAGCGATCTGAATTTCTGTCCGTCCGTCGGTCGGGCGGTAGGTCCAGGTTTGCTAGTTTGGGCACTTCCACATAAGCTAGGACGATGAAACTTGGCAAGCATATCAGGGACCCCAAATGATTAAGTTAGAAATAGTCAGTTTCCCGATCCGAGCATCGTGGGCGGAGTGGAGGGAGGGGGAATCCGGAATCTTGAGGTATTTATAACTTTTGAACGGGTGATCGGATCTAATGAAATTTGATATTTGAAAAGATGTCGTGCCAAGTCGTGCCTGAGACGACCCGCTTCAAATCCGGATCGTATCCGGTGACTTTGGGGGGAGGAGGAGGGGGGGAACGGAAATCTTTAGAAGCGCTTAGAGTGGAGGGATCGGGACGAAAGATGGTGGGAAGTATAAGCGCAAATCCTAGATACATCGTTGACATAACCGGACCGGATTCAGGCACTGGTGGGGGGAGTTGGGGGGGGGGGGCGGAATTCGATGATCCTGTGAATTCGGGACTAGGAAGCTGAAATTTGGTAGGCAGATCAGGGACCCGAACAGACAGCCTTGACCATCGTAGGGGGAGTGGAGGGATAGATAATCCGGAAATTAGTAACATGCATAACTTTGGAACGGGTATTCGGACGTGCATGAAACTTGACAAGTGTTAAGAACAAGTGCCTCAGATGTTCCTTTTCAAATCGGGACCGGATACGATAACTGGGGGGAGGGTGCTGAAAGAGGGCACTGGAAATCTTCTGAAAGGCTCAGAGTCGAGGGATCCGGATGGAACTTGGTGGGAAGAACAAGCTTAAACCCTAGATACATTACTGACAAAACAGGACTGTATAGTGTCACAGTGGGGGTAGTTGCAGGGGGTTTAGCGGAATTCCGGTGATCTCGAGTTAGGGTACTTCCAGATGTGCTAGGACCATGAAACTTGGCAGGCATTTGGGGGATTCTACCATATTGACTTGAAAATAGTCCCTTCCCCGATCCGATCATCATGGGGGGTAGAGGGGTGGAGAATCCGGAATCTAGTGACATTCATAACTTTGAAACGGGTGATCGGACATGCATGAAACTTGGTAAGTACTAAGAACAAGTGTGTCGGATGTTCAGTTTCAAGTCTGGACCGGATTTGATCACTGGGGGGGGGGGGGGGGAGGGGTCTGGCTGGAGGGCACCGGAAATCTCGTGAATCGCTTAAAGTCGAGGAATTTACAGGAGATACATTCCTGACAAAACAGGACCGGATTGTGTCACGGTGGGGGCTATTGGAGGGGGGTTTCCCGGGGTTCCGGTGACCTCGAGCTAGGGTGCTTCCAAATGTGCTAAGACAATGAAACTTGGCAGGCCTATTAGGGACTCAAACATATTGAATTGAAAATAGTCCCTTCCCCGATCCAATCATCGTGTGGGGAGTAGAAAGATGGGAAATCCGGAATCAGGTGACATTCATAGCTTCGGAACGGGTGATCGGACGTGCATGAAACTTGACAAGTGTCAAGAACGAGTGTCTCAAATGTTCAGTTTCAAGTCCGGAGTGGGTCTGATCATTGGGGGGGGGGGGGGGGGCTGGAGGGGAAAAAACATGCTAACTGTTCCGACCAGTCCCATATGAGCTTTCAGCTCTTGTTTACAGGTAGGACTTATTCTTCTTTTGTTGTACTTTTTTGCTACTGGGATAGGGAATTTTATTTTAGCGAAGTAGCAACCCAAGCCTACTGTAGACTGTAGACCTACCAGAATAACAAAAAAAAAAAAAAACACTTTTTGGCTCTTGAAAAACTCAAAGAAAAATCGAGGAAAAAGTTAGCAATGATGAATAACTAGCTTTTGGAAAGCAAGGGAAAGTAGGATGTTGTTTCAGTTGACAAGTTGTATTTTCAGTGGATATGTGATTGTGACAAGGTATGACCTAAGGCCTAGGCTGGTTCTCTAAGGAAGAAAGACGCTTTTTCATCAAAAACAAAAATTCTTCTTTTTATTTTTCATAATTTTTTTAAGAGCTTCTTGTTTTGTACTTACCGGAATTAGTGTTTTATATCATTTTTTGGATGTCAGCTTCTACTTTTCAGTATTTGAGGAAAAGTGCTCGATGAATATCTGCGGAGGCTGCACAAAGCCGTGTCGGGGGGATGATACGATATCGTATAAGCCTCCACAAAAGTAATTGTCACTATATAACTTACTGTGGGACATGGGAAGATATGCATCGCATACCTGTTTGAGAAAGTTATTTTATGTATACACAATTATTATTATATATAGATCATATTATCAGATAATGACCTTTTTCATATTCAAGCGGTTAATTATGGGTAAATAGCAAAAATGTTAAAGGGGTCTGGAGGAAACCGGAAATCTGCAAGATTCGATTGTGTGGGTCAAGAATTCCAATAAATAATCAATTTTTGGGATCCCATCGAACCCTTTGGTCTTGTTGCACGTGTGTCTGCTTGGCCTGCCGATCCTATCATAAAATTAATGCCCAGATTTACCGAAATTTACGAACTGCAGATTCAACCTATTGAGTATACCCTGAAAACTAGTCTCCCGTTCCTGATCTTTTAGACCCAGTTCCATGTTTCACTTTTGCCCCAATAGTTGTTCTCATTTATAGGGAATTCCATTCGCTTCGTGACGCTGTACAACCTGGACGATATGATGGACTCCTCAAAAAGCAGCCAAATCGAAGAATGTTTAAAGCTCATATCAACGGAGCGTCAGATTGTCGCAACTGCCGGAAAAGTTAATGAGGATATTACTTCGTTCCTCCAGAAGAAAACCAGGATGCCGCCGCAGGTGGTGAAACTCCGCAACGCACCCACCATCCGGGTTAGCGGTTAGTACTTCTCCATTGACTGTCTAGGGTGTGTTACAACCTCCTGTAAATAGTTCCTAAAAGCTATCGTCGTCGTTCCAACATCGTCCTTCCCTTTCCGTAGTCGTATGAAGGGATACAGAGGCTTTACTTTACGACGGTCGTAGCTTTAATCTTTACACTTGCCAAGATTATCTTTTTTTCAAGCGCATTATGGTCCCGACGAGTGTTCGCGTATCATACAATTAATGCGTAAAATCGGTTACCTCGTTTTTGCTAGAAGTCAATGGGCCTGGGGAGATGCTTAAAACAGCCAACGCCGTGGATAATTTGTTAAAAGCAGAGCCGAGTTTCACAGTATTCAAATAGTTTTGAATCTTGGAACACAAATATCAAATACTGCGAGGTGTGCTTTAAGATAAATATTCCTTGAGCCCAAGCTGATTTTGAAACATATATTCAAATAATGCATAAAACTGATATGTCAGCTACGATGCTTTGGCAGCGATATTCGGCTCTCCTTGGCAAGGGTCCTCGTCAGGCTGTCAACTTCGGGGAAGGAAACAAACCTGCAATTGCAGCCTTCTTGGCTTCATCTCTCGATGCCCTTCACGAAAGATGGAGTTTGTTTCCTTCCCAGACTTTGAGCCTGAAGATTGACAGCCTGACGAGGACCCTTGCCAAGAAGGTCCCAAATATCGCTGCCAAAGCATCGTAGCTGACATGTCCGTTATATGCATTTGAATATGTGCTTTAAGTCTTTGGTTTTCCTTTGGTTTTTCCGTGAGACTCCGCCATGAGGACCCTGAACGGTCTATGTGACTCGGATACTGGAGTCTTAGCAAAAGAAATGCCTTCGTTTATTGTAACGGTAAAAGCCCTTTGTATAAGTTATAATAATAATAATAATAATAATTTATTTTTAACCCACTACAACATTCAAGAAAAAGTGGAGTAATAAGCTAAATAAACAAAAAAAGAAACCAAAAAGAAAGAAAATAACTCAACTACGAGAAAAACATTGTAGAAGACCATGGAAAGGCTCAAGGTTCGAAACTGCAGACCCGGATAACCCCTCGTGTAGCAAGGCCAGCTTTGCCGTTATCTCTCTATAGATATGTCGCTTTGGGAGCTGAACAAATTAACGCAGAAATAATAGAACATTGATATCATGTCGAGGTTAGGTCCCTCTTGGCTTCATCTCTAGATGCACTTCACGAAAGATGGAGCTTCATAGAAAGACTTGCTCCGTGAGGTGTTGTGGCTAGGAAGAGCTTCGCAACTTGCGGTCTGACAAAAGTATAAGTTAGATAGATTACCTCCTTCCGCTTGGTTCCTATGCGTATCCTCATTTCACATCAATGTTTAATGCGAAGTCATAGTTTTTGTGTTTAAATGTAAGAATGTTTCTATCTCTCCCTCTGTCTCTCTTTTCTAAATTAACCCCCCCCCCCCCCCCTCTAACTCCACCACCGTGTCCACGTGCGATTCAGACAAATAGCTACCACACCTTGCTCCTATCATCCACCAAGTTGCACTTGAATCGAAGCACTTTTCTGAAAAATTTAGGTAGCCAACTCCCCCCACCGAGGTCGAATCTGTTACGGAATAATGGGCCTATATCTGAGAGGATGTTTTTGTGTTAAAAAAAAAAATAATAATATTTTCAGGAATCCCTCAGTTGCTCACCACCATACCCACCTATTGCTTGAACTTGCCAACTTGGCAAAACAACCTAGCCAAATTGGTTCAGAGATTTGAGAGAAAACGAATTGTTATTGTGTGTGAACCAGACTTCGGGAGCCTCTACTCTGAAGCCTTGAGAACCAAAGGAGTGAAGCACCTTTTTGCTGTAAGTATAGAATAGTGTTTATTTAGCTTCGAACTCAGATTTGTATATACAAGACATACAAATAGATTAATGCATTGAAAACATAATGATCCTACCACACTATGAAGGTGTCCGAAAGCTCCGAAACGAACGAAAATGCTGAATTAATTCAGCATTTTATGCAGCATTTCGCTCTCGGACTTAAATTTTCGCTCAATTAATGCAGCATTAATTCAGAATAAAATTCGTCGACAAATTCAGCAAGAATGCTAAATTTTCATGAAGAAACTGAGTAGTACGGCGATTCTCTCAATGTTTTGGCGGCAAACGTAACAAATTCAAAAAGACAACTGACAATTCGGCAAACATACCAAATTTAAGACAACTGGAGATCATGGCCAACGAAGAAAGGAAAGATAAGAAGGTTGGATATCAGTAGCTCATCCATTTTGTCAGCTTTATACAGCTAATTCTTTTTTCTTCTTCTTCTCCCTGACTTAAATTTTGGTATTCTAGAAGTATCACAGAAGAAAAAAAGGTAACAGCTTTCGGACAAAAAAATAAAAGAAATCGCAGCATTTATGCAGCATTTACAGCACCAAAAAGCTTTCGGACACGTTCTATATTCCCCCTCGCATAATCTACCACCATTTTAATTACGTTGTCTTTGGTCGATGTCAATATACCAGGGATAGCAACCCTCCCCTAAACTGATCCGGTAGAGGAGACTCCTGGCACTACCCTAGGAAGTTGGCAACAGTGTCCTCACCGATAAGAGAAATCGGGCATCTGTAATTATCACGTCTTTGATCTGCTTCCCAACGAAGCTACCCAATCGACGCAGTTCCTCTATATCGTGTCGAAACTTCCTTTCGTGTCTGTTATGGTTTCGAAATATAATGACGCAAATAATCGTGTCTGGTGTCACCAAGAACAAATAATCAGATAGAACCTTCGTCTTTGGTCCCGTGCAGCGACTATGTCAAACTGAGCGGAGCTAGAGGTACTTAGTCTAGCTTTGAGCTGATACCCATCTTCTTCAGCGCGGTTTCACAGCGATATAGATGTTTGTAGAAGTAACGAAACGTGATGTGCCGCGTAGCTCCTAACCTCCGCTCGTTTGCATCGGCCAGGGTACGGGGAAATATTTGACTCCGCATGGTCGTATTATAGAGATGGAGGTTCTATCTGATTATTTGTCTTGGTGTCATTGATAATCACCCTTGGTACTAGGTTTGGACTAAACGATCGACTTTTCTACGTTTCTACGTACGTTCCGTAACTGCATTCATTAATTTTTAAAACCGGAGACCCAAATTCCATATGTCACATTCTAAACCCATTAACCACCCCTCACTATTCTTTGCACTTGCCGCGATTCACTATTTTCCAGGTTCATTGTCAGTGCCCACGTATCATGCTATTGAACCCTAAAACCTGTTATCTGAAGTTTGCCTGGTTCTTGCTAGATGTTCCTGGTCGTGAGAAAAGGCTTAAAATAGCCGAAACCGTGGATAATTTGTTAAAAGTAGAGTTTAGTTTTACAGTATTCAGATTGGAACACAAACAGTAGGTAGTGAGAGGTGTGCTTTAAGTAAAGTATAGTCAAGTTCAAGCCCCACACTCAAGTTCATGATGCTACGCTTTTGAATGTTTCCTCGTCGCTATCTAAAATCCTGGATAACAGGGCCCAACCAGCGCACGACGTTATCCACTGCTTCCTGGACGAAAAAAGTGTCTTTTTCTGTGTGTTAATGTGTTTTATATTCATTTTCTTTCATTTACTCCTCTTTTTCAAAATGGTGGGTTATTTCAAGTTCAAGTTCTTTTTATTAAATAATAAATTACTCACTTACTTACTTTTATCCTTATAATATTTTGCTCTTTTTGGTCTTGCGGCCAGGTTAGGGCGCGTATAAAATTTGGCCGTAAAAAAGTTTTGCGTTACTTTCATTACCGTCCGAAGTATCCAACAGAAGGAAAAAACATTTGAAAGGGAGCAAGAGTTCAGATTACAAAATTTGAATTTCATTTCCAAATATGAGCTGAAAAACTTGTCTCTTAACTGATATTATGAAGTCCCTAATGTATTACAAATAAGCATACCTCTATATAGAAACAAGATCCAGGATTCTTTACCCCGTCAAAAAAAAGGGGGAGGGGAACAATGGCTGTCCTCTGAGGGGGCGTCACGTAAGGGAGAGGGGGGGACCACGCCCCCCAATGTTGTCGGCCAGTCGGTAAAAATAACCAGAGTCGGAGCGAAGTACCGCAGTTTTTCGCAATAACAGTTGATTTATTCGTAAAACGATAAATTTTTCCATGAATCATTCGGTTTTTCTGAAAATCTGCCGATTTTTTCATCAAAACAGCAAGATTTTTTCTTTAAAATATTCGAGTTTTCTGAAAAATCAGTCGGTTTGTCGCAAAGATTCTCGTTTTTTCTGCAAGAACGGTCGGTAAGAATTACCCACCAGTCGTTAAATACCTAACCCCCCCCCCCCAAACAAAAGCATTTTATCTAGTAACGCCTCCGGTCCTCTCTCCTTACCCCCGAAACAGTTTTCTGGTCACGGTCCTGCTGGCCTTTGCAGCCGTTTTTGCAGTCTTGTTCGACATCTGTAGGTTTCGTTCAGCTCCGTTAGATGATTTCTTTGAAATTTATTTAGGACGACAGGGTTAGAAGAACATTGAAGTATCGGTCCCTAGATGCCCCCCCCCCCCTCTTAATTGCAAACGGCAATAGACAAAATCGGATCATGGTACCTTCACATTTATTTTTATTTTTTTTATTTAACTTCATAGTCCACCTTTACGGGCATTTTACGGCATATCACAAACAAAAATAAAAAATAAAAAAAAAAATAAAAAAAAATAAACGGAAAACACGAACGTCATCATAAAATTCAGCTAAACGCTAACCTCCATCGAATACAGACTTATTCAATGCGATCCAAGCGGGAATCGAGATTTGTAGCCAAATCGAGCAAGTGTCAAGTTGGGAGTAGTAAGGCAAGACGTAGAGTGGTAAGGCTGTCTATGCAGTAACTGACGGTGGTAAGAAAGAATAAATATGTATTGCACCAGTATTTACAATAGATGTATAGCATACGCGAATCTGATCTAGTCTGAAGATGCAGGGCTCCGGCGGTGATATATATGTGTCAGGGCGATGCTCTCTGGCATACGTGACGTGAGAGCGTTGTTCTACTTCTACGAGTAGAACACAGCGACCGTGACATAACCTCCCTCCATTACAAAAAAATGGCGAGCAGCAAGTAAGTGGTTATCAGTAGCAATCAACCGCCCCCTGAGAGATTTCCGGGAATTCACCTGAATTTCTAGGAGATTTGACACTTCAGACAAAGCTTCTTACAAATCAGCAAACATTTCCGTAGCAGTGCAGAAAGTAGGAATACCATGTAGAAACCGGAAAGAATTATTGTAGCTTATCTTCAGATCATGTATCCTTTAATCTGTAATCATTTAGTTCTTTTGCTTGGTTTAGCAAACGAGAGAAATGTTCCTTGAATCCGCTGAAGCCTTTTCATCTTACTCAACCACTTGTGTTCTGACGTCGATATACGTCAACACCTTTGGGAAGATGAAGCCAGACCTTGTCATCAATGAAGGAGTCAAAGACGCTACCGACTACTATCATAGGTAATACCCTTATATATCTTATCTGCACAAACCTGAGTTGTTTTCTGCATATGGTGATGATGTTGATAGTTGTATTGGCCCAGTGGACTGCAGAGGAAATATAATTTTGTATGCTTTTGGCGAGTGTGGGTCGAGTCGCCGGCAAATCAAGTTCTCTTTATACGCAATAAGTAAAATCCAACAAATATTTGTCGACTAAATACAGAAGAAATCGAATTTTGCATGCATTTGTCGGCGCTCGGTATTGTCTTCGGCATATCGGGTCTTTTTGTACAAAAGGAATACAGAAGAAATAACAATTTGTATGCTTTTATTGGGCGCCGGTCGACAATCTAGTCTACGAAGAAAATAAAAGGAATAAACAGAACAGAAACCTTGGTAGCACACAGAACTACTATGAATACCGTAGTTTATTAAATAGTCAATTGGCCATGCAAAAACATGAAAACAGAAGTAAAACTACGCGTGTTAAATTGTGCTCAATTTAGTTTCTAAAACAACTAAATTATTATACGAAAATCATATGGAATAAATAACATCGATGAAGCCTCTACATTAGGGGTGACTATAGTCAGGGGCGTCCCGGGGGGGGGGGGGGGGGGGGGGCAGCGCCCCCCCCCCCCCATAATTCGGTCACTAATCAGATTCATTTGGTTATGATTTGTTACCTAGTTCGATAATTCATCCAATTTTTTTTTCAGTCATCATCGATTTCGAAGCTTTCGGCCCGTCCTTGCGTAAATTCGGTGATTTAACCTGTTTATTTGGTCTCATTCTTTACCGAGTTCGATAATTTGGTCGCATTTGGTCAGTTCATTTCATAATTCGGTCATTAATCAGATTCATTTGTTTCCGATTCGTGACCGATTTCGACAATTTCCAGTTTTTTTTCAGTCCGCATCGATTTCGAAGCAATCGGTCCACCCTTGCCCAAATTCGGTGATTTAGCCTGTTTATTTGGTCGCATTCTTTACCGAATTCGGTCGCATTCGGTCAATCCATTTCATAATTCGGTCATTAATCAGATCCATTTGGTTCTGATTCGTGACCAGATGCGATAATTCATCCAACTTTTGTTCAATCCCCATTGATTTCGCCGCATTCGGTCCGTCCCTGCGTAAAGTTGGTGATTTAATCTGTTTATTTGGTCTCATTCTCTGTCGAATTTGGTAATTCGGTCGCATTCGGTCAGTCCATTTCATAATTAAATTCGGCGAGATTCATTCGGGTCTGATCCGTTACCGAATACGGTAATTCACCGGATTTTTCTTTAGTCCGTTTCTGTTACTAGTTAATTCGTTAATTCGGTTGTTTTAGGTGGTTCGAACAAGAGTTTTATTACATTACGAAATTCGGTTGTAATACCGCTCTCGATCTGTTCCTTACTCTTTAATTATTTTTTTTGGTATTCTACGAGTTCATTGTTTGCTTCAACACAGTTACTGAGTTCGGTAATTTAAGTGTCATTTATTTAGCTTTCTTTACCATTTACGGTAGCTTCAGCTGGTTGCTGTTAATTTTTTTACTTCTTAGGATTGCAGTACTTCAGGAATAAGCACGTCTCTTGACGTGAAAACTAGCCTACTTTTGTTTTGCTGTGAATTCCGAACCAATGTACTTTGTATCCACTTTACCCCGGATCATCCCTTTCGTTGCCAGACAACTCTTGGTTGAATAGGTAATCTTGGGATCGCAGAAAGGCACTTATATCTTCAGTGTTTCGACAAAATTTCGCCTGAGGCGCATTTCGCAGTCTTCACTAGTTACACAAAGGTTGCCTCATTTAGTTGGCATTTGAGGCTTGTAATTTTGGGGGGCTTGAACTATGTTAAAAGCTAGAATTTGCATGGCAAGTAGTTAAATGATGCCAGAAAAAAAAGGCGGATTCAAAAATTTTAGCTGGCGGCGCTTTTACTAATCATGGGCACAGCCGTTAGCGGCGTTTTTGCTATGCAGCAACACCGTTTTTGCGATTATTTCAAGTCCTCTTGGCAAAACTGGAAAGGTCTTCCAAAGGTAAAAGGCTAGTGACGGCGTATCCATGAAAAAAACAAGAGCTACGAGCTCATATGGCACAGTGTTACGAGTAGGCGGTACAAGAAAGTAGATGAAAACGTCACAAAATACACCCACCATCCCAAAACGCGGTTCGAAAATAGAAATAGGATAATTAGTTTCACTCAACTGAGCAGTTCCGGCATCGTCTCGGATTATCTGTATCAAATGCGCATGACTGTTCAAACTACCAAGTTTCAGCCCAACAAATCCACTCGTTTGATCCCTAGACGTGCTACACGACTTCCGGTACTTCCCACATCTCCCCCCTACCGTAGCCGAATATGGTTTGTACTAAAAATGGATCATCTAAAGCATCTTCTTTTATAAAAAAAAACCGAAGCGGAAAAGTGTGAAAACGTGCCGGTTTCTATGGCACTCGTCGGCCAAGTGCCATATAGCGATCGCAATTTCTGTCCGTCAGTCGGTCGGTCGGTCGGTCGGTTTGTCTGTCCCGGTTTTGCTAGTTTGGGCACTTCCAGATAAGCTAGGACGATGAAACTTGGCAGGTATATCAGGGACCGGACCAGATTAAATTATAAATAGTCGCTTTCCCGATCCGACCATCTGGGGGGGGGGGACTGCAGGGATCGGGAATCCGGAAAAAAATGGGAAAAATTAGGTATTTTTAACTGACGAACAGGTGATCGGATCTTAATGAAACTTGATATATGGAAGGACCTCGTGTCTCAGACGTCCCACTTTTAATCCAGACCGGATCCGGTGACATTGGGGGGAGTTGGAGGGGGAAACCGGAAATTTTGGAAAACGCTTAGAGTGGAGAGATCGGGATGAAACTTGGTGGAAAGAACAAACACAAGTCCTAGATACATGATCAGTTTCTACTGATCCCGCGAGTTCGGTGCTTCCTGATGTGCTAGGACAATGAAAATTGGCAGGCATGTCAGGGACCCTAACAGATTGACTTGAGAATAGTCATTTCCCTGATCCGACCATCTGAGGGGGGGTGGTTGGAGGGAGGGGGAATCCGGAAAAATAAGGTATTTTTAACTTGTGAACGGGTTATCGGATCTTAATTTTACTTGATATATAGAAAGACCTCGTACCTCAGAAATCCCAGTTTAAATCCGGGCCGGATCCGGTAACATTGGGGGGGGGAGTTGGAGGGGGGAACCGGAAATCTTGGGAAACGCTTAGATTTGAGAGACCGGGATGAAACTTGGTGGAAAGAACAAGTACACGCCCTAGCTACGTGATTGACATAACCGGACCGCCTCCGTTCACTGTGGGGGAGTGGGGGGGATTTCTAGTGATCCCGCGAGTTCGGTATTTCCTGGTGTGCTAGGACGATGAAACTTGGCAGTCGCGTAAGGGACCCGAACAGGTTGACTTGAGAATATTCGTTTCCCAGATCCGACCATCTAGGGGGGGGGGGGGGGGGATCCCGAAAGTGAGGTATTTTTAACTTCCGAACAGGTGATCTGATCTTAATGAAACTTATTATATAGTAAGACTTCATGTCTCAGATTCCCCATTTTAAATCCAGATGACATATTTTAAGGATCGAACCGGATCCGATCACGGTGGGGGGGGGGGGGTACCGGAATTTCCCCGAAAAATGCTCAGATTCAAGTGAAAGATAGGTGGTAAGAGAAAATGCCTCAGATGATCCAGTTAGGACCCCGGACCAGATTCGGCCGCGGTATATGGGGAGTTGGAAGGGGTACCGGAAATCTTGGGCATGTCTCGCACATAGCGAGTTGATTTCTTGGGTTGAAACCTGGAAGGTTGGCGATGGCTTGGAGGTGATTTTGGACATTTTTTGAATTGAGGGAAACTGGATATCCTAATTATAGGTCCGAACCTCATTTTTGGATGGCAGGCTGTTTTGTGAATTTCTCTTCTACTTTCTTGTACCACCTACTCGTAACAAGTGCCAACTTTTTACGTTCTAGCTTCATGAAGGCAACTCGCTGTGTAATTCAGTAAAAATCGGGTGTGGATTCGGTCAATTTTACCAGGTCCTCCCCCCCCCCCCCCAATGAAGAAAGGCTCGGGACGCCCCTGACTATAGTGCCCATTTCGATGTAGATAGCAAGGAGACATGCTAATTCCATATCTGATACTTATTTTGTCGCCGAACAAGTAGTTAGTCCGGACTCCCGTTAAAACCGGAAAATTGGATGGCGACACTAATTTATAAATGTTTTACGATGGTCATGGTAGCGTTTGTACAGAAGTAGTTTTCATTTTGGATATGTACTTTGCATGGACCAATCTGCTATTAAACTGGACCATTCTTAGTTGTTATTCGTGTTTCATTAATTAGTTATGTCATTCTCTTCTTCTTCAATGGATCCATCTATCTATATGTCTATTCCCCAAAGCCCCCTAGAGTTGGAGCTAATTAGTAAGCCAAGAAGGTGGGGAATACAGTTGTAAGGAAAGATACAAAACAGACTTCAAGAGTTTGTGGTTGCGCACTGCTTATCTCCCTTAATTATGTTCGTTGCTTACTACTCGTATCAGTGGTGTCTTCCCTTAGGGTCAATGAATTATTCCCTGCTACCTGGAGTATAGATATTAAAACAGTATGGTATAAAGAAAAAGGAATAAAATCTAAATAAAATAAAAACTCGCTAAGTTTTCTGATTCAGCTGACGCATTCGACAGGGGGCTAGAAGGGTTCTAGATGGCGCGAAATCCTGTAATAATGATAATAATAATAATTTATTTGTAACCCACAGCACAAAAACAATGTGAAGATAGTAGAGTGAAAAGAGAACTTCACAACAAATAAACGGAATTACTTGTACAACAAAATAGACACGAAATCAACAGAACAAATAGATGAGCCCGTGATATGGAGTAAGCTGTTGATATACTTGTCCAGATAAGTTATCATGAAGCTCCTGGAGTCTTGCTGTTATATTGGGAGCTTTATAGATAGATAGATAGATGGATATTTAGATAGATATATTTATTGATCTAGCTCGTAGCGCCTACATGGCACTAAATACGTCGACTATTACATTTTATGTGTTAAAATACTTGAATATCTAGATCTAGAACGTCAGTGAGTTTTAGAAGGTCAGGAAATCCAGTGTTGGCAGAGTATTCTAAATAGTTCTATAGCATTGAGTCATTATCAAGTGGTAAAAGTTTGTTTTGGAGAGGCAGTGTATTTTAAGTTCAATCTACCCGGGAAAGTTTTATGTCGTTGGATCCAACTAAGGGCAAACTGCCTTCCAATTCAGAGCAGGCAGAAGGTTTTTGAGACAGGTAGTGTGGTTCCTGATGGGAGGTATGCTTGCCCACTTTGTGAGAAGGAGGAAGAAAATTTGGACCATTTCCTCCGTAGATGCCCGAAACTTTCTGATTTAACTAAAATTTATCTAGAGGGTGTGATTTTATCACTTCCTGAAATTTTGAGTAATAATAACCCTAGCGTTAATACTCGAGTAAGCGTGTACATAGATAAATCTTTAGAGTTAAGAACGAGTCTGATTGTTTAAGTTCTATTTTTGTTTTTGTTTGTTTGTGTAAATGGCCCGTGGGCTTTTGAAATACACTGATCTATCTATCTACCTATCTATATACAATTATTACATAAAAGAAAATAAATCACTTGGAATTCACTCGTTTTTTGTTAATTTTCTCAGTAAAATATGGTACAAAGGAATTCGAATACCGGCGAATACCGACATCTACCTGCACCAAGAGATTTTGTTGCCGCGTCCGCCCTGTCGCCGGTGCTAGACCAGGAGGAATATCTCTATGTTTTCACTGGCAAGGATTGACCGATCTAAACGTAAAATAAGACTAGACCTACGTTGCCGGGGCAACGTGAAGTGTTGCGGCAACCTTTGTCCGGCTTCGCCGACTAAAGTGTTGCGAGAGCAACACTTTGGTTTTGTTTCTTCGCTGTCGGTTAAATGCTGAAATTGTCAACTTATCGAAGCTTTTAAAACGGTATGTTCTAAAAAGAATAATCACATGATCAAAAGCTGTTCTTTAGCGTTGTAAAACCAACAACAAAACAATATCGGAAGAAGGGACTAAATTGACTTGGCGGTCAGTTGAACTTTATCCTTTTCAATCGTAGATATCGTGACGGATGAAAACTTGGAACAATATCTTATATAATCTAGTTGGTATTATAAAGCTATCCGTAACGTTTCAGGACTAAAATACCACAGATGACACTATTAATTATTACAAAACTACCTTATTGTTTTAGATTACCGTATCGTTTGTACCCGTTGTGTAAACAGTTAATCTTCGGTTATAGCGATGGACCGTCGATACAAACTTTCTTACCGTCATATTTACAGATATCGAATACAATGTGCACCAATTTTCAAAAATTTCTAGCCCCTCGTGAACCGATTCTTACTTACAAGTCCCTCTCCCGTGATTGACATCAAATTCATCGGAACAAATAATGGATACACCAGCTATTAAAAGTTGCAAACCCCTCATCGCTGAAGATGATTATAGCATAAAAGCCGTTTTGGCTTTTTGGGAACAAAATTGTTCTTACCATCTAATACACCTGATACAAATAACAGGTATACCAACTAGCAAAAGCTGCAAACTCCTCATTGCCGAAGATGATTATGAGCTAACAGTCGACTGTTGCTTACAGTCGACTGTTGCTTACAAGTCCCTTACATGTCTCACAACTGGTATCGCCTATTTTTGGTTTCAGTGTGTACCTTACTCCTGAAGTTGTCAACCCCTTGAAACTTTCAAACTGGTTTATCTCATGAAGGATTTTTGTTCAAAAAAAATGGATGACATATACTTTGATCAGCTCATCAAGGGCATCGATTGCCCTAACCACAACAAAAGAATATCGGAAAAAAGGACTAAATTGACTTTGCAGTCAGTTGAACTTTATCCTTTTCAATCGTAGACATCGTGACGGATGAAAACTTGGAACAATATCCTATATAATCTAGTTGGTATTATAAAGCTATCCGTAACTTTTCAGGATTAAAATACCATAGATGACACTATTAATTATTACGAAACTACCTTATTTTACATTATCGTTTGTACCCGTTGCGAAAACAGTAAATCCTAGGATACAGCGAGAGACCATCGATACAAACTTTCTTACCGTCAGTTTTATATAAATCGAATACAATGTGCAACAATTTGCACAAATTTCTAGCCCCTCGTGCACCGATTCTACTGACAAGTCCCTTTCCCGTGATAGACATCAAGCTCACCGGATAAAAATAATGGGTACACCGGCTAGCAAAAGTTTCAAACCCCTCATCGCTGAAGATTTTTGTAGCATAACAGCCTATTATTACTGACAAGTCCCTTGCATGTCTTACAATTGGGAACCTAATTGTTCTTACCATCAAATGACAGGTACGCCAACTAGCGAAAGCTGCAAACCCCTTATTGCCGAAGATGATTATGAGCTAACACTCGACTGCCGCGTACAAGTCCCCTACATGTCTCACAACTGGTATCACCTATTTTTGGTTTCAGTGTGTACCTTACTACTGAAGTTGTCAACCCCTTGAAACTTTCAAACTGGTGTATCTCATGAAGGAATTTGTGTACCAAAAAATCGATGACATATACTTTGATCAGCTCATCAGCGGCTATCGATTGCCGTCGAAAAAAAAAATTCTACCTGTCTTAGTTCAAAAGTTGACTTTTTTGCCGTAGGCCAACTTTCTAACGTCACCACTTAGAAAGGAGCAAAGGATAAGCTCTAGTTTCTTTAGCAATGAGAGAACTTCTAAAGTTTAAGAGGTACATCTGATACCATTTCTCTACCGCAAACCCAAGTGCAAAAAAACGAATGATAAACTCAGCTGAAATCGCGTACACAAATGGAACCAAATTGTTCTTACCATCGAATACACCGGAAACAAATAACAGGTACACCAACTAGCAAAAGCTGCAAGGCCCTCATTACCGAAGATGATTATGAGCTAACAGTCGACTGTTGCTTAAAAGTCCCCTACATGGCTCATAACTGCTATCGCCTATTTTTGGTTTCAATGTACCTTACTACTGAAGTTGTCAACCCCTTTGAAATTTTCAAACTGGTGTATCTCATGAAGGAATTTTTGTACCAAAAAATGGATGACATATACTTTAATCAGCTCATCAGTGGCTATCGATTGCCGTCGAAAAAAAAATTCTACCTGTCTTAGTTCAAAAGTTGACTTTTTTGCCGTAGGCCAACTTTCTAACGTCACGACTTAGAAAGGAGCAAAGGATAAGCTCTAGTTTCTTTAGCAATGAGAGAACTTTTAAAGTTTAAGGGGCACATCTGATACCGTTACTCTACCGCAAACCCAAGTGCACCTGTCTTAGTTCAAAAGTTGACTTTTTTGCCGTAGGCCAACTTTCTAACGGCACGACTTAGAAAGGAGCAAAGGATAAGCTCTAGTTTCTTTAGCAATGAGAGAACTTTTAAAGTTTAAGGGGCACATCTGATACCGTTACTCTACCGCAAACCCAAGTGCAAAAAAAAAAATTTATAAACTCAGCTGGAATCGTCACAGACATGGACAGAAATAATAGATGGCAGCACTTTCGGACCCGTGGGAAAAAGCCACTTTTTTGTCTCTGTAGATTTTTCTATTTATCACTCAAAGAAGATATGTTGGCTGTGGGGCCGGGTAACTGCCGCATATATTTAACACTTATAGATTTTAGTCCATCTTCAATTTGAAACTGGTGCCTGCCTGCTAGCGTGCTAGAACGGAGCTTTCCACTCGAAAGCAGAAACATGGTTTGATGAAACGAAAGGTTCGCTACACAACTTGAGATGGTCCTCTCCGACATAGGCTATACAACTCCACTTCACTTCGCAAACCGTAGGCTCTGGCTCGATGACAAGCAAAAACCATCCTTATTGGCCCCAGGCAAGAGTTCTACGGAGCTTTCCAAAATGTAATGTCATATTCATCAATCCGGCCTAAGGTCCACGCTTTCCGTAAAAACCGCACAGGTTAGACCCTTCCCAGTTACCAGGAATAAAATGAAATCGGAGTCATAGGAAAAAAAAAAAAAAAAAAAAAAAAAAAACGAGGACAAAACCAAAGTGTTGCTCTCGCAACACAATTCCCGGGCGGACGTGGAGTGGCTCATAAGTGTCTAGTTTCAGTCTCAGTCTAAGAATGGTATAATTATGTCAGTAAAAGGAGCTACTCTATAGTAGAAACCCTAGAAGTATGTGCAGGATTGGTGCATTCATGGACCATTTAAGTAAGATAATTAAAAGTATGTGAGGTTAGTTGGAGATTGAAGGGAGTTGTTTTTTATATTGATTAAAAGTTCGCTCGTATAATGAATGTAAATGTACTGTTGTACTGTTTTGTGTTGTTTTTTTTCATGGCCCGAGGGCTTCATTAAACATCTATCTACCTACCTACCTAAGAGGAGGGAAGCTTCGTAACCATTGTGTTTCGGTCATAAGCCAATTACATAGATTCTACGCCGAATCCAAATCGCTTCATGGTCGTGATGGACTGGAGTGCAGCATTCCCTTTCTTCACTAGGTTGCAAACATGGTCACTGAATTTGAAAGTGACATCCAACAAAGTGTGACTCTTAAACATGTTAAATATTGGATCAGGCTCATTGAATCCAATCACTTTGCACTTTTGCAGGTTTAGAGTTAGGTTTGCAAGGTCACAGTCACGATAAAAGCAACGCACTAAGTCGGGTTCAATTCCGGTATAGGGACTACTTGATTGACTAGAAATTTTCATTGAACTGAAACATCATGGAGCTCCATGGGTAATTATAATTTTGCTTCGTTCCGTTGATGGATTTCAGAACAGCCGCTGAGAACTAGCTATACAGAACTTGTGTTGATGTAGCTGTTTCTTGTCCTGAGGACGATTGGAGTAATAGATTCAAAAGTTGGGACGGCAAACTATACATTCAAAACTTTTGTATTATATTTCTTGACAAAGTAGAGGACGAAGTAGCGGGGGGGCAGTTGAGAGAAATCAATAGGTGGGCGGGCCGGAAAAGCTGTGTTTTCGCAGTTTTACGTTCAGATCTACATCGGTCGGCCCAGCCAAGCACACTGTCAGAAGTTTTATTACATTTATGCTAGGATGCGCAGTTCCAGTAGATACCAGATAACGCCCTTTCTGTTATCGTCGCGTAATATTTCCCTAGTGACCCTAGTGCGTTTGTTGTCTTTTTAGTATGCTAATTCTGAAATCCGAGTGACCTGGAATCGCCAACGATTTGATCCAGTACAAATCATTAAGGGAGTTCGTCAAGGGGCTGTGTTGTCTCCTAGTATTTTTAAATGTGGCCTTGCGTCGTGACTGCGTCTCCTCGCGTGTTTTGGATTTTATGATAACATTGGTCTGTCCCACATTGCGTGTGTCGACGGCGTTCTTGTTAGCCGGTCTCGTCGCGGGTTGGTCGCTCAACTGAGTATATTGACTACCCGAGGAAAAATGTATCTCAAAATAGTATCAAGTTGTATGAAAAAGTAGCATGCAGTACGAACTGATCCTACTACATGCTTCTGTGTCAAGGCTACCGTGTGACTGCATTCTGTTGCATGCTACTATTAGCAAGACTGGATGCTACTGGATACTACTGCTTAAAGGACGCCTGAATGAAGAGTACCAAGTATCATCCCTATCTGTATGACTTCCGTTAACATTGCCTACAGAAAACCCAATCCAAGTACGAAATAGTGTTTCCAAGCCATGATTTTTGCTCCGTTTTGCATCTGTCCTTATTTCAGTACCGAACAATTTTAGAAATGAACAAATGTCTCCAATCAACCCTTCTTCTGGAATATTTTTTAACCAGTTAAGCCCAAACGTATATCTAGAAGAAATTCCAATACGATCCGGCCAGCGCTATACAAGATTTGAATCAATTGCGCTTTTTGTCTTGGAGTCTGCATGTGCAAACCTCTAGAAAAGAAGATCCCTATTTTGAAAAAGTCTAGCTCAGGAGAAGAATGCTCTCCATTGCCATGTCTGTAAATGCATTCTACATGTTGTGTTCAAGTATGGTTTCATTGTTCAGGTGTCCTTTAAGATTGGCCCAGTCTGAGGCACATTAAATGATAGTATTCTTTACTATTATAAATCAATATATGCAACTTTTTCGTACAACTATCATACAACTACGCAGGGTACAAATTTTTCATCTGGTAATGAACTAAATAATATAGGTCTGTCAGTAAATGAGTGTAAGTGCGAGATCATTTGTTTTATTAGCCCACATATGGTCGCTCCACTTGTGACTGGGACTGCGAATCTTCCTTCTTCTTCTTGGGTTAGTCGGCTTGGTTTGTCTTTTTCCCCAACACTTCCCACTACTTATTCTTTCCGAGTTCGTCCTGCCTTAAAAGGTGTACTCGTGGCTTACGGGAAAATTCACCGAAATCCCCCCACAATTGTCGGATCGGGGAAGTGATTATTTCGAAGTCAATCTGATCGGGTCCAGATATGCCTGCCAAGTTTCATCGTCCTATCACATCTGGAAGTACCCTAACTCGCGATCGTGGGATCGATGTGGCGTTTGACCGAAGGGCGAGTGCCATAAAAACGCAAAATACATTAAGACTATAGAAAAAAAAAACAAGATACTTTTTCATCCGGGTGAAAGAAAGAAAGCTGTCCGTACTTTTATTTCATTTGGTCTTTGTTGTAGGTTGGAAGCTTTTTCCCATGGTCAAAAAGTCACCTTCATCAACCTCGCCGAGAGTAGTGATCTCAACATTTACAAGAATATCGAAGAGACATTGAAGTATCAGTTCAGTGTGGTCGCCTCTATAAATGACATCACGGTCGCTTAAAGGATTTGGACGAGATATTGACAAGTATTGTGTTTTCCTTCCTAAAAGGAGTGAGTTATCCTTTTCGAGTAAAGTGACGACTTACATTTCCTCAGTTTATGAGGCTAAGACCCAACGTAGAGCTTCCTACAAACGTCTTCACCTGGAAATTCAAGCGGATCCATATTGGCGGTAGTAAAAGATTAGGTTAGGAAGCTTGCACCTAACCGACCTCCATTCCCGATGAAAAATGTGTAGCCTGCGTAGTTGTGTGACAGTACAGTAGAGGCATGCCTATTTGAACACTTTTTTAACTGTTCCACTACCTTGGCTTTCTTACTTGCATATAAAAAAGTAATGGAAAAGAAAAATAACAAACTTGATATCAGCTAACAGCCAACTATTTCAAGGTTATCCTGGCACAAACTTGAAGCAGAAACTCAATGAAATTTCTTTGATTTTGAATTTATTAAAAAGGTCCTTCCTCTTTTGAAGGCGTCTGACGGTTCGGTCCGCCATCTTCTCAATTGAAGGTGTGTTCCTCCCGGCAAACTTTTCAAATTATAAAAAACAAAATAGAGGTGTCAGCTGAGTCACTTTCATAGTTCAATGGTGAATTAGCAAAATATTCAAAAAGTGACAAAAGCGTGAGTGATTATTACTAGTATTTATAGGAAAAAATGCCTGGTTTTGGTTTTAGTTTTGTCTTCGGCGATCGTTCACTGTTAGCAAACGTTCACATAAGCATACCTCTACCGTAAGAACAAGTTGCATGTATTGATATGTAATAATAAAGAATACTATCATTTAATGTGCCTCAGACTGGGCCAATCTTAAGCAGTAGTATTCAGTAGCATCCTATCTTGCTATAGTAGATTCCAGTCTTGCCAATACTGTCAAGCAGTAGAATGCAGTAACACGGTAGCCTTGACATAGAAGCATGTAGTAGCATCAGTTCGTACTGCATGCTACTTTTTCGTACAACTTCATACTACTATTTTGAGATAATTTTTCATCGGGTTGACACCGACCACAACACCAAGAGACATTAATAATGCTTAAAAGCCAAAGAAAATAGCCAAGGTTTTGACTCATGTGCATTGTCATAATTCCTCATCAACACCAAATGGGAATAATGAGAGTAATTGTAATAAGAAATTTAGTTAAACACTGTATACAGATTTAAATATTGTTTGTCTGAAAAGTAGATGAACCTTAGACGAACGAATAGCCTATGATTTGTGTTTTATAAATAAATTTAGATAGCCAACAAACATACTCTGTTCTTTGATAACTACAGGAGTAGTGAGGTGATGACATTGGTTTTGTTAGGATTTGTGTTCTGTATTGCTTGATTACACTGTAAAAAGTTTCTCCGAAGTATTTGCTACTGATCCGAATTTAGAGATACTATTATCTTTTTTTTTTCTTTTTTTTTCTTTTTTAATCTCACCTCCACTCCTCTCAGTGACGCAACTTTCTTTATCATCACATCAAATCTCAAATTTCTTATCTCTATACGTTACCTACACTTTACTCTTACACTAAATTCTAATTATAATTTATTTCCTACTTTAAATAATTAGAATTCTTCTTCTTAACCAGAACAATATTCCAACCTTCCAAACCACCCAATAAATGCCCTAAAAATAAAATAATCTATCTTATCAATATTTCAAAACAACTATGGAACAAAACATCATAAATCATACACAGATACAGGATTTTATTCCCCATTTTTTCCCATTTATTCATCTATAATCCCTTTTAACTGCTCAAATATTAACAAACAAAAAACAAATTCAAAATTCTATTTACAAATTCAAAATCCTTACAATTATTTATTTACATTTGTTTATTTATATTATTTTTTTCACAAACTTATTTTACACAGCCACTCAACATCTAAATGGGATTTCCATTCTAGACCTTCACACATCACCTTCAGGTAATTCACCAGCCAATAATTTAGCTTTATTTTGTCAACCCACCTTTTCCGTTTCCTTGTTTTCCATATGTTCACGCACACACATACGGCAAGGACACATAGTGCCTTTTTCCTTTTTTCGTCTTTGTGCGAAAAAGATAGTTTCAGCACCCTTTTCCTTTGTTATGTCGTATCAGCATTAACACCTTCTTGCCGGAAAACTGCAAAGAGGTCTGAGCACACGTTTCCACTTGCCGGGCATTCAACGAACCCGTGTAATAAGCCGAGATACTATTATCTTTTTAAAGACAAGATAATCCCAGTAGCAAATACTGCAAGATTTTTTTTTTACACTAGTAATCTTCAAAACCCCTGGTTTTGTGGTCGGTATCACGTAATGCTGCTTTGTGGCCTTGTGAGGGGGGGGGGGGGGGGTCAAGTTAACTAAGTGAGTCGACCTTCCTGCAAGGTCGAATAGCCATCTGACCTGAAGAAAGTGAACCATCGCTGCTGGAGTACAGCGTATGATTTGAAAACTTGGAAGGAACACCTTTTCATTTAATGTGCCTGTACAGCGATAAAGTGCAGCGTTGTTGGTAAACGTCCAATCCCGCCAAAATTAATTCTGATTTAAGACTGAACTTGTATCCTTTAGTGTCGCTTGAAAATGTAACGAGTTGGACAAGTTGGATAAAGAAAGAAGTGTGTTTATCTCCGGGTGGTCTAGCTGCACATTTTGTTCTTCCTTCTGAAATTGCGGGCGAATTTGCTGCGAGGTTGTTTTCTGGAAGCTAGGTTATGACGGGAAACGAAGGAATTTTCGTTTGCGGAAATCGCTGCGTGGCCTGGCCTAAATATGAATGAATGAACTTTATTACCCGTAAAGTGTAAAACACAAAAAAGGGATTATTATGAAAAACAAAACAAAATGATAAATAGCGAAAAAAAACAGCAACATACTAACAAAACAACATGAACAAGCTAACCAGCATCAATAAGAAAAAAGGTCCGCAGAAGGTCGTACACGTGAATCAAGTTAATGGTCTTTCTAACTCGAAGTCCGAATCCGAGAGGCACGACTGTTAGTCCAAATCGAGCAATGACTTTTCTGTCAAGTCTTTTTTCTGTCTTTTTTTATTTACTGTTAAGGAACCGCTGCAGAACTATGCTACTAGTGACAACACTGGCTGCAGTGCCACATCAGGGCCAAAAGAAGGAAGGTCTTCTACGTGTTCAGAGTACTGCCTTTATTGTCATGAGTTGCGTTTTTGCAGATACCCTGGTATCTGCTACCACGGTAAGTGGATCTGCATTAGTCGTTTTTGCAGTTACCGTGGTATCTGATATACGGTTGCTCTGCAAAAACGACAATTGCCGAAATTGCGCGTTTCGAAGTCATTCCAAAGAACAAGACCAAAGGTTTCGATGGGATCCCAAAAATTCGATATCTGATCCAGACAACTGGGTCTTGTCTTAGCCAGATCCAGTCATCGCCACACTCCTTGAACATTTTTACAATTAGAATTCAGAAACAGATTAAGGCCAAATCTGAGAAAACCAAGTTCAGATATGGATTCAGGCATGTGTGTTTACCCCTATAAGTCATATCTGTTTTGACGAAAACTTCCTGCCACTTCTGCCAATTTCCTGGTTCCGGTCGAACTCCAGAACTACTTGTCCGGCGAAAAAAGAGGGTATCTTCTTTCCCCAATAATGAACATCTAATCAACTTCAAATAAAAATTTAACTTATAACAAATTTTCAGACTCCAGCCGGATTCCGGTCGAACTAAATTTCCGGGTAAAATATGATTGTCAAACACGGATTCAGCATCTCTTCTTACCATTAAATCGGTTATCTAATCAACTAGAAATAAAACTTACGCTTCTAACAATTTTCCGGTTTTGGCCGGATTCGGGGGGAACTACATATCCAGGTAGAATTTTTTTTCACATAAGTGTTCAGCATGTCTTCTTGGGTGTCGATGGGATCCCAAAAATCTAAGATTTGATCCAGACAATTCGGTCTTGTCTTCGCCAGGCTAATCATCAGAGAAAACCGAATTCGGATATTCTATCTACCTATCTATACCTCTATAAGCCATATCTATTTTGACGATATTGACCGAAACTTCCTGCTTTACTACTGCCAAATTTGCGGTTTCGCCCGAATTCCGAGCGAACTACTAGTCCAGCAAAAAAAGAAAAATTCAGAAACGAAGCCGGCGTATCTCCTTATCCCTATAAAGAAATCTAATCAACTTTAAATAAAATTCTGACTTAAAAAAAATGCGGGTACATCCGGATTCCGGACTAATTATATGTCCGGGTAAAAAATGATCATTATGTACAGACTCAGCGTCTCTTCTTACCCCTAAATATATCATCTAATCAACTTCAGATAAAGCTTTTACTTTTAACATATTTTCCGGTTTTGGCCGGATTACAGGCGAACTAGTTGTCCGGCGAGAAAATGGTTTTCACCATCGGGCTCAGCATGTCTTCTTACCCATAAATCAAACATTTAATCAACTTCAAACGAAACTGTTACTTTTAACCAGCTTTCCGGTTTTGGCCGGATTCCGGACGAACTGCTTGTCCGGCGACAAAATGATTTTCACCATCATGCTCAGCATGTCTTCTTACCCCTAAATTAAACATTTAATCAAATGAAACTTTTACTTTTAACCAACTTTCCGGTTTTTGCCGGATTCCGGACGAACTACTCGTTCAGCGAGAAAATGGTTTTCACCATCGTGCTCAGCATGTCTTCACCCCTAAATCAAACATTTAATCAACTTCAAATGAAACTTTTACTTTTAACAAACTTTCCGGTTTTTGCCCGACTCCGGTCGAACTACTTGTCCGGCGGGAAAATGATTGTCACCATCGTGCTCAGCATGTCTTCTTACCCCATAATCGACTATCACATTAGCTGTTTCAAAATATTTTGTTTGTCCCTTAAATTGAACCCCCTCCCCCACCCCCAAATATAGGGCTACAGAGCCCATCCACGAACTCGACTTTACCCTTGACCCGAACAATCCTCATACCAAGTTTCATCAAAATGTCTCATTCCCTTCGAGAGTTATCGTGCTTACAGACGGACGGACGGACAACTTTTGCGATGTCATAGGTATCCCTCCACTTACGTTTTGGGATCCCAAAAACTGTTCGGATTACCGCTTCCCACTTAAATTGATTTCGCTTCCCCATGCGAATTTCGCTGTGCTACGCAAAAAACTTGACTTATATGGTTTATTCCAAAAGATCCAACATATGAGTCCCAAGGCTGAAAGGATACATCTTTCTTTCTTCTGCTCTTACAGAGTTGTTTTTGGGATCCCAAAACGTAAGTGGAGGGATTGCTATGAAATCGCAAAAGTTGTCTGTAAGCACGATAACTCTCGAAGGGAATGAGATATTTTGATGAAACTTGGTGTGAGGATTGTTTGGGTCAAGAGTAAGGTCGAGTTCGTAGATGGGCTTTGTAGCCCTATATTTAGGGGTAGGGGAGGGGGGTTAAATTAAGGGGCAAGCAAAATATGTTTAAATAGCTAATGGGACAGTCGATTACGGAGTAAGAAGACATGCTGAACACGATGGTGGAAATCATTTTCTTGCCGGACAAGTAGTTCGTCCGGAATCTGGCCGAAACCGGAAAGTTTTTTAAAAGTAAAAGTTCTATTTAAAGTTGATTGGATGTTCGATTTAGAGGTAAGAAGACAAGCTGAACACGATGGTGAAAACCATTTTTTCGACGGACAAGTAGTTAGCCCGGAATCCAGCCAAAATCGGATCTGTTAAAAGTAAAAGTTTTATTTGAAGTTAATTATATGTTGGATTCCGGGGTAGGAAGACATGCTGAACACGATGGTGAAAATCATTTTCTAGCCGGGCAAGTAGTTCGCCCGGAATCCGGCCAAAACCGGAAAACTGTTAAAAGTATTTGTAGTTGATTAGATGTCCGATTTAGGGGTAAGAACAGATGCTGAATCCGTGCATGACAGTCATTTTGTCCCCGGACATATAGTTCGCCCGGAATCCGGCTGGAACCGGAAAAATTTGTTTTAAGTTAAATTTTTATTTGAAGTTGATTAGATGTTCGATATAGGGGAAAGAAGAAACGCTGAGCGAGACGCTGAGTTCGATTTTAGTTTTTTTTTTTTTTTGCCGGACAGGTAGTTCCGGATTTCGACCGAAACCGGGAAATTCGCAGAAGTAAGGCAGGAAGTTTTCGTCAAAACAGGTATGACTTATAGGGGTAAACACAAACATGCTGAATCCATATCTGAACTTGGTTTTCTCAGATGATTAGCTTTTTGGCCCTAATCTGTTTCTGAATTTTAATAGTAAAAATTTTCAAGGAGTCTGGCGAAGACTGGATCTGGCGTAGACAAGACCCAATTGTCTGGATCAAATACTGAATTTTTGGGATCCCATCGAAACCTTTGGTCTTGTTTTTATTTTTTTTTCGAGAAAAGAATTAGCTTTTTTTGCAATCTCTAGCTCGGAGGAGAGTTGGACCTTTTATTTAGTATCTGGCAAAGCGAAGTGAAATCCGTAGTTTGGTGCGAAATGCGCCCGCGAATGTGAACATTTTGAAGCCTTAAATGGCCCACACATACGAATATAAGCCGGTTTCCTAAGTGTCACCTCTTCCCTTAACGGGTTAGAAATTTCTTTCCGACATGGTTAGGTAGAAAATTCCATTAGTCATTAGAGTCTGCGCATATTTTCGGTTGGTGGTATGCGTCTTCGGTCACCAGGCGACGCAAACTTCCACTTCCGTCACGACTAAGCTTTAATTTATTTTTGTGCTTTAAAATTTTCTTCGTAAGGCTATTGATTTGACTTTTATAATGTTGTGGGATAAAGGATGTTATTTCGATTTTGTCGGTGTTTTTTCACTTCTAGGAATCGTGCTTCCCTTGTAAAAGACCTGTCTTACCTATCATACTAACTCAATTCCTACTTCCATAATCACTCCATAGATTTCTAAACCCGGAAACCCCAATTTCGTACGGTACATTCCAACCCACCTAACAAACCACGCTGGTTTCCTCGCTTGCATGTTTTGCTACCTTCGGTGTGTATCACGCTGTCGACGGTTGTCTGCGAGAAGTTTTTCCATCAGAAAGACCGGCTATGTAAATTGTTTCCCTATTTTCGCTATAAGTCAACGGCTCTCACAAAAGGCTTAAGACAGACAAAATAGTGGGTTATTTGTTGAAAGCACAGCCTAATTTTAAAGTATTCAAATATATTAAAATACTTCAAGTTGAAGAGCAGATAGCGCGAGGGGTCCTTTAAAGATTTCGTAACGACTAGTTAACCGCATAAAAGTGCTTCTGATGACGAAGTATAGTATTTGTAGGTATACATATAATTATCTTTATCGAATATATATCATACTTTTAACAAACAAAATTCTGTTTACTAAGGTCAACTTGGCAACGCTGTGCCACGTTCCCTTCCATTTACTCCTTCTCACTTGCGCGAGTCTGTACTGGGCCGACACAGCAACGGGCGAAAGACGGACCGCTTCCTGTTTGCTTCTCACGTTCACACACTCGTGGCCTTGGCATGCTTACAATGGCCTTCCATTGGCAACCTGTTATTGATCATCACACACTTGTCCGCTTGCCACGGAATTACGGAGAGATTTACCATGGCTTCCATGCGCTTGCTCCGTACCTGAGTTCTGGCTCGGTTCGTCTCCGAAGAGATATCCCGGAGTTTCCTGGGACCAGTTCTAATTGTGGATACCAGGATTCTTGAGATCCCGAAGAACTGAATGTTTTGTGGAGAGCAGAGCGCATAAATGAGTTTTCAAGTAGGTTTCTTTGCTTAGCTCATGTTTCAGCTCCCCAGCATCAACCAAGTTGGGACATAATTTTCCAGTAAAAACTGCTCCCCGCAGCGGTTATGAATCCCACAACTTAGTGGCTTACAGGATGAGTCATACTGTCGAATCAGGGCATGAGGCTCCCAGATGTGGAGCCTTCGGTTTATACTTTCCTTTTTTTGTATTACTAATAATATATTATTATTCTGCTTTACTAGAGCGTTAAACCCCTGATCCCGCATGCTGCAAGGTCTTTCAGTAAAAGAAAATTTAAATACTCAGCTCTGCTCTCGAAGGCTGCGGTAAAATAGGGCGTGGCTTTGTCCTGTTCTAGAATGTAGGGAACCTTTTCCACGGTAGATGGTAACTTGTGGTAAGATAGGGTAGATGGTAGCCGTCAAAACTAGCAGGTAAACGCTGTCCATGTCACTGATGGTTTAACCTGACGTAGTGACAGGTCATGATCCCTGTTTTGTTGCTCTCCACTCGACCGGAAGCGTGAGGATGAAGGCGTGCCGCCCTAGACTTTCCCTTGGATTTTATACCTAGGTAACGGCTTGACAACTGGTTTTTACCAGGTCACTAGTTTCCGGTTTACCAGGTAACTAGTTTCCGACCGTGTGTTAATACTCTTGATGACTATCTCTCCTTGCCGATGCAAAACCTCCTGCCTCTCCGGGTATCTAGTGGAAGAAAGGCATAAGTGGTGTCACAGCTGCGCCCAAAGATCGCGGTGATTGATTGACACACGATTTGAGTTGTACAGACACTCTCTCTTCCTGAGGATCGATGGCGTGTTTTGGACTTTGTCAGATAGAGTATTCGATGTAGTCGGACGCCTTTTTAGAAATGCATTTTTAACCCGTTTAACCCTTTGACACACGATAATTGGGTGACCTGTTGCCGTGAGTGCGAGCTTCCGCGTCTCTGCTACGGTTGAGTTCATTTTTAGTAGCCAAGGTCAAGACAAGAAGCTTGCATCAGTAATCATGAGCTATAACAATCTTCATTCTAACAGTTGACAGTCATCCTTCTTCACCATCCGTTTAATTTATTGCCTGTTGTTTTGTATAACTTCTATTAGAGCTCGTCAGGGACAACCATTTTTGCGTCGTCTGAGAATTCAACCAATAAGTATCTGGCCTATGTGTAATGGGAAGACTGCCAAGGGGAGACTGAGATAGTTAACCTGAGGCCCAACTCCGTTTTTTATTGTTACATTTTCCTTACGCCGTTTCCTGTTCTGCCTATAAGCCCGTTTTTTGTTGAATGAGTTTCAAACTCGTTCTCCCTTGTGGTTGTTACAGAAAACACCTATTGTACCAGTTTTAAATTGAGGGGCTAGCAAAAGCAGCATTTGCGTACGATTTCAGCCATTTTTTTCCCACTCACCTGCAGCTGAACTTTTACTGTAGGGGCGTCATTTGGGGGGGGGGGGGAGGGGGGCAGGGGAGGATGTGCCTTCCAAGGGACCCAGAGCTACCCAGTAAAAACAGAAAAATATCCGGGAAAACTAAGTTCATCGTCAGAATGGCGACATCTAGTCATTCATGATAATTTAATCCAAGGTAATGAGCCATTGTACGAGGATCAATTGTCTTCAAGGCGCGTTTGTGCCAGGGTCAGTTGTGTGTCTGAAGTCTGAACCCTGGACATATACAGAAGCAGTTTCTGGGATCCCAAAACGTATGTTTTGGCCTTTGACTTCGCAAAAGTTGTCCGCCCGTTAATCTGTGAGCACGATTACTCTCGAAAGTAATTAGATATGTTGATGAAACTTGGTGTGAGGATTTTTTTTTTACCAAGGGACAGGTCAAGTTCGTAGATAGGCCCCAAAGCTGTATATTCAGGGATGGGGAAGGGGTTTCATATTAAAGGACGAAATAAATATCTTTTAAAAGCTAATGAGATAGTCGGTCTAGGGTAAGGAGACATGCTGAATCTGAATATGAAAATTGTTTGTGCCGGAATCCGGCAAAAACTGGAAAATTTGGAAAAAGTGAAGTATCTGTCATCGTCACTTTGTTTAATCTATGAACGCAGGAGGGATGATGACTTCGGTCGCGTGCGTAACGCGCAAAGTTTTTTGGGATTAATCAAAGATTATTTAAACCTAGCGTACGTATTCTTTGGGTTTTGGTTTGTCTGAAACTTCGTATGAGGATTCACTTACAAATTACAGGCCAAGTTTTTATATTTAGCTCTACATTTAGAGGCAGAGGAGAAGGTCTTATATTAATTGTGAAAACAAATGTGTTTTCTATAAGCTAAGGAAATATTCGTTTTAGGGGAAAAGAGGCCCACTGCATCCATATCTGAACTTAATTTTCTTGCCGGACAAACGATTTACCAGGAATTCGGTCAAAAATGGAAATTTGGACAAATGGTTTACCAGGAATTTGGCCAAAAATGGAAATTTGGGTGAAGCTCAAGGTTGTTTCTAAAATTCATTAGAGATTTGGTATCGGGATAAGGAGACATGCTGAACCGAATTTTGAACTTTATTTCCTTGACGAGTAAGCTGGCAAAATTTGCAAAAACCTGGAAATTTGGATTCAAAGGTTCGGCTCTCAGTGTCACTAGATCTTTTGCTCTGCAGGCGATTTGCCCGGCATGCTGCTCAAATAAAAGGAATTTGGTAAACAAAACAAAAAAAGTTGTTTGGCCTTAAGCAAAAAAACTCCAAAGCGGTAACATTTTTGTTTACGTATTCCAGCGGTTGATTATGAATACATAGCAAAATGTTAAAGGGGTCTGGCGAAAACTCGGAAATGTACAAGATTCGATTGTCTGAATCAAGAAGTCTAATAAATGTAAATTTTCTGGAATCCCATGGAAACCTTTGGTCTTGTTTAACATTGCGTCGAGTATCAACTTTGTGATTTGTTCCTGAGTAGCTGAGGGCCCCCTTGGAAGTTCCAATGGGGGCACTGCCCCGGAAGGCCACAGACTAAAAGCGTAGGAAGGGGAGGGGGTCAGCAAACACTCAGTGCCCTTTCCACCTAATCCCAGCTTGTTTATTTTGTAAAATGGTTAGAAATGTGTTAAATTTATGTTTTGCAATACAAAAGAGTACTCTGGTCATAAAGAATTGCAAAATTTTCGCCGGAGCTTTTTGTAGTGCGCTCTGTTTACTGGAAGGGTGGGAATTTGTTTGTTTGGGCCGCGTTTTTGTTTAAGGCATTTTGATTTGGCGTTTTCTTGCTAAATAGTAGTTAGAAGCTCGCGTGGTGGCTTCGCTCTCCGACGAATTCCTGTTATTAGGCATGACCTTTCACAGACTAATTTCTTCAAAATAGTTGCTTCAGATTAGATGCAACCACCTAATTTAGCATTTGAGTAGGAAACTCCTCAAGACTACATGTCTATCTTTTTTGTGCCGAGCTAAGATAAGCCGAGAATTACCTCTATGATAGATAGATAGATAAATCTTTTTATTCGCCAAAAACTGATCGTGGCTCACGCCAAATTTGTTCGGTATAGTCATGGATATAAATGAGCACACAACTAATAGGCCTACGCATATACGGCTACAACGGTTATAAATAACATGATAAACTAGCAGCTCAGCTTATGCTTCGTTATACATCTTTAAAAATGAAGGGACAAAACTCTTTGCAAACCTCTGGTGGGCACATTTAATCGGCTGCAACTTTTCAACCGTAGTAGCTACCTTGCTAGGGATCCTTTTTGACAGCTTTTCAGAAGGGAAAATATTCTTCTAAATATTCCTCTATGCTTTGTTATATTTTCTTCGAAGTCTTTAGTGCGGTTCATCGTCGATATGCTTACAATTCAGATTTTTCAGTTATCCGCTTGCTTGCTGTTAGCCTCCAGTTTGTTTGAACGAACACTAATATTCTGAAAGCGACTACGAACCTGCAGAACTTCCCAAAGATCAAGACATATTTTATTCCACACCGACGCGAACCATGTCGCAAAACCTTAATATACTTGGAGCCTTGCCAAACGCTAAGGTCTATTAGTCTCCAGACTGAGACGTGCAATAGAACTTTCAAGATGGATGGTGAAGCTTGGGAAAAACGTCCCATTCCGCAAAAAGACTGGATCTGTCGACACTTTGATCTGAAATGAAGGAAAGTAACCGACTGGCAACAAGCTTTGTTCAGGATTGTCGAATAAACGACAAAAATGTCGTCTTTCGCGCCGAAAAACGACAAAGTCAGGATGCCTGTTCTTTTGGTTTTCTTCTTCATTCAATCAGGATCCCTGTTCTGGTACAGGGTCCCTGTTTTTTGTTTTCAGTCAACGAACCCGGCTCCTACTTTGGACACTGCTCGTGATGGTTGTGATGATTTATCTTGCTTGTGGACATGAAGATAAACCAACCTACTAGTGAAAGTAACAATACACCCACAGTGGCGAAACTAAACCATTTTCGCGGGGGGGGGGGGGGGGGCAAGCCCAGATTTTACCGACAGTATTTATCCGAACCCAGGCCTAGGTACAAATCCGGGTCCACCATTTCATGCTGAGGACTCGATCCGGAATAGAATCCGACAACAAAAATCAAATCATGCACATAGGTCATAAATCAGAGGTGACAAAAAGCACTGATATCTAAGGTAATCAGTAACGTGATAGATTTCTGAGGATGGTTGGTGGTGGTAACCAAAAAATTGGAACTGCCGTAACCCAGTGTATAAAAATTGGGAACACGGAAACTGGAAGGATTTAGACTAGAAATTTGAGCGGATTCGTAAGATTGGGGGTTTGGAATCCGAGTCTGTTCGCCACATCAAAAGTCTTCGCGGTGACGAACAGTTCACAATTATACGACACAGATTTCATCCATTCCGGATGTAAACGGAACGAAAAAGAAAGTTACCATTTTGTCGACGAGATCGGTCGAAACAAGATCGCGGATGGCAACCGCACAAACCGCAACCGCAAAATAGTTCGGGTGTAAGACATTAAAAAATCGTATACAGAAATTCCAAAAAGCTGTATCCCGGTAACTTTCATGGGTAATAGAACGTACGGGAGGTCGGGTGATCTCTTAAAGTGCTGCCCCAGCTATTATAGTCCACTTTTAGAAGGAGAAGACTTTCGGTTCAGTGGACCCCAGACTAACAAGGCTTTTGTCGTATCATCTACGCACCGACTAAAAATTCCGACTTCCAGACAAGAAGTTTCCTGATTGTCGACAGGGCTTTTGTTTGCATAAAAACGGAATCAGGAAAGTGTTTGTCGGAGCTCATGTCGGTACGGAAAATGGAATCTGCGCACCGACATACGATGCCGATTTCTCAACAACGTTTCGTGATTACCGACGAAGCTTTTGTCGGTATGAGAAAAGGATTTGCAAAGAGTTTTTCAGATCCCTTGTGGGTACCGAAAATCGGAACAGCGAACCGTCTCCGCAACGACAAACGCTGCCGATTTCCCGACTAGAAGTTTCCTCATTTACCAACAGAGCTTTTTATCAGAAACAGAACGATAAAAGCGACAGACAAACACTTCCGATTTACCGACAGGATCTTTCATGTGTGTGTGGGGGGGGGCCTAGTTTCGCCGCTATGTAGCCAATTTGATGGTTTTATGACCGTTTTGGGTTTGAAAATAAATTATTGATTGACTGTGGTTTGCCTTTCTTTTTCCAGCATGGACGACATGTTGGAATCCGCAATACTTTATGACGCCTTCCTTGCCCACCTCAAGATAGCCGAGAAATTTTGCTCGAAACTGCTGCCATCTAGTCGGACCTTGAAGAGCTACTACCGCTACACCAAGCTCTTACCAGCAGAGCTTCTGTTCCTCGTCATAGCTGTAGCCCTTTTGGTGGTCTACAGAAAACAAGCAGACATTCTACGCAAGGCTTTTATCGGTAAGAATTCTTAATAAAATAAACTGTATCGTCAAAAACACTAACCTCGAAATGTCGTGAAGCAATCGGGAATCATCGTCCTGAGCAGAGCTGGAAGTCTAATGTACTAGTGCACACTTGGAGCTGTTTATGGATTCAGCATCGGTGGCGTCTTCGGTAAGCCTGTTAAACAACCTCTGTTCCAAAACTTCAACTCGTAGAAACATGATTCACAAGCTTAAATGGGGTTGACTTAAACTTTGGACGATTATCTATGGCGCTTGACGTCACACGGAAAGTCAATGTTTTCCATTTACTAACGGAACTGATTGTCCCTAGAACGGTTTTTATTCGCAAAGGCGTCCGGCGCCTCGCTGACTTCTCGGCGCTATATTTATAGATACAACTATATATTCGGCAACATTAGTTAATCGAATTTCCATAGTTATTTCATGACGTCATGAAAACGTCACGGGCCGTATATAACAAGCTAAGGTTTGGCTTCCACCGCTTAAATCCCTGCCACAAAGGATGACAGTTGCTGCTGCAATTATTTTCACTTCATCAAACTGTTTCAACTTTCAAGACTGTTTATTGGATTTTCAGCCGCGTGTGACCATGCGGTCTGCTTTCAATCAGTCAATCTTTATTGTTCCAAAAACATTCCTTATGGTATTAACAAAACAAGACCAAAGGTGTCGATGGGATCCCAAAAATATAATATTTGATACAGACAATCGAGTCTTGTCTTCGCCAGATCCAGCCTTGGACAGGCTAATCATCAGCGAAAATCAAGTTCAGATATACCTCTATAAGCCATATCTATTTTGACGGTACTGACCGAGACTTCCTGCCGATTTCCGAGCGAACTACTAGTGCAGCAAAAAAAAAATACAGAAACAAAACCAGTGTATCTCCTTATCCCTATAAAGAACATCTAATCAACTTTGAATAAAAGTTTGACTTAAAAAAAATCCGGTTACAACCGGATTCCGGAATAATTATATGTCCGGGTAAAAAACCTTTGTCATAAACCGAAACAGCCTCTCTTCTTACCCCTTAATCTGTCATCTAATCGAACTTTTGCTTTTACAAATTTTAAGGTTTTGGCCGGATTCCGGGCGAACTAGTTGTCCAGCGAGAAAATGATTTTCACCATCGTGTTCGGCATGTCTTTTTACCCATAAATCAAACATTTAATCAACTTCAGATTAAACTTTTACTTTTAACCAGCTTTCCGGTTTTCGCCGGATTCCGGGCGAACTACATGTCCGGGTAGAAAATTGTTTTCACATAAGTGTTCAACATGTCTTCTTGCCCCAAATCGAACATCTAATCAACTCGAAATAAAACTTCTAATTTTAACAGACTTTCCGGTTTCGGCCGGATTCCGGGCGAACTACTTGTCCGTCGAGAAAATGGTTTTCACCATCGTCTTCAGCATGTCTTCCAATCCCTAAATCGAACATCTAATCAACTTCAAATAAAACTTTTACTTTTAACAAACTTTCCGGGCCGGGCGAACTACTCGTCCGATGACAAAATAGTTTTCACCATCGTGCTCAGCATGTCTGCTTACCCCACAATCGACTATCACATTAGCTGTTTCAAAATATTTTGTTTGCCCCTTAATTTGAACCCCCTCCCCACCCCTAAATGTAGGGCTACAAAGCGCATCTACGAACTTGACTGGTCCGACGACCCAACGAATCCTCACACCAAGTTTCATCAAAATATCTCATTCCCTTCGAGAGTTATCGTGCTTACAGACGGACGGACAGACGGACGGACGGACGGACAGACGGACGGACGGACGGACAGACGGACGGACGGACAGACCGACAACTTTAGCAATGTCATAGATATCCCTCCACATACGTTTTGGATCCAAAAATGAATATTTGCTCTATCGTCAAACATAACTATATGCAATTGCACTTTTACATAGTCAAATATTCAGTAATTACACAAGAACACAAACACTTACACAAAACTTCAATAATTAACATAAAAGAGGAAAAGAATTTAAAATTTCGCGTTGAAAAAACTGACAAAGGAGAGGACAGAACTTCTTTCGTACCGCGCATGAATTGCCCGAATGGGTTGGATCTTAGGAACTGGTTGTGCTGCCATTGTCTGTGGCCTTATGCGGTCGGGAATGTGAGGAGGGGGAAGGATGTGCCGATGGTTGGGATCTTCCGGTAGTTGGTCACCAAACTTGTTAGAAAGTTGGTGTCTACGGTTTGACAAAGATGCGAGACCAAACTCGTTAAGAAGGGAAATGCACGGGATTCTGGGGGATTTTGAAACTATTTATAAAGACCGGTACTGGATCCTCTGGAGGCGTTCCGACTGCTCCCGTGTTAAACCGAAATGCCATACCGTATTAAAGGGAAGGGCGAAGGAACACAAGGTAAATGCGAAGAAGGTGGTGTTTCGGGGAGACTTGGCGAGTTTCCCTTTAGCACCGGCCCTAAGCCTCGTTTTTGTTGAATGCTGCATGTCCACTTCTCGGCCGATTCCGGACTGATTCTTTCTACATCCGTTTTTGCACTGCAACGCTTCCGAGGAAGACGGCAGCGCTTCTCGAGAATCACGAACTTGCTCCCTGACCAAGTCCGTGCTTCCCTGCAAGATGCTGCAGCGCTGCCGCTTCAACCAAGAAGAAAGTGAATCCAAAAACGCATATTATGCAAAAGCAAAGAAGTGCTGCAGCAGCGATGCGGCAGCGCTATTGCAACAAAAACGAGGCTCTAGTGTCCGAACCGGTTGCTAGTGGGTCCGCTAGTTTGTCCGTTAGCTATAGGTGGTATTGTGTGTTCCCAATACTCTTGATGACTAACTCTTCTTGCCGATGCAAAATCGCCCTGTACCTAGTGGAAGAGCTGGAAGCGGTATCACAGCTGCTCCCAAACATCTCCATGATTGGTTAACACAGGGTGGAGTTTCAGTCGTTAGTGCTACCTTTTTTCGTTCTCCCGAGGATTACTGGCGGGTTTTGGACTTAGTCATATAGAGTATGGCTGTTGTATCCTCAAAACTTCATGTTATCTCTACCTTTCCTGAAGGCGTGGATAGACGATAAGATTGTCCTGGTCGGAATTGATGATTGTATCGGAAAACCTGAGAGGAACTGTAGTGTGCGACCGCCCACCGTGATGGTATGTTCCTCAGATCTAGGTGCTCAGAGAAGAAGATTATTTTCTGTAAGGGAAGCGGAAAAGTTGACTGAGAATCTTAACGGTGTGAAGCGAAAACTTTCCGGTAGACAGCCCCAATTCGCCCTCGCCTTCATTGTCGAAGATTTTGTATTAGTTTAATAGACGGAATGGGAAAATTTTAGATTCCCTACTACGAAATGCACAGATTTTTTTTTGATTTTTTTTTGTGTGTCGTGGGTTCGACTTCTCGCATTCGCATTTCATGCACTGAGCTCTGAAGTGAATTTACCACTTCTCTGTGTCCATTTTTGGGATCCCAAAACGTAAGTGGAGGGATACCTATGACATCACAAATATTGTCCGTCTGTCCGTCCGTCTGTCAGCACGATAACTTTCGAAGGGAAAGATATATTTTCATGAAACTTGGTGTGAGGATTCTTCGAGTCAAGGGAGAGGCTGAGTTCGTAGATGGGCCCGATAGCTGCATATTTAGGGGAGGGGGAGGGGTTTCAAATTAAGGAGTAAGTCTCGATGAAGAAGTAAGACGACATGCTGAACACGAATATGAAAACCATTTTCTTGCCGGACAAGTAGTTCATCCGGAATCCGGTCAAAACCGGAAAGTTTGTTGAAAGTAAAAGTTTTATCTGAAGTTTGTTAGATGTCCGATTTAGGGGTAAGGAGACATGCTGAATCCAAATATGAACGTGATTTTATCGTCGGACAAGTAAATCGCTCGGATTCCGGCCAAAACCCGAAAATTGTCAAAAATAGAAGTTTAATTGGAAGTTGGCTAGAGATTCGATTTAAGGACAGCGAACATGCTGAATCCGAATATGAAAACTGTTTTCTCGCCGGACAAGTAGATCGCAGGGGATCCGGCCAAAACCGGAAAATTTGTTAAAAGTAAAATTTTTCTATGAATTTCATTAGGTGTTCGGTTTACAGGTAGGAAGACATGCTGAATTCCTGTATGACAGTAATTTTCTCCTTGACACATAGTTCGCCATGAATCCGGCTGAAACAGGAAATTTGGGTTGGTTATTAAAATTTTGGGATCCCATCGAAACCTTTGGTCTTGTTTTTCTACGTTACTTTCTGGGAATCTAAAACTCCAGTGACGGGACACACGACGACTGTATTTGTATGTGAAGAAGCACTCTCAATCTGATGTTATGGCGAGAGGTTGTAGTAGGCCGGACATAGATGGTAAATGTCCTTATACAGTCATCGGAGTCAGGACAGCCTAGTGCGTCTGGTGGCCTACTACACGTGCAGACTTCATGGGTTCATTGTGGATTCCCCTGGTCGATTCACACTAAGGCTTGCGTACCGAACAACAATAGGCTATAAACCACCCATCATACACTAGGCCTTGCAGGCCAGCCCACTCTAAGGAGCCTTAAACAAGACTCATAACAATGACCTAAGGTCCGTAAATAAACAAAAGGTTTTATTGTCTGGTATGAACTGTACTTACAAAATAAACAACCTTTAAAGTTTAACCGAAAAGGTCTAGGATACGACAATCTAGTTACCCATCACTTGTTCACTTAAATAATCTTGAAAACCCGATGAAAAAGCGTTAGTTTGTTTTTCTGATATTTCCGAATAAGCGATTATACCATTGTGCTTGCCGCTCTTCCCGTTTTTGAGATAGCTCTATGGTGCCCGGAACATTTGGCAACAACACCAGCAGCAAACAAATAAATAAACCGGTGTCGTCTAAATTGTGACGGAATTCCATACAAGCGTGATCGTGTACCAAATAAACAAAAAAGTGTCTGCAGCGCCAAAAACAAACTAGATATGGCGGAACGTCGTTTCTGCTAGTGAGGTGTCTTGTGTTTGATAGTGGCTGCCCGATTTTCATCATCAGCAACTGTTGCATCAGATGGAACACCTTTAACAATGTCTTGGCACCTTTATTACAGGGTTGGTGGGAGATACAGTGTTTAATTAAATTACTGGTCTCTCTCAGTCAACCACAAATCCCTGATTTTTGGGTACCCTATGCCAAACGCTGGGTATATCTAACGTTTGGCATAGACTATGCCTAACGCTGGATACCCTATGCCTAACGTTGGATAGGTGTTGGCACCCTAACCCTGACCTACCTCACTACAGATGAGTTCTGATTGGTTGATTTCTGAGCTTCATTCAAATCATCAATATTTTATTGGGTCACAGTATCCAGCATTTGGCATAGTGTATCCAGCGTTAGGCATAGGGTATACCAAACGCTGGACATACCCAGCGTTTGGCATAGGCTTTCCCAAAATCAGGGATTTGTGGTAGACTGGTCTCTCTCAACCTTGTGGTTACGGACCAACATTCGACAAACCTTTGCCACCTGTTACTTATCTGAGGTAAATCCTTCCTTATTCCTTTGAATCACTAAGAATGGCCGATTCAGTCAGGATTGAGGGCAGATTGAGGGGGACTGTATGGCTGCTAAATGGCCTAACATTGTCGGTTCCATTCTATCCTAATAATAAGATTTTTTTCAAAAATATGGAAAGTAGAATTGCATGACATTTCAGTAATCACTAGAATTTGCTTGTATTGTTGTACAATAGCTGCGTTCGTTGCACTCCGGGCTGTCTCTGGTGTTTAGTCACCAGTGTCCGGTTCTTCCCTTAAAACGCACACCTGTGAGTTGATGAAAACCGGTTAACTTCTCGCTGCAGCAGGGCTCACGAGCAGGTTCTGGTTAGTCCGCACCGGTGAGATAAAACCGGACACTGGTTAGTGCAAAAACGGGTTATAAGACTGGTGAGAAGTCACCGGTGGATGCAAGAACGGCTTATAAGAAAAACCGGAGACACACTGGTGAGAACTCCCGTGACAAAGAACGCAGCTAATGCAGGGAAAGGAGGGGTACCTGACCTCATTTTACACTAACTCAATGTTTCAGCGAAAAAGTTTAAATGGAATGTGCATGCTGTCTGACGGTCAAGAGGTAAAATATGACTTTTTTTAATAATAAAAAAAAAACTTCTGGCTCTTGGGCTCGAACCCTTATTAATGTGTTCAAAATACTCAAATTCTGTGCCTTTTCTTTGTTTTCAAGCTGCTTTGTAAAGGTATTTTCGGGTCATCGACTTTGGTAACTGAAGGGATCTTTTCTGAAAAGAAAATATGTTTAACTAGAAATACTGAAGCAATATTTATCTGTCAATTTTGTAAACCATTCAATTAGCTTCGAACTAGTGTGTTTGTCATATTTGTTGGTTCCGTTTTTAGCCAGATAGATTATTCTGAAGGCAAGACTTCTCTGGAAAATTGAAATCTTGTCTGAGGTTGTCAACCCCTCCTTTAATGCAGAGTATGCGATTCAACGCCTTTCACACTCTAGCAGCAAGGTAAAATAATTTTTACGAAGTTGTCGGCTAGTTTGAGTGTCTGACCTACCAGTCAAGGAAAAAATCTGATTTGTTATATATTGACAAAAAAATATGTTAATTTCCAGACTGTTATATGTTTGTTTGTGAATGCTTGGAGCTTTGAAAAAAAAACAGAGCCGAAAATATTCAGTGGGACTGCATAACCTTGTCAAAACCATTCAGACCCGATACTATAAAATTTTCTGTTCTATTTCCCACCATTCAGTAATCCCTAGGATTTGCCTGTACAATGCAGATAGAACAGTAGCAGCATGCTTATTTGGACACCTCTCTAAATTTTCCATATCTTGGCCCTGTTTACAAAACAGTTGACAATATAGTGAAATATCAAATTTCGTATCAGTAAATAGGAGTCTCTTGCAGCAATTTCCCTGTCACAAAATGAAAAGTTGTTTTTACCTACATTCTTTGAATTTAAATTTTTCCTTCTTTAATTTGCTGGTTCAAATCGACCAACTGTGAGGTAAACAAAACAAAAAATAGAATGAGTTGTCTGTCGGTTTGAGTGGTATGTACACGCTCGTTACCTATTGACAAAAATATGTTGAGTTTCAGACTGTTGTGTTGTTTTGTGAAAGCTTGGAACCTTGAAAGAAGAAACAGAGCAAGGGGGAACAGAGCCTAAACTGTTCAAGTCTTGGATGAAACCTAGCAATTAGTACATAAACTAGCATTTTGGCACCTTTGTTACGTTGGGTGCAGTATTGATATTTGATTTGAACCGCTGGTGTCTCTTAACCCTGTGGTTGAGGACCAATATTTAACGCACCTTACCTGAACAATGTTTTAGCACCTTGAGCACCCACCATTCTAAGCACATTCCAGGTTTCACCTTCAGCTCAGTTTGCCTTCCATCCACTGTGTCCAAACCCTGACAACCATCAAGATGCTAAACAAATTGTATCAGTCTACAAACTATGTTTGTCCAGACAAGTAGCCCATTTCTTAGGCCAAACTACTGAAATGCAGCTGCTCAGAATAAAGACCAGTCTATTTTTTTTTACTATTTTACGCCAAAAACACAATGAAGCACTTAGAATAAAACCGTATATCTCTTTAGCTTCATGAGTTTCAAAACATTGTAAAGCCCATTATGCTTCACTAAATTTCATCCAATCAGGTGCAGTTTTGACTTATGATGACCGACACAGCTGTTCGAATGTAACTGGCACAAGGCAAGCCTGCAAGGCTGAAATCGCCAGGTCCATATTATCCTGAAAGTAATCATAAAATTAGAATGCAAGTTTATGTTTGAATATAAAGCTTCATGCTACTGTTTCTCTATGGCTTCCCCGTCTTCTTCTTCAAACACACAGCTATCTGAGCACTGAGCAGTCCTCACATAGTTAATTAACCCCCCAAAATACCCCGTTTATTGGTATATAGATTATATTATTTTCAAAATACTGAACACTGTCAGTAGTTTCATAACAGATAACACAAGGATGCTCAGGTTCAATGGAAAACACTCAACAGACAACACCTTGGATGTAATCTGTTGTGTTTGAAACTCGTTATGGGTGAATATGTTATCGTTATGGGTGTAATATGTCTCGTATATGTTATGCATAATAAGCATTGCCAGGAAGAGCAAGAAAGGGAGTAAAAGTGAAAGAAGTATTACATAATTTTAGTAAGGACGAAGCAAACCTGGTCCAAAAAAAACTGGAACCAAAATACAACGAATATTTGCTTTCAAAGTAGATACTAGTTTTGGGCAAGAAAGGTAATATGAAGAAATGTATGATTTTCGTGAGGATGAAGGGGAGTTAGTTTCGACTTACACCTTGACAGGGGTGTAACTAACATCCTGGAAGGGGGGAGGGGCTATGCTAATTAACAAGCTTCAAAGATTCAATCCTAGCTAACAAATTCTTGCCATTAGCTACCGGCATGATAATTACCATCTGCAAACACGTAGGTGAATAAGGGCTTTTTGAACATCCAAGCCCTTGTAAGTAGCTTCTGAGGTGTGAACACTCAACTCGCAATTCGCCTTACACCAGTTCAGCGCTCCAAGTGCACAAGTTTCTGCCAATCCCCCATTGTCTCAGAATCAGTAAATCAGTACTCGTATAGACACACTAAGCAGTCGGATTCATAAGGTATTGGGTAACTTTCAGTTTCTGCTACTGAGACATAAGCAAAACCTCCATTAGGGACTCAGATTGCAGGTTTTCTACTCATGAACCTGTGGATCTATTTTACTCTGTCAATTGCGGTGGTGAGGTAGAGGGGGATTTACAGAAACTAGTCCGCTTAGAAGCGGTGAACAGGAATATGGCGAATTTCCGAATACTGAAGTTTCATTTGTAACAGGGGTTGCATTTTTAACCACTGACAGAAACAATTAAAGCTCGTTATGCATTCTTCTCATATATTCCCTTATTATGTCTTAAAGGACACCTCGCACTACAGAGTGTTTCTGCTGTTTTGGGATATTTGACTACTTTACAACTTAGCTTTCCTTACAGAAAATTACACAAGGCTGTAGCTTTTCTTGGCCTCTCCTTACAGCCCCTCACCCTGGATGGCAAACTCGGCAAAATTTGCATAACCAGTTTTCGCACCAATGAGCCAACAGTATTGGCCTGTTTGACTATCCTCCCATTTTATTTGTCCCCCTGCTAACACCCCCAGAATACCTAAAAAAAAAAAGAATCCTAATACATGTGTCACAAATGCCAATGCAAGATCTACAACTGAAAAGCTAGAAACCTACCTAATGTGATACTCTTCTTCATCAAGTTGGTTGAAACCAGCTGTTACCAACAAAGCTTCTATAGATGCGGCGCAGAAAAGTTATTGCCTTTAGTCACCTGTGTCCTCTGATTGCTGGGGGGTAGTAACTATGGGTTGATCTTGGAAGGGTGTTTTGAACTTCTCTAGGCTCGACTGCACTTCAACCTAAAATAGAAACAGTTTTCAAAGGATGGAATTTCTAGCCAATTACACTGTAAAAAGTCTCTCCTACATCGGTCTTTAGAGGTTGCACATCACCAAGTCGGTGATTTTTATTTCGAATTCGGAGAGTTAAAATCCGAATACAGGATTAAAACGCTAAAATGCGAAATGCTGCAGATTAAGTTATCCTAGTCTGCAGTATTTTGCATTCTAGCGTTTTAATCCTGTATCGGATTCTAACTCTCCGAATTCGGATTTTAACCCTCCGAATTCGGATTTTAACTCTCCGAAGTTAAAATCTGCAGTATTTTGCATTCTAGCGTTTTAATCCTGTATCGGATTCTAACTCTCCGAATTCGGATTTTAAACCTCCGAATTCGGATTTTAACTCTCCGAATTCGGATTTTAACTCTCTGATGATGTTTGATGTGCAACCACCAAAGTCCGATGTAGGAGAGACATTTACAGTGTAGTTATCTTGTCACAGTTCCTCCAAACATTTATATGTGGCCTCACCAAGAAGTATGACTAGATAGTTTCTTTGAAGAGCCAGACCATGTTTTTATATGCTACCCAAACGTCTCAAGCAGTAAGACTGGTTTGGTCTCAAACAGGGAGCGGCGAATCAGCATGGTACCAGATATACATAACAAAGTCATCCCTGTTGTTTGTATGGTTGAGAGTCTTGATTACCTCCTAGTAAACCAACCATTGCTAATTTTTTTCTCATAAAAACCTGACCTATGTAATGTATATTTTGATGACCTAGCCTACTACAAAGCGATTCTTATTGGGTTTTTCTTATCAAGAAAATATTCAACAGTTACCAATGAGTTGCGATTCTGCACGTTGACATTTTGCTTCTGCATGATCTATGTTGATATACTGTCTTTGTAGATGGTGTCGATTGAGTAGAGATGTCGATGATCGATTATTTGCTTGGTGTGCTAGCTTTTTGCAAGGGACCTAAGGCTGAGTATGTTCCAGGCTGTCTGGCATTCCCCTTTTTGGCTCTTTTCACATGGTACAGGCAGGTCGATGCCAGTCCATTTTCTTCAGAAATACAGAATTTGGACTGACATTCTCGTCAAAGTACATTGAGGCTTGTTTCATATTTGAAGGCAAAACAACAGACTTCTCTGTTGCAGTGTGTAAGATTATAGCTGGTAACAACAACAAGCATGCAAACAAGATTGTAAACAAGGTGCAGGCTATTCCCAGAAATCACAGGATCTGCAAAGGCAAAAAGTCCAAGGATTGCTTCTGGGATTGACTATTTTCTTGGTAGGCTAGCTATTTGCAAGGACCTAAGGCTGAGTATGTTCCAGGCTGTATGGCTTTCTATTCTCCATGGCTTTTTTTCACAAAGCCAGTCATTTTTCTTTGGAAATATAGAATCGGAACGTCATTCTTGTCCTAGTATATTGAAACATGATATGAACTTGGTCTTTTTAGGTTGTGAGAAGCCAAAGGACTAATTTGAATTAATAGGTGTGTGGTACTACATATGTGGTGTATTTGCTTGGCTTTATTTCTATTTATTCATTTTTTTACCTTATTTTTTTGAAAAGCACAAGGGTAAAAAAGGCTTTCTTCTTTGCAACTCTTTGAGGAACCCTGAGTGCGCAATTTACTTGGATTAAAAGTGACTTATTTGCAGATGACTTGACTTCGCTACGCTAAAGTCTAGTTTATTTTTAGCCAGTTTAGGTCCATCACTAGTTTGTCCTGTTTCTTCAGTATTATTTGAAGATGCTTTACGAAAAATTGGTATAAGAGTATTGTACAAACCTGTAAAGATTCTGTCGATCAGTCGTTCCAAGAGGACCATGTGACTTCATACAAATTCCTCCATTGACTCCACTCCGTTGAAGAACACTGGAAGATTTCCTTGACACGGCAAGTCTTCTGGTTGTTACCCTTGTCAGTAGGCAGTCTTCTGAGCTGTTTTTGTAATCAAGGATTGAGCAACGACTGATATTTGCCATATCTGACCTCGACCAAAATATGAGCTTGAAAAATCACGTTTGGTCGACATTTTAAATTTTCGCGGGCGAATTGTGGACGGATTCACCATGGGAAAGCGTCCACATTCTCAACGTCCCTACTGAAGACTACTGTGGACAGAATGAAAATCCCTAATGGGTGTTGTAATAATTCAATGTGTTTGAATCTAAGATGTAAAAATAAGTTGCCTGTTCAGTTAAACTTTAAGTGAAACGGTTTTTCCCGGTAGAGGCCCCCGAAGTGCGGATGAACATGAGTTAAAGGCACAGAAAACTTGACTACGGAACTTTCGGCCATCAAACCGACCTGGGTGGCTTAGATAGGCAGGGCCTTGCCCCTTATGCACTGTAATTATTCACTTATACACTGTAAAAGTTCGGCTTTGGCCGTTTTTCGACCATAGTATCGGGATAGTAGTCAAGAGGTCGTGCGTTCGATTCCTAGTCCCGGCACACAAACCCTTTGCTTTTTTCTACTAACTCAAAAGTCGAATTCTCGGAAACTGCCCGGAAACTGCAATGGTCAAAAAGAGAATTTTTCTTAATCTCAGTATCGACTCAGGGTACATTCTTGATATGTCAGCTGCTTCCCGAGTCAAGTTTGAGTCAAGTTTTCTGTTCCTTTAATAAAATAATGAAGATTCACGACAGTATAAAGGATTAAACATACTGAACGGAAAGGGAGTAGCGCTGCCTAACGGCGGCACAAATGATTAGTGCGAGGTGCAGATAGGATCACCGTAACACATCCTTGACTCCGGAAAATTTATCGGCTCGTCTCTTAGCATGACATAGGCTACTATTTATTCTCGCCTTAGGTGGGTAGGCTGGTCGGAGTTTGATAAAAATAAAATAAAAATGTATTACCTACCTAAGGCTTTTTTCCGCGACACGATTGTGGGCCACCACTTCTGGATGTTAGTCGCGGAAACACAATTGTGTGCCACACAGTCAAGCCACACAGTGCGAGCCACCACCTGCTTACCGTAAAAGTGTTATTCCCGAAGATTCAGTTTTTGACTTTCTGGTTCCCCAGAATGATAGAAAAAGCAGACACAATCTCAGAGTTATTGCTGCCTGCTGGTACTTAATTCCGAACATTGTTAAGCATTGCATATACTATATTTACAGAATCACTTAACGGCTTTAGAACACGATCCGCTTCGTGCAAGAAAGCTTAACCTGCTCATTCTCTCCATTAATTCCTTTCGCTATATATAGCCACAGCGAAACAATCGTTTCACGCGATTTGCTACTTTTTGCTGTCCAACTGACTGTACCACTCGTCACGATATTTTGGCGTAAAAGAGGTAGCATGCTAGCCTTGATTTTGTTGGAAGCGCCCCGCGGTTATTCGTGTTTAGTTCTGCTGCAGGCTTTGTTGCGGCAGTGCAGAAGTTCCTGCAAGTTTTATGGTTGAAATAGGTTTATCCGTCAGTAAATAAGTAGAAACGTGGATGTTAGGTGGATTGGTTAATATATATGCCGGTGCGACTATTCGAATGAGCTTTGGGTATAGACCGGTATACAGTTTTTCGGGTGTGACCGAGAATATCCGCAGCTGCCAGTGAATTGCGGAATCAGTAGATCAAAAACAGTAGTGTATGGTTGGAAACTGTTTTTCAGATTCGGAAGAGCTCTGCTTCAAATACATACCGGTAGCCCGTTCAGTTTTCCAGACTGACCGTGAATATCTGGATTCGCCAGTGAATTGCCGGATTAGCAGCTCTAGGTCCCAGATCGCAGTGGCAGCTTTTTTTCCGGGTGTAGCTGTGAATTTTCGTATCTAGTTGAGAAATTGAGATGCAGTGAAAACACTGCCTTTGACATTAGTGTTCTATGCCAAACTGCTGGCGTATTTTCCTGCCACCACAAAGCTATAGCTGTGCCATCATTCCTAAGTTTTATCTTATGGATTCTTGACTGGTGGTATGCCGGAAAGAGTTCCTCCGGCGCTAATTCGAGGTGAAGTTTCAGTAAAAATAATATTATTTTTGTGTTATTCTCATAGTGACATCGAGAATCCATAAGTTTGGACTTCTTGATACGTTTTTTTATGGGAATCCTTTGGGTAATTGGCTAGGTCAGGTTTGCAGACCGGCTTTGTACCTTCATGTACCTTGGAAATTGCCTGATATATTATCACAAAACCTAGGTGACTATCCACTCGTCGAAAGCTTTATCTCGTCTCCCGCTGGCGATTCAGTCCTTTTTTTTGGGATCCCAAAACGTAAGTGGAGGGATACCTATGACATCGCAAAAGTTGTCCGTCTGTCCGTCCGTCCGTCCGTCCGTCCGTCCGTCCGTCCGTCTGTCCGTCCGTCTGTAAGCACGATAACTCTCGAAGGGAATGAGATATTTTGATGAAACTTGGTGTGAGGGTTCGTTGGGTCGTCGGACCAGTCAAGTTCGTAGATGGGCTTTGTAGCTCTACATTTAGGGGTGGGGGAGGGGATACAAATTAAGGGACAAACAAAATATTTTGAAACAGCTAATGTGATAGTTGATTATGGGGTAAGAAGACATGCTGAACACGATGGTGAAAACCATTTTGTATCGGACAAGTAGTTCGCCCGGAATCCGGCCAAAACCGGAAAGTTTGTTGAAAGTAAAAGTTTTATGTGAAGTTGATTAGATGTTCGATTTATGGGTAGGAAGACATGCTGAAGACGATGGTGAAAATTATTTTCTCGACGGACAAGTATTTCGCCCGGAATCCGGCCCAAACCGGAAAGTTTGTTGAAAGTAAAAGTTTTATTTGAAATTGATTAAATGTTCGATTTAGAGGTAGGGAGACATGCTGAAGACGATGGTGAGAACTATTTTCTCGACGGACAAATATTTCGACCGGAATCCGGCCCAAACCGGAAAGTTTGTCAAAATTAAAAGTTTTATTTGGAGTTGATTAGATGTTCGACTTAGGGCAAGAAGACATGCTGAACACTTATGTGAAAAAAAGTTTCTACCCTGACATGTAGTTCGTCCGGAATCCGGCCAAAACCGGAAAACTTTTGGAAGTCAAAGTTTTATTTCTAGTTGATTAGATAAGCGATTTAGGGGTAAGAAGAGATGCTGAGTCCCTGTGTGACAATCGTATTTTACCCGGACGTATAGTTCGACCGGAATCCGGCTGGAATCGGAAAATTTGTTATAAGCTAAATTTCTATTCGAATTTGATTAGATGTTCATTACTGGGGAAAGAAGACACCCTGATTTCGTCTTTGAGCTTTCTTTTTTCGCCGGACAAGTAGTTCTGGAGTTCGGCCGGAACCGGGAAATTGGCAGAAGTGGCAGGAAGTTTTTGTCAAAAGAGATATGACTTATAGGGGTAAACACACATGCTGAATCCAAATCTGAACTTGGTTTTCTCAGGTGGTTAGCTATTTGGCCTTAATCTGTTTCTGAATTTTAATTGTAAAAATGTTCAAGGAGTCTGGCGAGAACTGGATCTGGCTAAGACAAGACCCAGTTGTCTGGATCAGATATTAATTTTTGGGATCCCATCGAAACCTTTGGTCTTGTTTTTATTACCGTACCAAAGGAACACTGTCTGTGCGACCAGTATTCTTACACTGTTTCTTCTTTGCGGTTGGGAGGAGAACTTTCTGCTCTAACACTTTTGCAGTTGGAGGATTTTTTTTTTATTGTTTCCAGATATCCTGAAATCCCAAAACTATATTTTATTGTGGAAATTTGGAAACATATGAAACAAACACTAAAATATAGGAATAAATAGGATGAACTTGCATTGTTTAGCTGTGAAGGTGAAACTTTTTTCTTTTTATTTACTCAGTATCCTTCTGACTTTAATAAAGTGTCATTATTCCATTATTCAAACCTTTATGTTTGTGATCCTTGATACCATCTTTCATTATTCGATCCTTTGAAACCGTGTTTCGGTTTCGGACGCGTCGGTGACGTCGACCGGCGGTTTGGTTTTAAATTTGTAGCGTGAACTGGGAGGACACTGTTTGTTTACAGTTTAGATTCAGTATCCAAACTGAGCAAACATAGAAACTCTTAGGATATTTAATCATGAAGCCTAAATCCATTTTAAATTTGAGTCTGTTCTTTGACATCTATTGTACTTTCTGTATCTTACATAGATGGCACTTTATAATGCCGGTCTTGTACCGTGACAGTGGGTTCTGGTATGTCTACGTGGCTCCGAAATTGGAGTCACAATACCCTTGTATCAAGCGCCATCTATGTAATACATATTATCTTCCGTGTCATGGGGATCTGAACTAATTAAATAAATTTGCCTTGGGACGGGATCACTGTTCCTATGGCCGGCATCTACCTGACTATTGTAGTGGTTTGCGAACCATGTCCACAAGCACCTCTGTAGCTCAATTGGTAGAGTGGTCACTTTGTAAGTGAATTCGTGATGGGTTCAAATCCCGGCTGAGCAGCATTTTTGAGCGTGTTCCACCCTTCTAACGATAGTTCAATTCAATTCAGTTATATTCAAGAAAGCCATAACACGGACAAGCCGACTAGTAGGTTTCGTGTCACATCAACATAATACAACAAAATACGAAACAGATATAAAAATTCAGCTGCCAACAGCTCGGTCAGTAAATATGTCCACTTGCGATAGTTATATGGTGAACAATAGTATAGATATATAGCATAAAAATACATAGTCGTGCAATAAAACTTTATACGAAAACTAGATAATTACGTAAGCTAACTAACAACAACACTAAAGTCATTTACAATTCATTCTTGTTATTATGCAACTTTACGAATCTAGGCACAAAGCTGTTCACCAGAGCTTATGCTGTTCACGTAACGAGTGTGGCTGTGCGTGTGCGGCTGTAATTTAGGTACTGGTAAAGTGAGTCGACCGCTCTTGCTGGCCTCACCCTCTCAGCACTGAAATCCGGAGGGAGGATGTCACGGAGGACGGGATTCTCAAGGATTTGAGGGTTCTGGTGTATCTAAATTAAACTCCTTTAAGAGCTGAACTTTACTTGAACTGACTTTAGAGGATTTCGAGCAGACAAGAAGAGCACGATGTTGAATTCTCTCCAGCGCGTCCGACTGATCACCGATGTTCCCGAAATGCCAGACGGGACAACAATATTCAAGGGTGGGGCGGATGAAACAAATGAAAAAAAATAGTATTAGTTTATCTGTGGAGACCCGATACCGCGACAGAAGCTTAAGCAATACGAAGACACATGTTACCTTTCTTAAGCATTACAGCGACCTGTTTATCCCATTGCATATGACTTGTTATGTAGATCCCCAGGAGCTTAATTTCAGTAATATGCTGACCTTCTGAAACAATCGGGGAAAACTCTGGAGTGCTTTTTAAAAGTTAATAGTCAGTACAACTGAATTGTCCATGTTAGCCACCATTTCTTCAGCAGCAGCTTCATCACAAGTTTTGTCAATAAATGCTTGTGCAGAACTTTTAATATTTTTCCGCGAGAAACAGCAAAGGACCTAAAATAGTACCTTGCGGTAAAACTGCAAAAAACCGCAAAAAACTGAAAGACTCTCAGAATAAGTTGATTTATATTTGGTAACTACCAGTTACTATTTCCGTTCCAACCTCGTGAAAAGTTACTACGCAGGTCGTTCCGACCTTCTCTTTCGAATAGTGACTGATAGTAACTATTTGCTTATCACGCTCGGGAGCCTAGTTAGCGTGATAAGTACGATCTCTGTGACGTGATTGGTCCGATCAGCTCACGGCACGATATTTTGCCGAAAATATAAACTTCTAATCCAACTTTGGCGCTAATAGGCTAGGATCCGTGACGTCATGCATAGTAACTATGGGATAGGTTGGAACAAGCTCTTTGTTTTTTAGTTCACTATTTGTACTATTATACTTTTTGTAGATACTATTTTTCTTCCAGTTCTTTACATAATATATTCTTTCCAGTTTACCTCCGCCAGGCAGCGCCTGTGTCACGGATCCCTTTAACAACCGCATCCCTCACGTCTGGGACATCTTCAACCCCTACTGTAACAGCAGCGTCAGATAAATGGGAGCAGAAGGGAGCGAACGCAGCTTGTTTTGCAATACAAGGAAGGCGACCTCGAATGGAAGACCGGTTCACCCTGATCGATTCAATTGGGGATACTGGTATCGGGATGTATGCTGTGTATGATGGCCATGGTGGTGAGGTAAGAAGTTACCGTTATCTTTAGATGGATTGCACTCTACCCGACTGTCATCGCAAAAGTTGTCCGTCTGTCCGTCTGTGCGCACTATAACTCTCGAAGGGAATGACACATTTTGATGAGACTTGGTGTGAAGATTCTTTGGGTGAAGAGTAAGGTCAAGTTCGTAGATGTGCTATGTAGCCCAACATTTAGGGGTGGGGGAGGGTTTTTAAATTAAGGGGCCAATGGAATATTTTAGTCAGATAATGTGATAGTCGAATATGGAGTAAGAAGACATGCTGAACACGATGGTGAAAACCACAGTAGGGGAGATGTGGGTACCCTGGGACATGTTCAAGTGCATGTCAGATATCCGTGGAACACTTTGGCCAAATTGATTGATTTTGGTACTCAATTAAGTGGAATAAATTGAGCTTTCTTCCAGATTTTTTGCAGATTATTTTCTTGATTACTGTTTTTGGTACTGACGATTTTCCTAACCCTCCGCTTCTGTCCCAGAGTACCCTGACCCCCTGGTACTCTGGGACATGCTTAAGGGTACTTGGGACAAAGTGCCCTTTTTGGCTAAATTTCATTTTTAACAAACCGGTTGTCAACTTTACAAAAAAAAAGAAAACTTAAGGCAAAGCCTGTAGCACTATTTATCCAACAAGGTATAGCAAAAGGTCGACATCGAAAGTCAAGACTTTCACATGACGTTCTACGGCACCACTAAGTTTCTTCTGTTGTCACGAAGGCTTCGTCCTATGGCTTTGGAAATATGAATTTCCAACTAGGGAGTTTCCGTTTCAGGAAGTTTGCACGATTCCCTTGAAGGTACCCTGGGACACAATGGACAAAAGGTGTCCCAGGGCAAAGACAGTAAAAGTGGGAAAGACCGGAAACTCCCGTAAGCCCCATGAGTCACAACAGTCAGCGCCGTTTAGCGGATGTCCTTTCGTTAAAAAATCGCTCTGTTGACAATTTCTTCCATCGCTTTCCGCAGAATCATCATCAAAGCACGTTTTGTTTATGATGATCATTTCTCTCTCCATTCAGATTTCCTCTTTAATTGGAGTAAAAAACAAGTAGGAAAAGAATAAATCGTTTTTTTATTGAAAAAATGTTAAATTCACGATTTCGAATCAGTTAATGTTGACAGACATTGCCTACCCACGCCCTCTTGCTTTGATTATATTAATCATCTACCGCTGGAAATGGACAAAGACCAAACACTAGGTGGCGTTCCAATCGATTTTCAGAGGCCCGATTTTAGCAAAGTCACCGGTCTTTCCTACTATTATTGTCTTTGTCCCAGGGTACCCAGGAACACGTGTCCCAGAGAACCCAGGCGGATAACTTTCCAGAAAGATTCGTTTTTGTATCACTAGATGTCAATATAGGTAAACCACTGAGTACTTTTTGTAGCCAAGAAAAAACTGCTTCATACTAAAATACATTCATTACCTTCCAATGAATTGGTCAAAAGATATTTCATAAAAAATATTTCTTTCTTACTCAAACACCCATACAAAATTTCTCACCTAAAATCTCTGATAAAAATATTTGTGGATTTCTTCAGGAAAACACATGTATCCTTACTGATAGATGACGCATCGCCCGTCACTCAGGCGGAATTTTTCAACAACGTTTTCTTCACAGAGGTACCATGTCCCATCTCCCCCTTGTCCTATCTCCCCCAACGCAACATTGCGAGGTATAGGACTTTCAACTTCGACATACTAAGCCTGTAAGTACTTGAAAGGCTTTTCCGAACTTTTTTATTGATTAGACGTAGTTTTCTAAAAAAATTTAGTCGGAAATGTGTTTTAGAAGGCTTCAAATTTCACGACAAACCAAATCTCGCGTCCTATTGGCTGGTTTTTGGGATCCCAAAACGTTAGTGGAGGAATACCTATGACATCGCTTTAAGTTGTCCGTCCGCCCGTCCATCTGTTAGCACGATAACTCTCGAAGGAGTTGAGATATTTTGATCAAACTTGGCATGAGGACTCTTTCGGTCAAAGTACAGGTCAAGTTCGAAGATCGGCTATGCAGCTCTATATTTAGGGGTGGGGGAGGGGTTTGAAATTAAGGGGAACACAAAATATTTTTTGAAAGCTAATGAAATAGTCGAATTAGGGGTAAGGAGACATGCTGAATCCGAATATGAAATTTATTTTCTCGCCGGCAAATAGTTCACCCGGAATCTGGTGAAAACCGGAAAATTTGTGTTTCACTCGTCACGATATTTTGGCGTAAAAGAGGTAGCATGCTAGCCTTGATTTTGTTGGAAGCGCCCTATATCGTGACCGGAAAGTTGATTGCAGGATCGATTTAGGAGCAAGGAAACGTTCCGAGTCCGAATATGAAAATTATTTTCTCGCCGGACAGTTAGCTCGGCCGGAATCCGGCCAAAACCAGAGAATTTGTTTAAAGTAAAAGTTTTATTTAAATTTGATAAGATGTTCGATTTGCGGGATAGTAGACATGCTGAATTCGCATATGACAATCATTTTATCACCGGACGTATAGATCTCTCGGAATCCGGCTGAAACCGGAAAATTTGAATTCGTTTTTGAGGTTTATTTTCGGACAATTAGTTCCGTAATTCCGCCAAAACCGGAAAATTGGCAGAAGTAAGTAAGTAAGTAAGTATATTTATAACCCACTAAAGTTTTGACAAAAACAAACAGTGGAGTAAATAAGGAGAAAAAAAAATAAGAAAGAAAAAAAAAAAAGACAAAATACGTTAACAAAAAAGACTAAAATAACCTAATAAGGCGGTGGTGAGGATTCAACCTCATACAAGCATCGGCCAGTAAATCCTCGTGTAAGGATTTAAAAAGTACAAGTATATCAGTAGCACCGTAAACACGGATAATTTTGCGGTTACTGTGCGAACGTGGTAAATACAGTAGAAATTTACAGTATCGAAAATAATCGATTCTAATCCGTTTAAGATCACGTTCTGTCAAGATACTGTATAAACCAGCGTTGAACAGAACAGCTGGATTACAAAAACAAGCGTAAAGCTTTGCTAAAGCACTTCGTCGATATTTGCCTCGGTTCGCAACAATTTTTGAATAACCAAACCTGAGTTTACTTTTGATATCACTTAGTGTTTTTTCACGCAATTGTGAGAAAGCTCCGCACACAGAAATACCCAACCATTTAAAGCAATTCACTCTAGGAATGCAAAAATCATGACAATCAAGTGACGTTAGGGTTGAGACATGATTAAAAGATAGGTATTCGCATTTATCAATGTTTAAACGGAGGCCAATATCACTGAAACTCGAAGAAACTCTCTGCACGGTTGAAGAAAGACTACCTTTGCATCTGCTGATGAGAAGCAGGTCATCTGCGTATGCAAGGTAAGAAACATCAGTCATACCAACAAAAAAAGTATTACATATTTTTGATAGGACACCCGCTATACACGCATTAAACAAATAAGGTGAGAGCACACCTCCCTGCCTTACACCACATCGCACAGATACATTTCCAAAAATATTCCCATTTGACTTCAGACGAAGATAAGAGTTTGAGTACCAAAAGCGAAGAATATGTATCACGGATACATTAACACCAAGTGAAAAAAGAGCATACCAGACTTGACTAAGTAAGACAGGAAGTTTCGATCTGCTTCGTCAAAATAGATATGACTTAAAAGGGTAAACACACATGCTGAATCCATATCTGAATTTGGTGTTCTCATATGATTAGCTATTCGGCCTTAATCTGTTTCTAAATTTTAATAGTAAAAGTGTTCAAGGAGTCTGGCGAAGACTGGATCTGGCGAAGACAAGACCCAATTGTCTGGACAAATTTGAACTTTTGGAATCCCATCGAAACCTTTGGTCTTGTTCATCTTGCTTCATAGCCGACAAATAGGACGCGAGACCGGTTTTGTAATAGCAAAACTTAATAGCAGTCTCTTAAAAGACTAATCAGACTAATGGCACTGATAGCAGTCTCTAAAGACATTGACGATTACACTTTCTTCTAAAACCATGTTTAGCGAATCGAGAAAGGTTGGGAAAAACATAAGCAAGTCACAAGCTAAGAATATTACCAAACGTCCATAATTCAGTATCAAAGTTGAAAGTCTTATATCTAGCCATGTTAAGTTCTTCTTTTCATTGTTCTGATGATGGTGAAAGATGTCCATTTACGTCGGTAGGATGCAATCTCTTCAGAGTGGAACTTAAATCCGTTGTCCTGTAGGAGGTATAAGGTATAGGAGCTGTGTCGGGTCATCAATCGCTCGTGATTATATGAAAATATTGGGCTTTTGCTACGACTGACAGTTTGAAGCAATCCTTACTTTCTCACGTGTGCTTATAGACTGGATAAGATAGATATATGTTTAATGAAGCCCTTGGGTCCTGAACAAAAACAAAACAAACACAGTACATCCTTTACATTTATTATACGAGCGAATTTTTAATCAACTTAAAAAACAACTCCTCTGAATCTCCAACCAACGTCACGTACTTTTAATTGTCTTATTTAAATGTTCCATAAATGCACCAATCCTGCATGTACTTCTAGGGTTTGTAGGCTACTATTAAGCAGATCCTTTACTGACATAACTGTACCATTCAAAAACTTCTCACGCGGGACAGACAACTCCTGGCACTTGTAAAGAAGATGCTTATGTTTGTGTCAGGTTGCAAGCTATGCAGCTGCTGCTGCACTGTCAGAAGTTTAATAACAGATAGCGTATAACACTTTCAAGAATAACCTCTTTTCACTTAGAAATAAAGTGTTATGACCAATTAAGTTTACCCTATTTCGTGCCTAGATCTCCAGCAATACCTTTAATTGGTAAAAAATACTAACGGGAACGAAAGAAACACAACAGAAAACATCACAAAGTGTTATCTCTTGAAACCGCGCATCCTTCTGTTGTCGTTATGTAACTTTTGACAGTGTAGTATTTTTACCTATTGAAGGTGTTGTTGGAGATCTAGGCACGAAATGGAATAAACTTAAGTGGTCATAACACTTAATTTCTAAGTGAAAATGTGTTATTCTTGAAAGTGTTATGCGCAATCTGTTATGAAACTTCCGACAGTGTGGCGACGCTCTAATTGAGGGTTGAATCCAGAAGGGATCTAGGGAGTGGCGTGGTGATCAACACTTTATCTGCTAGGGTGGAGGCGTCTCTTCTGCATCCAAACTAGGATAGTCGGCAGTTATATACCCAACCCTTGCGTAATGTAACTGAGACGCGGGAGGCTGCCTTGCCATATGTGGCGTCCGTGGGAGGCAGCGACGAAAAAACGCAGTGCCGTTATTCCCGATGAAAATTTTGTAGCCTGTGTAGTTGTACGAAAAAGTTGCATGTATTGATATGCAATAGTACAGAATACTTTAATTTAATGGGCTTCACATTGTGCTAATCTTAAGCAGTAGTATTAAGCAGGGGCGTCACTAGCCTTTTACCTTTGGGGGGGGGGGGGGGTGGACGTCCGGTTTGTGCCGACGGACTAAAAAATGTACCGACAAAACACGCCGTTGCCGCTTCGCGGCAACGGCGTACATTTCCCGCCAGCACAGAATAGAATCGGGGTAAAACTAACTGTAATGCATCAGTTTAGATTATTCCTTTGATGTAATTTCGTATTTTAAGTTCACATATCTGGCTTTTCATTTTAGCCTTCGCTAAAAAGCGAAGCTTCCAACGACTGTACCAAGAACAAGTTAAACTAAGCGCCGTAGGCGAAATTTTTTTAATCTGCCTTTTTTTCGGAAAAATTTAGCTATACCTACCATACACTTCTAGCTTTTAACGTGTTTCAGCAAATTTCAATCCTAAAACGCCAAGCTAAATGAAATACTGTTCTTCTAAATAAAGAATACTACAAAATGCGCCGCAGGCGAAATTTTGTGTGAACTAACTGTAACAACGCATCAACTAAGGTTATTCCTTTGGTATAATTTCGAATTTTAAAGTTCACATATTCGGCTTTTCATTATAACTTTGGCTGGAAAGCGAAGCTTCCAACGACTGTACCAAGGCAAGTTAAACCAAGCGCCGCAGGCGAAACTTTTGTAATCTGTTTTTTTTTTTGCGGAAAATTCAGCTATAGTACCATACAATTTCCGGCTTTTAACGTTTTTCAAACCCCAAGAATTCCTATCCTAAAAGGAAAACTAAATGATACACCATTCTTCCAAATAGGGAATACTACAAAATGCGCCGTTGGCGAAATTTTGTGTAAAACTTACTGTAATGCATCAGTTGACATTGTTCCTTTGATGTAAATACATATATTTAATTTCACATATTCGGCTTTTCGTTTCAGCTTTTGCTAAGAAGCGAAGCTTCCAGCGACTGTACCCAGAACAAGTTGAACTAAGCAACGCCGGCGATTTTTTTTTTTAATCTGTATTTTTCCGGAAAAATTTGCGACCGACAAATGTTTGCAGAATTTGATTTCTTACGTTTAAAAGATCCGGTGTGCGGACAAGAACATCGACGCCCGACAAAAGCATTCACAATTCAATTTCTTCTGTGTTTTGCCCGACAAGATTGTAAAGAACTTTATTTTTTACGCGTATATAGAAGCCGATGTACCGACGAGACTTGAACTTTCGGCATGCGCCCGATAAAGAAGTTACAGAATTTGATTTTTTTTTTTTTTGTAAAAAGAACCCGATGTGCCGACGAGAATACCGACGCCCGAGAAAACCATCGAGCATTTGATTTGTTCTGTGTTTTGCTCGACTAGACTGCACAGAACTTGACTCATACGTGTAAAAATAACCCCTTGTGCCAATGAAACTTAAACTTCCTGGGTGCGCCCGACAAAGTTTGCAAAATGTGATTTCTTACGTATAAGTAGAACCCGATATGCCGACGAGTTGACCGACGCCCGACAAAAGCTTACAAAAATATTTCTTCTGGATTTCTTATTGTTTAAAAAGAACCCGATGTGCCGATGAACCGAGGCACGACAAAAGCCTGCAGAATTCGATTTCTCCAGTGCTTTGCCTGGCAAATGTTTGCAGGATTTCATTTCTTGCGTATAAAAGAACCCGATGTGCCGACGAGTCGACCGACGCCCGACAAAAACTTAATTTGTTTTTATTTCTTCTGGATTCCTTCTGTATAAAAAGAACCCGATGTGCCGACGAGAATACCGAGGAACGACAAAAGCATGCAGAATTTGATTTCATCAGTGTTTTGCCCGACAAACGTTTGCAGGATTTTATTTCTTGCATATAAAAACATCCGATGTGCCGACGAATCGACCGATGCCTGATAAAAAGCATACAAAATATAATTTTGTCTGTGTTTGCCGGCGCTTCGCGCCGACAAACAAGTGAACTTTCGCCGGGCTTCGCCCGACGAAAGTACTTTCTCAGGACCTTTAGGGGGGGAGAGTCCCCCCCTCCCCCCCCATAGTGACGCCCCTGGTATTAAGTAGCATCCTGCCTTGCTCCAGTAGCGTCCAGTTTTGCTATAGTAGCATGTAGTAGCATCAGTTGAGACTGCATGCTACTTTCTCTTACAACTTCGTACTGTTATTTAGAGAGAATTTTTCATCGGGTTATCAAAGAGGTCACTGTCGACTCGGAGACAGCTGATTCTTTCTCCATAAAAAAAAAGTGACGGAGCCCCCCCCCCCCCCCCATCGAAACCAACAACCAGAAGATGTCCTCTTATAAGACGCGAGTGTTCGAGACCCCTGGCTCCAGGCACATCCAGCCATCCAACCCCTAAGAACGCATCAACACGTGCAAACCCCACACCGCAAAAAAAGCTCCCAACAACCCAATCCGGAGACATACCGAGAATTTCCGGCTACGCAAAACCGGTTTCTAATTCTCCAAGAAGAGACAAACTAAAGAATGAACATGTACTCCCACCAATCTGCAAAAACAAAACACTACGGGGCCAACAAATCAGACACCACTAAAACTACGTGAAGAGTCTACCGTAAACCGCCGAAACTGGCCAAAAGAAAAATAGAAAGACAAGAAATTTCGGGAGGATTGCCAAACATGTTACTTATAATTGCTCTTGGCAGCAAACTCGAAGAGCTGAGTCACAGAGATAATATCGATTTTGCAGCCATGACAGAGACTTGGGTAGACTCAGCAGCCACAGTTACAATTGATATGTACGACACCTCGAGAATGCGGAGAAGGGCGCCCAATCAGTCACGGCGGTTGTGTTGGCTTCTTTTCCGAATCCATCATCAAAATCGTCTTCAAAAATCCCAATTCCTATAGCAAAATCGGTGGAGGTCATTTGCATATGGACACGCCAACCTGTCCTAAAAAGGCCATTTGGATCAGTAATATATATATATATCGTTTATTCACCAAAATAGCAAAGATAGCTAGCAAAGGTAAGTCAACATAGCACTTTCAACTGGATATAAAATGGCCAATGACAAATACTACCAGATAAACACGCCTAAGAACTATTAAAAGAACGAACAAAGTACGGCACAAACGAGTTAACATATCTTTCGGTTGCATCCGCTGGATAATTTGTTAATTTAGCTTTGTTTGAGTGGGTTTGAGTACGCGTGTTGGGCCTGTTTTTATTTTGTTCAACATACTCAGGCAACATTGATCTGTGAAGTTCAGAATTTAGACATTTGTGGCCAAAACTTATTGTTAAATGGTGCCTACGTTGCTCAAGGGAAGGGAGACCGAGACTTGAAAGGCCCTCTTCATAACTAACGTACACTGGGCCCAGGATAATCTTAATTGCTCTTTTCTGGATTAGCTCCAGTCTACTGGATTGCTCCTTAGTCAGACCGGGATGCCATACCTGGCAACAATATTCAAGACAAGGTCTGACATAACAGCAATAAATTAGGAGTAATTGTTTCACGGGAATCTTAAATCTCCTCAGGACCGAGAAAGATTTCAGTAGATGCGACCCATTTCTAACAAGAGCGTCAATGTGAGTATTCCATTTGAGGTCACTCTGGATATACACACCAAGTAATTTGACACAGTTTTCTGTACTCAAACCAACATCTTCAATAACCGGAACATCTTTCTTGAGGAACGAAAATCTCATAACAACACTCTTCACTCTGCTTACCGTTAATTTAACTCGGCTTAGTTCGGGCTGGAGATTTTCATAAATATCACTGAGCGTGGTTGTATGATCAGAATGATTTGAAAGGTTTCTCAATGAAAGCACAGATAGGTCATCAGCAAATTTAAAACGGTCACGAATTGAAGTTAAAATACGATTAAAAACAATCAAAAAAGACAATGGTCCTAGCTTAGTCCCCTGCGGCGATCCACAGTATATGTCCAAGAATTCGGAAACATCACCGTTTGGTAGCTGCACACACTGTTCTCTATCAGATAAAAAACTAGCTAACATACGTAAGACAAATTTACTAGCCCCCATATCACCAGCCTCATGAATAGCCACATGGTGGTCTAAACTGTCAAATGCCTTTACAATGTCAGCGAAAAGAGCGTCTACAAACGCATGTTCCGTTTCGAGGTGCCTTAAAACGTCATCTAACATTTGAACTAAATAATGTGCTGTACTACACCCGGGTCTAAAACCAAACTGACGGGGATCAATCTTATGTCGAATTTCATCGTACAGGTACTCAAAAATAAAACCTTCGAACACTTTAGAAAACGCAGATGTTTTTGAAATCGGGCGGAGGTCACTAGCTTGACTAGGAGATTTACTTTTAGGAATAGGCGTAATGTACGCTCTTTTAAAAAACTTTGGAAAGATACCTTCTGTAAAACATTGGTTAAAAATTGCGGTTAAAGGAAGGCTTAAAAGATCGCAACTTTCAACAATCAACTTAATAGGTATTTCATTTGGGTAATTCGCTTTAGACGTATCAAGTCGCTGTAACTTTTCCAGAACAGCCTGGACTTGAATTACAGGTATGTCCCCAACATTTGCGTTTTCGGGAAGAGCACTAAGTGGAGGGTGCATCCGACAGATATCTGTAAAATACTGATTAATTACACTAGCTGCAATGGGTTCGCCGTTTTCGTCACTAATCATGTTTGATTGCTTAGATTTACCCATAATCCTTTGGACAGCTGAATGAAATTTTTTCGGATCACTTTTGAGGAGATGGACAACACTTTTTGAACCGTACTCGCGACGAGCATTTCGGATTTTGCGCACAATGACATTTCGTAACTTCTTGGCTTCCTCGGCTAGCCCAGATCTAAATAAAGAGTTGCGGTCGTCAATTAGGCTTCGAATTTCATTGGTCATCCAAGGCTTGCAATTGGGCTTTAACTTGACGCACTTTTCAGGGAAAATCTCTAAATACATATCATAAAGCTCAGTAAAAAACTTCTCGACCATTAACTCGCCACTTTCTAGCTTTAGCATATGAAACCAATTGAGAGACTGGAGACGTGCTCTATATTCCTTTACTTTGTCATCACTATAAGGCCTGTAGGAAATTTCTCTCTTCTCGCGTTGCGGCTGGAAACCATTTGGTTCCCATACTATCGAGAGATGGTCACTAAAGCCTATAGCTGGAACACTGAAGGGATGCCGGTAAAATTCTTCACAGTTCGTGAGAATTATATCCAGCGTGCGGTTTTCTCTCGTTGGAATTTTCACGACTTGGGTCAATGAGAGAGTATTTGTTAACCAATTATGGTCTATGTCGTTGAAATCACCACTAATTGTTATCGAGGCCGAGGGATACTTGCAGCGTAAAGAGTCAGTACATTTCTGAAGATACTGGACTAGATCTTTTCGAAAGGCTCCACGGGGTGGGTAGTAAACAACCCCAAAAATCATCGACGAAACTTCTTTCGGAAGGAGTTTGGGACGGGCCCAGATCCACAGTACTTCAAAATTTTGTTTATTTGGGACATCTTTAACCTGTAGGAGGCGACTCGGTATGGATGAACGGCACACAATTCCAACTCCTCCCCCATGGGCAACAGTCATTCCATCTGGGTTTAGTCGGGGTTGGATATAGCCGGTATAACCGTCAAGTTTTACCATGTCCTCCGTAGCTGACCAAGTTTCACATAGACAGGCTATATCAATGTTAAAATTTAGGAGGCATTGTTCAAATTCTTCAACTTTATTTGCTAATGATCGAACGTTTGAGAGGAGGAGCTTGGGGAATCTGTAGTTGTCAGCAACAAATTTTTTCACTGTGTTGCTAGTAGCTCGAAACGATTTGACGTTCTTACTTGAGGGTGGCTTGTCAGGTAGCTTGTCAGCTCGTGGGGATGCAGTCGAGACGGTGGTGGGGGAAGCCGGGTCGAGAAATTGAAGGGTTGTTCCGAGGGTGGGGGTAGCCAAAAAGTTGGGCAGTTTTTGACTAGAAGTGGAGCTTGAGTTCTGGCTGTCATGCTCTTTGGCTGGCAAACAGGCCTCGACCCATACATACTCACTGGTTTGTGCCCCCCTAGTATTGGTACTTTGTCGGTTTGTCTGCCAGGTGGCCTCGCCAGTAAGTTTTTTGGAACGCTATTAGTAAGTCTAATGTTCATTAGCGCAGGGAGCGTCTTTTTCCTAATATCTGATCTTAGCGTTGCATTTTCGCTACTGCAAGCCGTTTTCCTCCGTTTAGTTGAGTTGCTGAGGTGCAACTTGTGACACGTGCCGAAACAAAGTCCGTGAGGAAATTTGGCACAAAGTTCCTTGTGCACAAGTTCACACTCGTAGTTCTCACAACCTCGGTTTAGGAAATCCGAACATAGGTGGAGAAACGGACATTCCTTGTGTTTGATGCAAACACCTTTGGCAAAAAATTTGCACATGACATCACGTTTAGCTACAATTCGAGATCGTTCCGGGGCACTGAATTTTGCCTTGAGTACGAATGGGACACGTGCGCGTTTCGTCGGAATAGTACCGGCTTTAGAAGTGGGAGGGGGGATTTTTTCTGTCACTTGAGGTAGGATCGACAGGTTATCAACACTAGTTTGTACCTCTGCGGATCTGCAGTTCACAGACGGGGACGCACAATTTGTCTGACATGACTTGCTTCGAGCTTCAACTGAATCGCGTTTAGTAACCGTCGTTTTCAGGCACTGATGACAGGAGTAAGAGAAGGACACAGCGGAAGCTCTTTTCATCGCCAAGACTACCTCTGCGTCGATAGCGGCACATACAGCGTGCTCCCACTTATCGCAAAGGTGACATTTGAAGGAGGTGTCGTATGTAACACTCAAGGAGCAAGTTAGGCACATGCCGCACTCAGTACTAGCATTCTTGGTACTAGGGCTACCACTGCCGGAAGTAGTAATGCCACTTCTAGCTATAGCACCTAGTCTGCTCTCCACTTCAGCAGAGTCGTGTTCATTCTCGGAGTGCTCCACTGGCTGAGATTCCGAAGAGAGTTCGCTGTTGAGCGTTGGCGGGGCTGGTGATACTGTGGCACTGGATGAGGGAGTATTTGTGGTTTTCGGGGTAGCACTAAGAGAACTCCTGATCGCAGTGTTTTTAGGGGTAGACCCCGAGTTCTTGCAGCGTGTACATTCCCATTTACCAACTAGGGATTTAACTGTTTCTTTAGTATAGGTTAATGAGGCACACTGAAAATGGTACCACTTTTGGCACTTGACGCATTCGATCCCTCCTTGGGCTCTTGTGACATTCCTTTTGCATTTACCACACTCCACCATGTCCACAAAGGGGAGCGTGCGGTCCAGCTAAGTTCAGTCGTTTGGATAATAAGTCCGATTGTAACGGCTTCTTGCGTCTCTGCTCTTAACCAAGCGCGCTTCGTTTCTCGTCGCTAGATGGCATCTCGAAAATCACGCGCGAGATTCGATTATGCCACGTAGGCAAAGTCAGGCAAGGTTAAACAGCGTTGCCACACGTAATTGCCGCAATATGGAACATTTGCCGTTAGATGGCAGACAAGATACAGGATTTTTGTAAGCGTTTCTTGTGCAGTCTCTGCTCTGGATCACTTGCCTTTGATTTTCGTCGTGTGTTCAACCTTATTTTATACACTTAAAAAGTCACTAAGGTTATTTTGGAGTTCTTTATATTCAGCTCACTATTCTTAACACTTAAATAAATAAAGGCGTATCCAGGGTTGCCACTCGGATAGTATACTACCCCCCAAAAGACTCATTCCGGAAAGAGCTAGGAGACTACTTGCAATACTGCACCGACTGGATACGGTGTAAATACCCGTATTTGTTCATTTTAGGTGACTTCAGTGATATCAAAGCAAACCGGGTATCGTAGACTCGAAATCTCAAACAAAGGGTGAAATGTTCCACTAGAAAAGAAAAATGTTGGACTTGAGAATCTGAAAGGTGAAGCCTGGCTTTTAGATTCCATGTCTTTGTCATCCGCGAACTCTGGATTGAACAGTTGCCCATTGATTACTTTTACACCATATCCATAGTCGAATCTCGGGGCATAATTCATTACGAAAGAAATAGAAAACCGTGATTTTCGGGTTTTTTTATTCATCAGCTAATTATCCCTCTAGGATGATGTGCGAGGGATAAATATAAATTCGGATATTTCGGTTGCACTTCCGGCAAACCGTCCTCAGCGAAACACAAATAAATCATAAAATCCAACACAATAACAACAAAAAAGTGATACGGAACCAACAAAACATACAACGATATGTAACTAAAAACAAGAGCTGAAAGCTCATATGGCACTTGTAAGAACAGTTAGCATGTTTGTCAGATACGGTTTGCAGTTTTCAAGGCTGGATCTCTCTCCCGATATTCATTTCATCAGAAAATGGGCTTGATCTAGTAGATCTGAAATGGTTATACCACTCATTGACAACTGTATCTTCCTCCAACGATGATGGGATCGGGGGAGGGACTTTATTTTCAAGCCAATCTAATAGAGTCCCTAACATGCCTGCAAAGTTTCACGGTCATAGCACATCTGGAAGTACCCTAACTCGTGATCATCGGAATTAGGGAAAACCCCCTTCAACTCCCCCCACTGTGACACGATCGGTCCTGTTTTGTCAATAATAATAATAATAATAATAATATATTTGCAAATTGAATGGCAGGCCGTTAAGGTTAAGCCTCTACAATGTATCTATGGCTTATGCTTGTTCTTCCCTCCAAGTCCCATCCTGATCTCTCGACTCGAAGCTCTTCAAGAGATTTCTTCACCCCCCCCCCTTCAGCTCCTCCCGATGTTATCAGATCCGTTCCAGACTCGAAATTGATCATCTGAGTCACTTGTTCTTGACACTTGACAAGTTTCATGCACGTCTGATCACCTGTTCCAAAGTTATGCATGTCAATAGAATCTCCCCCATGATCATCGGATCGGGAAAAGAACTATTTTCAAGTTGACCTGGAAGAGTACCTAATATGTCTGCCAAGTTTCATGGTCCTAGTACATGTGGAAGTACCCCTCGAAGTACCCTAACTCGTGATCACCGGAAATCCGGGTAAACCCCTTCCAAACCCTCTACTGTGACATCCCGATCCATCGACCCTAAGCATTTCACGACATTTCCGGCCCCCCCCCCCCTCTAATCCCCCTCTCTTTGGATTTGGTCCAGATTTGAAACTGAAAATCTGAGACACTTGTTCTTCACAATTGTCAAGTTTTATGCATGTCCGATTATCCATTCCAGAGTTATGCATGTTTCTAGTTTCCGGATTCCCCTTCCCTCCACCCCCCTCCCCGCGATAGCAGGATCGGGGAAGCGATTATTTCCAAGTTAATCTGGTTGGTTCCCTCATATGCCTGTTAAGTTTTATTGTGCTAGCTTATTTGGAAGCGTTTCACCAGATTTCCGGTTGCCCCTCCAGCTCCCCCCCCCAGTGATCGGATCTGGTCCGAATTTGAAACTGAGCATCTGAAGCACTTGTTCTTGACATATGTCAAGTTTCTTGCATGTCTGATAACCCGTTCCAAAGTTATGCATGTTACTAGTTTCCGGATTTCCCATCCCTCCACTCCTCCCACAATGACCGGATGGGGAAAGTAATTATTTCCAAGTTCTTCTGGTCGGTTCCCTGATATGCCTGCCAAATTTCATTGTCCTAGCTTATGTGGAAGCGTTTCATGAGATTTCCGGTGCCCCCTCCAGCCCCCCCCCCCCCAGTTATCGGATCTGGTCCGGATTTGAAATTGAGCTTCTGAAGCACTTGTTCTTGACATATGTCAAGTTTCAGGCATATCTGATTACCCGTTCAAAAGTTAGGCATGCTACTACTTTCCGGATTTCCCATTCCCTCCACTGCCCCCAAGATGACCGGATCGGGGAAGTGATTATTTCCAAGTTAATCTGGTCGGTTTCCCAACACGCCTGCCAAGTTTCATCGTTCTAGCTTATGTGGAAGCGTTTCACGAGGTTTTGGGTGCCCCCCTCCAGCCCCCCCCCCCCAGTTATCGGCAATTGTTCTTGACATATGTCAAGTTTCACGCAAGTCCGATTACCCGTTCTAAAGTTATGCATGTTACTAGTTTCCGGATTTCTTGTTGCTCCAACCCCCCAACCCCCCCCCCCCCCCCCACGATGGCCGGATCGGGGAAGTGGCTGTTTCCATGTTAATCTGGTTCGGTCCCTTATACGCCTGCCAAGTTTCATCGTCCTAGCTTATGTGGAAGTGCCCAAACTAGCAAAACCGGGACAGACCGACAGACCGTCGTTTCCGGATTTCTCATCCCTCCCCCCCCCCCCACTATGATCGTATCCGGAATATGATTATATCCAAGTTAATCTTGTCGGTTCCCTGATATTCCTGCTAAGCGTTTCACTAGATTTGTTTGACTTAGACTGACCATCTTAAACCGTATCTATTCTCGCATTCGCTTTGTATACATCATAGCATGGCTCAGTGGTAGAAAACTGGACTGGCAACACAAAGGTCAAGTTTCACGTATGTCTGATTACCCTTTCCAAAGTTATGCATGTTAATAGTTTCTGGATTTCCCATCCCTCCACTCCCCCCACTATGATCGGATCCGGAATATGATTATATCCGATTTAAGGTAATTTAAGGTAAGTTAATCTGGTCGGTTCGCTGATATTCCTGCCAAACGTTTCACTAGATTTGTTTGACTTGGACTGATCATCTTTAAACCGTAATTATTCCCCCATTCGCTTCTTGATACATAGTCGCATAGCTCAGCGGTAGAATACTGGACTGTAAACCCAAAGGTTCCTGGTTCGATCCCGCGCTTGGCCAGTGCTTTGTTTTGCTCCCGTTTTACTTTTTTGCTCCCGTTTTACTTCATAGTTTCCGGACTCCCGGATCCGGGGAAAGTTGGATTGGGGAAGTGATTATTTGTAAGTTGATCTGGTCGGGTCCCTGATATGCCTGTGAAGTTTCATCGTCCTAGCTTGTGTGGAAGTGCCCAAACTAGGAAAACCTGGACAGACCGACAGAACGACAGAGCGACAGAACGACAGAACGACAGAACGACAGACAGACAGACCGACAGACCGACAGAAATTACGATCGCTATATGGCACTTGAGTATGCTCAAGTGCCATAACCAGAAGAACGATGCTGATTGAAACGGCAAACAAATTCAAATAAAATAACGAATATTAAAATGTGCGTGTTAAAAGTGTATATGTACAAATCTGAAGTTATTTTACAATTCTGAATTCTGTGTCTATTTACAATTTACCAATTCCCTGGGAAAGCGCAGAAGTTTTCACCCAGCCATTGTTACAATCCTTCGCTTTACCCATCACTATACAAATAACTTTACAGAATTAAAACTCTTCTGACGACTGACAGACCAGATTCATGCGCGCGTGAAATAGCTTCCTTGCTCTGTATGCCCTAAGGGGTGCTATGGGATGAGTACGTATTCAGCGCTTGGTGAATTCGCATGTTTGCTATGTTTGCTGCATGTCTGGTCGGTCGAGTTGGCAGGGTAGGTTTGGTGGCACACAAAGTGGGGTTTGAGGGGGTTAAAATGTGCGTGTTAAAAGTGTATATGTACAAATCTGAAGTTATTTTACAATTCTGAATTCTGTGTCTATTTACAATTTACCAATTCCCTGGGAAAGCGCAGAAGTTTTCACCCAGCCATTGTTACAATCCTTCGCTTTACCCATCACTATACAAATAACTTTACAGAATTAAAACTCTTCTGACGACTGACAGACCAGATTCATGCGCGCGTGAAATAGCTTCCTTGCTCTGTATGCCCTAAGGGGTGCTATGGGATGAGTACGTATTCAGCGCTTGGTGAATTCGCATGTTTGCTATGTTTGCTGCATGTCTGGTCGGTCGAGTTGGCAGGGTAGGTTTGGTGGCACACAAAGTGGGGTTTGAGGGGGTCTTAGAAATGCGGCATCCTTTTCTAGGAATCTATTGTACAATGGCTTTATACGAAACTCACCAGTATCTCTGTTTAAAGCTAAGTCCCTTATTTCGTATTTTTATGGCACTTGAGCTTACTCAAGTGCCATATAGCGATTGTAATTTCTGTCCGTCAGTCGGTCTGTCGGTCCCGGTTTTGCTAGTTCGGGCACTTCCAGATAAGCTAGGACGATGAAACTTGGCAGGCATATCAGGGACCGGACCAGCTCAACTTAAAATTAATCACTTCTTCAATCCGACTTTCCCCGGATCCGGGAGTTCGGAAATTATAAAGCAAAAGTGGAGCGAAAAGTAGCAAAAAAAAGCGCTGCACGAGTGCGGGAGCGAACCAGGAACCTCTGAGTAATTAGGCCAACGCTCTACCAACTGAGCCACGAGTCCATGTATGAGAGAGCGAATGCGGGAACGTCGACAAAGTGGATGATCTAAACAAATTACATTGTTAGGATAATGGAACTTGTCAGGAATATTGGATGTATTAGGGAGCGTATGCGGGAGTATATATTGTTAAAAGATTGACGACCTGATTAACCTGGACATAGTCAAACAAGACCAAAGGTGTCGATGGGATCCCAAAAATCTAATATTTGATTCAGACAATCGAGTCTTGTCTTCGCCAGATCCAGTCTTGGACAGGCTAATTATCAGAGAAAACCAAGTTCAGATATACCTCTATAAACCATATCTATTTTGACGATGACCGGGACTTCCTGCCGATTTCCGAGCGAACTACTAGCCCAGCAAACAAAAAAAATACAGAAACAAAACCAGCGTATCTCCTTATCCCTATAAAGAACATCTAATCAACTTTGAATAAAAGTTTGACTTAAAAAAAAATCCGGTTACAACCGGATTCCGGAAAAATTATATGTCCGGGTAAAAAAACATCGTCATAAACCGACTCAGCCTCCCTTCTTACCCCTTAATCTGTCATCTACTCGAACTTTTGCTTTTAACAAACTTTCCGGTTTTGGCCGGATTCCGGGCGAACTACTCGGCCGATGACAAAATGATTTTCCCCATCGTGCTCAGCATGTCTTCTTACCCCATAATCGACTATCAAACTATCAACTCGAAATAAAACTTCTAATTTTAACAAACTTTCCGGTTTTGGCCGGATTCCGGGCGAACTACTTGTCCGTCAAGAAAATGATTTTCACCATCGTCTTCAGCATGTCTTCCTACCCCTAAATCGAACATCTAATCAACTTCAAATAAAACTTTCACTTTTAACAAACTGTCCGGTTTTGGCCGGATTCCGGGCGAACTACTCGTCCGATGACAAAATGATTTTCCCCATCGTGCTCAGCATGTCTTCTTACCCCATAATCGACTATCAAACTATCAACTCGAAATAAAACTTCTAATTTTAACAAACTTTCCGGTTTCGGCCGGATTCCGGGCGTACTACTTATCCTTCGAGAAAATGGTTTTCACCATCGTCTTCAGCATGTCTTCCTACCCCTAAATCGAACATCTAATCAACTTCAAATAAAACTTTTACTTTTAACAAACTTTCCGGTTTTGGCCGGATTCCGGGCGAACTACTCGTCCGATGACAAAATAGTTTTCACCATCGTGCTCAGCATGTCTTCTTACCCCATAATCGACTATCACATTAGCTGTTTCAAAATATTTTGTTTGCCCCTTAATTTAAACCCCCTCCCCCACCCCTAAATGTAGGGCTACATAGCCCATCTACGAACTTGACTGGTCCGACGACCCAACGAATCCTCACACCAAGTTTCATCAAAATATCTCACTCCCTTCGAGAGTTATCGTGCTTACAGACGGACGGACAGACGGACGGACGGACGGACGGACGGACGGACGGACGGACGGACGGACAGACGGACAACTTTTGCGATGTCATAGGTATCCCTCCACTTACGTTTTGGGATCCCAAAAACATAAATAATAGTTTGGGCACTTCCACGCAAGCTAGGACGATGAAACTTCGCAGGCATATCAGGGACCCGACCAGACTAAGTTGGAAATAGCCGCTTGCCCGATCCGACCATCGTGAGGGAGGGGGCGGAATCCGGAAAATACGGACATTCATCACTTTCGAACGGGCGATCGGATCTTAATGAAACTTGATATCTGGAAAGATCTCGTGTCTCAGATGTCTCATTTCGAGTCCGGACCGGATCCGATGAATCTTGGGGGTGGGTCTTGAGGGGAGTGGAGGGACGGGGAATCCGGAAAAATTTGGAAAAATTAAATATTTGCAGCTTACGAACGGGTCGTCGGATCTTAACGAAACTTGATATATGGAAGGACCTCATGTCTCAGACGCCGGTGACATTGGGGGGAGTTGGAAGGGGAAACCGGAAATCTTGAAAAACGCTCAGAGTGGAGAGATCCGGATGAAACTTGGTAGAAAGAAGAAGCAAAAGTCCTAGATACCTGACTGACATAACCGGAACGGATCCGCTCACTTTGGGGGAGTTGGGGGGGGGGGAGTCCTAATTTCTAGTGATCCCGCGAGTTCGATGCTTCCTGATGTGCTAGGACAATGAAAATTGGCAAGCATGCCAATGACCCGACCAGATTAAATAGGAAATAGTCACTTCCCCGATCCGACCATCTGGGGGTGGGGGTGGAGGGACGGGGAAGCCATAATTGAGGTATTTTTAACTTGCGAACGGTTGGTCGGATCTTGATGAAAGTTGATATTTAGCATGACCTCGTGTCTCAGACGTCCCACTTTAAATCCGGACCGGATCCGATGTCACTGGGGGGGGGGGGGGAGCTGGTGGAGGGAACCAGAAATCTTGACAAACGCTTAGAGTGCAGCGATCGGGATGGAACTTATTCGACCACGGTAGGTGGAGATAGAGTGAGTACCGGAAATCGTGTAGCACGTCTAGGGATCAAACAAATGGATTTATTGGGATGAAAGTTTGAACAGTCATGTGCATTTGCTGCAGACAATCGAGACGATGCCGGAACTGCTCAGAAATGAGTGAAACTAAATATCCTATTTCTATTTCCGAACCGCATTTTTGGATGGCGGGTGTATTTTGTGAGGTTCTCATCTACTTTCTTGTACAGCCTACTCGTACAAGTGCCATATGAGCTCGTAGCTCTTGTTTTATTTCAAATGCTTCACGTATGAACTGACCCAGACCTGTCCCTCTCTATTATTTTACTTTCATCAAATCTGATAATGTGACCGGGGTGATCGTAAATGTGTTCAGCTAGAGCACTAGAGAAATTCTCGGATCTGTTTTGGCACCGAAGGGTTGCGTCTATGCTGGTTTCTGTGCTCGTGGAGGCGATCAGACAGGTGCTGGTGCGTCCTACCAATATACCATTTGTCACATGAACATGGCCAACATGGGATCTTGTAAACTCCTTGGCAGTTTGTCTCGGAAATCGGGTCTTTACCAGAGTAAAGCTAAGAAACCACTGTGTTCGAGCCTGGGGCTTTTGAAATATGCCGAGATGTTATGAGGGGTAATAATTTTTTTGATTTTGTCTGTGAGGCCATGTACATATGGAAGTGGTAAGTAGACCTTTTTCTCAGGTTCAGTGGTTGGGGGTGAAGAGGGGTGACAAAACTTCTCTTTGCGTTTTTATGGCACTTGCCCTTCGGCCAAGTGCCATATAGCGATCGCAATTTCTGTCCGTCCGTCGGTCTGTCGGTCTGTCCAGGTTTTGCTAGTTCGGGCACTTCCAGATAAGCTAGGACGATAAAACTTGGTAAGCGTATCAGGGACCCCAAATGATTAAGTTGGAAATAGTCACGTCCCCGATCCGAGCACCGTGGGGGGAGTGGAGGGAGGGGGAATCCGGAATCTTGAGGTATTTTTAACTTTTGAACGGGTCATCGGATCTCGATGAAACTTGATATTTGGAACGACCTCATGCCTCAGACGACCCACTTAAAATCCGGACCGGATCCGGTGACTTTTGGGGGGAGCTGGAGGGGGCAACCGGAAATCCTGGGAAACGCTGTGAGTGGAGGGATCGAGATGAAACTTGGTGTGAAGATACATCATTGACATAACCGGGCCGATTCGGGCACTTTTGGGGGAGTGGAGGGAGGGGGAATCCGGAATCTTGAGGTATTTATAACTTTTGAACGGGTGACCGGATCTCGATGAAACTTGATATTTGGAAAGACCTCATGCCTCAGACAACCCACTTAAAATCCGGACCGGATCCGGTAACTTTTGGGGGGAGCTGGAGGGGGCAACCGGAAATCTTGGGAAACGCTGTGAGTGGAGGGATCGAGATGAAACTTGGTGTGAAGATACATCATTGACATAGACATAACCGGGCCGATTCGGGCACTGTTGGGGGAGTGGAGGGACGGGGAATCCGGAATCTTGAGGTATTTATAACTTTTGAACCGGTGACCGGATCTCGATGAAACTTGATATTTGGAAAGACCTCATGCCTCAGACAACCCACTTAAAATCCGGACCGGATCCGGTGACTTTTGGGGGGAGCTGGAGGGGAGAACCGGAAATATTGGAAAACGCTATGAGTGGAGGGATCTAGATGAAACTTGGTGGGAAGACACCTAGCAAACACTAGATCTATCATTGACATAACCGAGCCGTGCCTACTCGTAACAAGTGCCATATGAGCTCGTAGCTCTTGTTCAATTGTTGCGTTAATTGGATAACCGTTTCCAAACAAAACAGCGCGGAGGTGGTCTAGTTCAAGATCCTAGAACGGTGGTGAACATACATGAGGAGCCCGATTTACTAAAGCTATAATAACCCCTTTTTTCACAGAAAAATGGTGGTTCGATGAAAAGTGGATATATCAGGCACTGTGAGTTGGTTTTCGGTAAACTGAAAACAATAAGGATCCGTCTCTTTTTATGGCAAATATATCCAGAAAGGGAAGCTTGTTCTCCGACTCAATTTCAACTGTGAATTTTATGTTTGGATCAATAGAATAGAGATGGTCAAGGAACGTCACTAGTTTCTCTTTTCCATGTTCCCAAGTGCCCAAAATATCGTCCATGTAACATTTCCAACAAGACCAAAGGTGTCGATGGGATCCCAAAAAACTAAGATTTGATCCAGACAATTCGGTCTTGTCTTCGCCAGGCTAATCATCAGAGAAAACCGAGTTCAGATATTCTATCTACCTATCTATACCTCTATAAGCCATATCTATTTTGACGATATTGACCGACACTTCCTGCTTTACTACTGCCAAATTTGCGGTTTCGCCCGAATTCCGAGCGAACTACTAGTCCAGCAAAAAAAGAAAAATTCAGAAACGAAGCCGGCGTATCTCCTTATCCCTATAAAGAAATCTAATCAACTTTAAATGAAATTTTGACTTAAAAAAAATGCGGGTACAACCGGATTCCGGACTAATTATATGTCAGGGTAAAAAATGATCATTATATACAGACTCAGCGTCTCTTCTTACCACTAAATATATCATCTAATCAACTTCAGATAAAGCTTTTACTTTTAACATATTTTCCGGTTTTGGCCGGATTACAGGCGAACTAGTTGTCCGGCGAGAAAATGATTTTCACCATCGGGTTCAGCATGTCTTCTTACCCATAAATCAAACATTTAATCAACTTCAAATGAAACTGTTACTTTTAACCAACTTTCCGGTTTTGCCGGATTCTGGACGAACTGCTTGTCCGGCGACAAAATGATTTTCACCATCATGCTCACCATGTCTTATTACCCATAAATCGAACATTTAATCAACTTCAAATGAAACTTTTACTTTTAACCAACTTTCCGGTTTTTGCCGGATTCCGGACGAAATACTCGTTCAGCGAGAAAATGGTTTACACCATCGTGCTCAGCATGTCTTCTTACCCCTAAATCAAACATTTAATCAACTTTAAATGAAACTTTTAACAAACTTTCCTGTTTTTGCCAGATTCCGGACGAACTACTTGTCCGGCGAGAAAATGATTGTCACCATCGTGCTCAGCATGTCTTCTTACCCCATAATAGACTATCACATTAGCTGTTTAAAAATATTTAGTTTGTCCCTTAAATTGAACCCCCTCCCCCACCCCCAAATATAAAGCTACAGAGCCCATCTACGAACTCGACCTTACCCTTGACCCAAATATGCCAAGTTTCATCAGAATATCTCATTCCCTTCGAGAGTTATCGTGCTTACAGACGGACGGACGGACGGACAACTTTTGCGATGTCATAGATATCCCTCCACTTACGTTTTGGGATCCCAAAAACTGGGCTTATCAACGTTTCTCTGAAGAGCTCGATTTTCGACATCCTCAAGTTGTAGGTTAGCTAGGATTGGTGAAAGCAGAGCACACATAGCACGACCTTCCTTCATTAGATAGTAAACCCCCTCAAACTGCAAATAGTTGGAACATTTGTTCCACATTCAAGTGAGTGCTAATAGCGTTTCATTTGAAAGGGTGCTATTTTCTAATATTGAAGGATATTGTTCTAACTTTGCCTTTAGCTTTAACTAGGTCTCACATTTCCTACAACTACAACAACTACAACAGTCCTACAACTTGTGTACATAGATTCGACATCGAAACTAACCAACAGCGTTTCTGAAGTGAATGGATGGTCACTTAGCTTTTCAAAAGGTCCGAAGAAGTCTTTATGAAAGAAACTTGTGTCTGACCTAAGGGTCGGAAAACAGTAGCTAGATATTTGCCAACTTTTTCTGTGGGTGAATTAATGTTTGAAACGATGGGTCGTAAAGGGTTCCCTTCTTTGTGAATTTTAGGTAAACCGTAGAGTCTAGATGCTACACAACCTCTTGGCAACAACTTTTTGGGATCCCAAAACGTAAGTGGAGGGATACCTATGATATCGCAAAAGTTGTCCGTCCGTCCGTCCGTCTGTAAGCACGATAACTCTCGAAGGGAATGAGATATTTTGATGAAACTTAGTATGAGGATTGTTTGGGTCAAGGGTAAGGTCGAGTTCGTAGATGGGCTCTGTAGCCCTATATTTGGGGGTGGGGGAGGGGGTTTAATTTAAGGGACAAACAAAATATTTTTAAACAACTAATGTGGTAGTCGATTATGAGGTAAGAAGACATGCTGAGCACGATGGTGACAATCATTTTCTCACCGTACAAGCAGTTCGTCCAGAATCCGGCAAAAACCGGAAAGTTTGTTAAAAGTAAAAGTTTCATTTGAAGTTGATTAAATGTTAAATTTAGGGGTAAGAAGACATGGTGAGCACGATGGTGAAAACCATTTTCTCGCTGGACGAGTAGTTCGTCCGGAATCCGGCAAAAAACGGAAAGCTGGTTAAAAGTAACAGTTTCATTTGAAGTTGATTAAATGTTTGATTTATGAGTAAGAAGACATGCTGAACCCGATGGTGAAAACCATTTTCTCGCCGGACAACTAGTTCGCCTGTAATCCGGCCAAAACCGGAAAATATGTTACAAGTAAAAGCTTTATCTGAAGTTGATTAGATGATATATTTAGGGGTAAGAAGAGACGCTGAGTCTGTATATAATGATCATTTTTTACCGGGACATATAATTAGTCCGGAATCCGGTTATACCTGCCTTTTTTTTAAGTCAAAATTTTATTGAAAGTTGATTAGATTTCTTTATAGGGATAAGAAGATACGCCGGCTTCGTTTCTGAATTTTTCTTTTTTTGCTGGACTAGTAGTTCGCTCGGAATTCGGGCGAAACCGCAAATTTGGCAGTAGTAAAGCAGGAAGTTTCGGTCAATATCGTCAAGATAGATATGGCTTATTGAGGAATAGATAGGTAGATAGAATATCTGAACTCGGTTTTCTCTGATGATTAGCCTGGCGAAGACAAGACCGAATTGTGTGGATCAAATCTTGGATTTTTGGGATCCCATCGACACCTTTGTTCTTGTTGTACATATGTTCAGTTATCAGTTGTTTGTCTTTCGTCTGTTTTAGCTCTTTTCGTACCTCCTTCTCAAATTTTTCAGTAGGGTCCTGGTTAAGTGTTTGGAACACCTGTGTTATGATTATGCTTATATGATATGATAGGATATTTATTTGCCTTGAAAGCCCAAGGGCCATAACAAACCAACATAAACAAGTACTTGTAAATACAAAAATAAACCGTCACACTACTATTTCACACTAAACCCCACTCAAACACTTTTCCCTGTGAAGACTGGCCACTCTGAGGAACCTCGCCAGGTTTCTTATACTACGAAAATCCCTACTCCGCATAATATTTAACAACCACTTCCTCCAATGAATCCCTCCCTTAAAAATCCCCCCCCCCTCAGATCTTCAACTTTATCACAACCACACATAAAACGAATTAGATCCTCATCTCCCTCCCCGCACATTGGACAAAAGTAAGGACATCTGCCCTCATATTTAAAATTAGTTTAACTTCCTCTTCCTTTCCTCTTTACCTCGACCCGCTTTAAAATAAATTTTTTCACCCCAAATGTCTTTAGCCTCTGCATACAAACTCAAGGATCCATTATCTCTTATCCTAGCTAACCAAACTGGATTTCTTGGTCATTCTACTAACTTCTTTTGACACAAATCCTAACTCTCTCCCTGGACCCTCCCCTCTATTCCACATATAGAGCAAGTGGGAGAGTATACAGCCTTGACGGACAGAAAAATCTTGTTGTATTGTTTTGGGTCTTCACGCAACCTTCAGACTCTCCAGATAACGCTGCGAGCATGTCAAGTATTTTCTCAGTTATTCCATAATTCTTGAATCTCTCCCCATTCTCTATCAATTGACGCATTAGTAAGTAGGCCTAGAAGACAGAACTAACTTCGGAAGTTGTGAATATTTGAATGAAGCATCTTTCATTCATATAAGCGCCCGTCTTCTTTCTATTATTGATACGCTCCGACCGAATTTTAAAACAACAGTATTTTCTCGTGAATTCTACTAAGCATACCTCATGCGGAGTTTCTATTCATAGAACCGAAACAAAGCTGGGCCAAGTTTACTGCCTCTTGTTTGATGGATTGTGCTTCGTTCTCCGTAATAGTCGGCAAACAAGGAAAAAAAAATTGAAAATACTATACTGTAAAAGGTAACGTAATCAAGTTAATCAACATCATGGTGGATGGACCTTTTCTGTTTGAACCGTTTATCCTTTCGACCAGGTTAAAAACAATTTGGAGAGATCAACGTTGTTCGCTGTCAACTAAGTGACACTACTTCCAGGCCCGGAAATTAAAAGTTTCGAAAGGGTTTGTTGTTTGGGAGCAGGAAGTTTTCGCGTTCAGTTGTCCAGTTTCCCAGAAAAGCTGAACCCTCTCGAGAATATCCCATATTCTTCCCTCCAACTCTTCCGTTCTCCTATATCACTTTTTGCTGAGATTCACAATTTAATTAGCGGGTTTTTAAACGCTGCAGAAGCGGGAAAGAAATCCACGAAAGATTGTCATGGTTTTAGATTTGTAAAGAAACAAAACTAACTGTTGGACAAATTCACAAGTTGTGCATAATAGTTGCTAGTTTCCATCACCGTCATTGCGGGTTCCCTGTCAGTAGACAACTTTTCACCAGGTAGCCTAAGCCTGTTTTTTTTTACAGTTACTTTTATGATAGTTCGAGCTTCTGTGCGAACTTCTGGCTATATCAACCAGGAACTGCCGAGTGGCACTGACCAGGGGCCGAAGCGGTTATTAAAAGTTGCGTTTTTGCAAATACCATGGTATCTGTTACCACGGTAACTAGAACCTGACTGGAACTGCAATTAGTCGTTTCTAGTGGAGTGTTCCTTGGAACAATCCACTATTGCAAGCGCTGTAGCAGCTTTCGGTTTTCGGTTTCCGGTTTTCACCGTATTTTATGGAGCTCATAACTCGTGAACCAGTGAAATTGTCAAGTTCAAACTTGGTATACTAGTGGGTATTGGGGTCTAGTAATGCCTTTTAGGGGTCCCACCTCCCCCCCCCCACCCGGTTCAGGGGCAAATGGGCCCAGATTGCCCAGTGAATAATATTCGTAACTTGACCAGAACTGGACACAGGACGATGAAGTTTGTTGTACATGTAAATCTTAGGGTTGGGAAATTGCTTTGAAATTTGCACCTCCCCCACCCACCACGTTCATGGGCAACTGGGCCCAGATTGCCCAGGAGTAAAGTTGTTACCCGTGACAGGAATCAACAGATATCAAGTTCACACTTGGTATACTAGTGTGGTATTGGGGTCTAGTTGTGCCTTTTAGGGGTCCCCCCCACACCTAGGGGCAAATGGGCCCAGATTGCCCAGTGAATAATGTTCATAACTTGACAAGAACTGGACATAGGAAGATGCAATTCCTTTTACATGTAGATCCTAGGGCTGAGAAATTGCTTTGAAAGTTGCACCTCCCCCACCCACCACGTTCATGGGCGACTGGGCCCAGATACCCCGGGAGTAAAGTTCTTTAACCGTAACAGGAATCAACAGGTATCAAGTTGAAACTTGGTAGGATTGTGAGCATTGGGGTCTCTTTTTACTTCTTGCGGATCCCAAACCCCACCCCCACTTGGTTTAGGGGCAATTGGGCCCAGATGGCCCATTTTTTAATGTTTTTAACTTGACAGAAACTGGAAACAAGGCAATGAAATTCCTTTGTACTTTTGTATCATAGGGGTTAGAGAGAATTGAACCACTCCCACCCTCCCCGTTCATTGGCAAGAAGGCCCAAACTGCTCATTAAAAAAGTTTTTGACCCGTGACTGGAATCAAACTCTAAGCTGGTATACTTGAGGAACAAGACCAAAGGTGTCGATGGGATCCCAAAAATCTAATATTTGATTCAGACAATCGAGTCTTGTCTTCGCCAGATCCAGTCTTCAACAGGCTAATCATCAGAGAAAACCAAGTTCAGATATACCTCTATAAGCCATATCTATTTTGACGATACTGAGCGATTTCCGAACGAAAAATACACAAACAAAACCAGCGTTTCTCCCCTATAAAGAACATCTAATCAACTTTGAATAAAAGTTTGACTTAACAAAAATCCGTTTACAACCGGATTCCGGAATAATTATATGTCCTGGTAAAAAAATATTGTCATGTACCGACTCAGCCTCTCTTCTTACCCCTTAATCTGTTATCTAATCGAACTTATGCTTTTAACAAATTTTCCGGTTTTGGCCGGATTCCGGGCTAACTAGTTGTTCAGCGAGAAAATGATTTTCACCATCGTGTTCGGCATGTCTTTTTACTCATAAATCAAACATTTAATCAACTTGAAATTAAACTTTTACTTTTAACCAACTTTCCGGTTTTCGCCGGATTCCGGGCCAACTACATGTCCGGGTAGAAAATTGTTGTCACATATGTGTTCAGCATGTCTTCTTGCCCTAAATCGAACATCTATCAACTCGAAATAAAACTTATAATTTTAACAAACTTTCCGGTTTCGGCCGGATTCTGGGCGAACTACTTGTCCGTCGAGAAAATGGTTTTCACCGTCGTCTTCAGCATGTCGTCCTACCCCTAAATCGAACATCTAATCAACTTCAAATAAAACTTTTACTTTTAACAAACTTTCCGGTTTCGATCGGATTCCGGACGAACTACTCTTCCGATGACAAAATAGTTTTCACCATCGTGCTCAGCATGTCTTATTACCCCGTAATCGACTATCACATTAATTGTTTCAAATTATTTTGTTTGCCCCTTAATTTGAACCCCCTCCCCTACCCCTAAATGTAGGGCTATAAAGCCCATCTACAAACTCGACTGGTTGGACGACCCAACGAATCCTCATAACCAAGTTTCATCAAAATATCTCATTCCCTTCGAGAGTTATCGTGCTTACAGACGGACGGACGGACGGACAGACGGACAACTTTTGCGACGTCATAGGTATCCCTCCACTTACGTTTTTGGATCCCAAAAAGAGGTGTAAATACGCATTTGATGGGTCACGACCCCCCCCCCCCCCTCATGGGCAGCTGGGCCCAGATTTCCCTTGAGTTAAGTTCGTCTTTGACAGGTGTCAAGTCCAACTATATTTGGGGAGAAATATCTATGGATGAGGATTTGGTGATTTGGTGTAACAGCAACAAATAAGACGACGCCACGTACTTTAATCTTTAATTACCAGTTGGAAACTGGACTGTTTTGTCATATGATCGATGATATTACCTTGCTAATGAAAGAGGTTCAAAGGGTGAGACTGGCTAGCTGACAGACCATTCTCAGTGTTTGAAGTCAAGCCATTCGTGCAAGATCTTCAAAATTTCTATGGATTTACTGGCGGTTTGTTTACTTTTAAAGCATTTAATGTGGGATGATTACAAATTAGGTTATTTCAATACTTGTTTGGTTATTGGGGATGAGACATTTCTTGGTTGTAAAGCTATTTGTATGTAAATGAGATAAAAATTTTACGTTTATACTCCACGTCTGAGCGCTTGCGGACTTGTTGCAGTTACCGTGGTATCTGATATACGGTTGCTCTGCAAAAAGGACAACTGCGCTTTTCGAAGTCATTCCAAAAGAAAAACAGATATTCAGTCACATCACTAAGTGCTAAACTTCTTTCTGACCGATCTGACAAAATTTGATGAAAGTGAGACGTCTTTTCAGATACCACGACCAGTTACCACGGTCGGACCGTAGTATCTGAATATCAGATACCACGTTAACTGGCCAGATACCACTATAACTGCAAAAACGCCTTTTCCCCGTGGTATCAGATACCACGATAACTGCAAACACGACTTTAGACCGTGGTATCAGATACCTTGGTATCTGCAAAAACGCAACTAATGTGTGAAAAAGTATAGTAGGCACTTGTCTATTTCATTTCTAAGTTTTCTTGCATGGCCGTATCCAGGGGAGGGGGTTAGGCGGTTGAACCCCCCCCCCCCCCCCCCCGAAACATACAAAAATAATCATTTTTATAGGCTTTTCCCTCTGATCTATGTGTTTTTTTGTACTTTTTTGTCCGACCAGTAGGCAAACCCCTCCCCCCCCCGAAATAAATTCCTAGATACGGGCTTGTTTGCTTGCATATTTCCGACAGTCAAAGTTTAACTGAAAATGCAGCTTTTGTTTTCATCTGATATTTGAATACACCTAATTATTTTGACTCATCTAAGTTATTTTGTATTTTTTCACCCGAGGCCCTTGTAATAACGTTCAGAATTTGCGCTGCTTGCACGACAACACAAAAGTCACCCCAGACGTGAAGAATTTGAATTTCAACAAAAGCCTGCATTCCCATGTGTTACGGGCTCGAAGCTAGCTAAGCTAAATTCACAGATGAAAAAGTAGGAAAGTGATGATAAGATATGTCTTTTTGTTATATCTGTTATTTTTTGGCAATGGCTTACCTTTGTAGTTGCTGAACATTTCAAGCTTAGAGGGACATGCACATAGAGGTACCACAAATCCGAAAGAATAAGTTCATTTGAGGAAATCGATTATCTGTGGATAGCGGACGAACGAAGTAACGCATATTTATCGGGGTTTCAGGCCTATTTAAGTAAATAAGTGAACTGTAACTAGACCGTCCGATTTCAGCCCTTTTCGTTTAAACTTTAAAAATCAGTAAAAGTTGTATTTTGCTAAATTTCCAAGGGGTCCTGTTGCGGTGGTGCCATCTGTTGCACCCCGCACTGTTCACTTCTGCCGCCGTTAGGTAGCTAACTGCCTGGGGTCCTGAATCCTTATGCCCTGGCCTTTTTGCTAGGCAAATCGTCTGAAAGCTAAATTGAGATACTAGGATTAGAGAAGTTGCAACAGGCAAGTTAAAAGCTTAAGGACGCGTAGGTAATGGCAGTAGTAGCATTTTTCATGGTGTAGCTACTTGAAGGAATCAATTCCCGGCAATGCCGTTTCAAGGATAAGGGGAGGAGGGGGGCAAGGGTCTATGAGTTCAGGTAGGACCTTCTCAGCGTGAGAAACTTTAAACACTTCATCTGCTCCCTATACTTCCTCTTTCCTGGGACGGCCGACCTTCCTTTGATCTTTGTCTTTGCAATTGATAGGTGCTGCAGGATCCGGTATGTGGTTGTTCTCCTCCGTCGCGAGAATATCTTTACTTCGTGCCGACAGGACTTATGTCCTGAAGTAGAAGAGAACGTGATTCCAGCACAATCGTGAACCCTCCGGTATGCATCTTTTTTCGGCCTCCATGTGCATTACATACCCTAACGGCAGTTCCCTTGTGGTTGAATCAACTAGTCTCGGAAGTTGTTGTCTTACCAAAATGACTTGCCCTATGGGAAATTGTCTTTGGGTGTCTTTTCTTGTTCGGACTAACCCAGCGCGTTCTTGGTCATGTATGGGCGTGACTACCGATAAACGAGGAGTTAAACTTACTTACTTACTTGTACTAGTGTCAGGATGCAAGCTGTGCAGCTCTCCCTGGCGACAGCAGCTGACGGACCAAGGCATGCCATGAATCTCGGTCTTCTGTGAATGGCATCGAGATTTGAAGCAAGTAGGGATCCCATCTCCTCCCATGCAGGCGGAAGCCTCCGATGGGCTCGAGGTCTTCCTTGAGGGTGCTCGGCCACGTTTTACGCTGACTTCTCCGTAGTTTCTTTCAACCGGGCATCGGGGTGGCGAACAGAGCTTTCTTCGCAAGGGTGGAATCTTCTTTCTGCTCACGTGGCCGAACCAGGAAAATCGGCGTTTTTTCGCTAATGAGGCTGCATCGTATTTTTGGGAGGACCGTCTCCTTAATTCGTTACGGCAGCTTTTGTTGGCCATGTTTCCGACCCGTAAAGAAGGGTGGATAACTTTCTGCATGGGACACTGGGTCAGCTTGATGGCCAACTCCGACGGTTCGATGTTCCTGGGCAACTGGGCCCAGATTGCCCAGGAGTAAAGTTCGTTACCCGTGAAAGGAATCAACATGTATCAAGTTGAAACTTGGTAGGTTTGTCAGCATTGGGGTCACCTTTTCCTTTTTGCGGGTCCCAAACCCCACCCCCACTTGGTTCAGGGGAGATTGGGCCCAGATTGCCCATTTTTAATGTTTTTAACTTGACAATATCTGGAGATAGGGCAATGCAATTCCTTTGTGCTTTTGGATCATAGGGTTGGGGATTTATATGAGAGTTGAACCAACCCCCACCCTCCCCGTTCATGGGCAAGTGGGCCCAATTTGCCAATGAGTTACGTTCGTCTACGACTTGTCTCGAGTTCAAGTCTTGTATACTTATGGATATGTATGTATAGATGCAGAAGTGTAACAGCAACCAATAAGAACATGCGGCGTACTTCAAAGCTCATGGGCCCAAATTGCCCATGAAAAATTTTTTTGACCAGGGACTGGAATCAAACTCTTAGCTGGTATACTTGAGGAAATAGAGGTGTAAATACGCATTTTGACGGTCCCGACCCCCCCCCCCCCTCCATGGGCAGCTGTGTGTCGATTTCCTATGAGTTAAGTTCGTCTGTTACAGGTCTCAAGTCCCACTCTAGTACATTTGTGAAGATATATCTATGGATGAGGATTTTGGTGCAACAGCAACAAATAAGACGACGCATCCTACTTTAATCTTTAATAAACAGTTGGAAACTGGACTGTTTTGTCATATGATCGATGATATGTCGTTCTTAATGAATTGTGACAAAGGGGGTATTAGGCTGCTACGATTTGGTTTATTGCACTTGTTATTGCCTTGCTAATGGAAAAGAGGCTTAGAGTGTCGGACTGGCTCAAGCTGTTCGTGCAAGATCTTCAACATTTCTACGGATTTGTATTTGCTGTTTATTTACATTTAAAGCTTTTAAAGTGGGATGATTACAAATTAGGATATTTCAATACTTGTTTGGTTATTGGGGATGTGAAATGTCTTGGTTCTAAAGCTGTTTGCATGTAAAATGTGATAAATGTTTTACTTTCACACTCCACGTCTGAGCGCTTGCGCACCTGTTAGTTTATTTTTCGGCTATGGCTTACCTTTGCTGGAAAATAGTTCAAGCATAGAGGGACAGGCGCATAGAGGTACCACAAATCTAAAGAATAAGTTCATTCAACGAAATCCATGACAAGGGGACAAAGGGAATAACGCATTTTTCCTCGAGTTTTTAGGTTGACATATAGCTCGACTGTTCGGGTTCCAACCCTTTTCGGTTAAACGTTAAAGGCATAGATGGCTTTGCGCGGTTGGGGCAAACCACTGAGCGCTTCCTACGCTTTACCTCTAGGTACCCTTTCTGCAGCTGGGTCGTCTGCGGCTAATCTTACAGAAGTTGCGTTTTTGATCGAAGTTTGAAGTTACCTTCAAACTCAAAGGTGTCTATTTAAATACCGTGTTTTTGTCGCTGGTCACAGTTTCTTTGTCCTCCAGACTCTGACCGTCGAACTTCGTAGCTAGCAAGTTCGAAGTTTGCTTGAATCGTCGAAGAAACGGTGGGCAAGGATCGCCGGAGTTGTAAAAACACTAATTAAGCAAACGGTTAACTTCGACGGCGTCCGAAAACGGAAATTAAGCAACCGGCTAAGGGAACGGCGAACAAAACTTCGACCAAAACCCAACTAGAACTTCACGAATGGTTCCGTCGACTGCCGAGCGTGGACGCCCTAGATAACCCCAACCAGTCAGCTGAAATCATCATTAGTAGTTCCCCGGTAGTGCCAGATTTTTATCAGACCGTTTGTCGTTGGCGTCTCTCGTTTTTTTATGATACTCCCTGCCAAAGTCGGTTTGCTTGTAGGGCGTTGACCTAATCGAGTGCTTAATCCCCCGAAGGCTTGCAAAAAGTTCCAAGTTTCGCAATAAGTACGGATTGTCAAATCCTTTTTCTGTAAAAGATGGATTAGAAACACTGGCATCGTGTGAGAGCGCTGCCGGGCACGAAACGAAGCATGAAATCAACACTGTGGAACACTGTAAAAAGTTTTTCCGAGTAAGGATTAAAGTTAACTGCAGTATTTGCTTCTTGGATTAATCTTTTCTCTACTGAGCAGAGATGTGCGAATCCGATCATGAAAGGATTCGAATCCGAATCGAATCCAGAGCTAGGTACTAGGTACGATCGGCATGAATGAAATCCGGATTCGAATCCGACCTTAACAAAGATCAAATCATGTATACATAGGTTATGGTTTAAAAGCACTGATATCTAAGGTAATCAGATAACTTGACAGATTACTGAGGGTGGTTGGTGGTGGAGGCGAAAAAGTTGGATTGCCTAGGCACACTGTGTAAAAATTGGGAAAACGGAAAGTGGAAGGATGAAGTCCAGGAATTTGAGCAGATTCGTAAGATTGAGGGTTTGGAATCCGAGTCCGAATCCGAATCCAGCCTGACAAGCAGAAGATTCGAGTCCGGATTCGAATCCGAAAAAAGTACGATTCCTGGATTCGCCCATCTCTGCTGCTGAGATAAGATTAATTCAGATTAGAGGTGAGATTACCTTTTTAGACACAAGATTAATCACAGTAGCATCTACTGCAAGATTTTTTTTTTTACAGTGAAATACTAAAATTCTCCCATGGCCACAAAAACGTCTGCGAGTTTCGGGTCCGTGGATATGACTGTCTTATACCAAGGACACATGGTGTCGTCCTTTTCTTTTGTGTATTCCGGAATGGTTTGTTTGAAATCGTTCCCATCTGACACTAGTTTGGCAGTCATTCATTTATTTTTGTTTTGGCGGGACAGAACAAAAACTGAATCTTATAAATAGCTGGGAAGGATTTGCACGTTTCTTAGCCGGTAACGTTTTCCTCTTATTGATGGCGTCAAGCTAAAGGCTTAACGCCAAATGTGAATGTAATAATAAAGAAGGAGTAGTGTTGTTAAACACGGTCAAACAAATATTCTGTGAGTACAAGTATTGGTAAAATTAGGCAAAATTTTGTAAAATTGATAAAGTAAAATAAGAGGCGTATTCTTGCCATTCCCCGAGGACTCCACTTGAGGAGTCCCGCGTTTTTGTTTGTCCCGGGGACTCACTCCGCGTATTTCGGCGAGTCACCATCATCACCATCATCAAAAAACTCCCTTTCAGTTTCGGAGGGGAATCAGTTTTTGCTGGTGTTGCGGCAATGTAAAATTAATTAAAAAGAATCAGAATAAATAAAACCAAAAATAACGTGGATCCAGACTAGTTTCGTCAACTGCATATTTTTTTTTTAGAACAAAATCCATTTTAGAAATATTCCCCGTGTTCTCGTTGTTTTCTTAGGTGGAGTCCGCGTGTAGTGACTCCCTCTATTCTCGCCGTTCCCTTCGATTCCCCGAGGAGTCCTCGGGGAACGGCGAGAATACGCCTAAGGGATTCCCAGACACAATCGATGTCCTGCCAAGACTGGCACGGGTTAAGCATGCTGGACAAGTTAAAACTGGGCTTCACCCCCTACATGGACTACGTAATTGATTGATGAGAGCAAAACGAACCATTAAAAGCCGATAGTAACGGTTATTGTGAACCCAACTGTATCTCTTATTTCTGTAAACATCAGCCAACATCCCGAATTAAAGCTTTAACACAACAGTTTCGTCCGCCTTGCCGGATCATTGTAGATCATTGTCTTACGAAGTGAATGATAGATAGATAGATACTTTAATTTTAGCCGTTAGGCCATACACAAAATCATACATTTTTAAACACTTCGAGAGAGCGATTATATAAACTCACATGTAAAACGATTTAGACTCCCACTACTAATAACTATTTACATCTCTTTAACGCTTCTTTGACAAAACCTGTAACTACCATTATCACTGACCGTGAAGATGACTTTAGGCTACCAGGAAAGAGCAATCCATCTTCACCAAAAAATCTTACTCTCAAATCCGAGAGCCCCTTGCATCTTGACAGGAAGTGAGACAGATTTTCCTCTTCCAAACCACATAACGAGCAAGTATAACATGACTTCGGGTTTCGGGAATTTCTTTCAAATAAGTTACCCCTACTCTTAAGAGGGAGACTGTTCGCTCGGATCTGGAACCACAAACGCAGGTTTTCAGCCGGTAAACGTAACTTAAAATAAAATTCAAAACCAACCGACTCTTTAATATTCCTATAATCTTTCAGAGTCTCTGAATTAACAGTCTGTGCATGCCAAAGTTGAATTTCCTGATCATCCTGAACTCGCGCAAAGCTGCGACAAAGTTTATCTTGATCATTTGTAGGAAATAATTGACACATATATACATAATTTTCAAAGGTCAACCTGGTCATTTTATTGCAGGCGTGAGCTGAAACCAAAACTCTGGATGAAACCAGGCCACAAATGACTCATTTTCTCTGATCCCCTCCCCACGAAAAAAAAATGGTGGCATGCCATCGGTCTATACATAATTGATCAAAAGTGCCAATCATTATAGAACAATTCATTGCGTTCTTCCAAATTTAACAAGACCAAAGGTTTCAATGGGATCCCAAAAATTTAATATTTATAGACACTCGAGTCTTGTAGCGGTCCAGTCGTAATCATCGGAGAAGACGAAGCTCAAATATGAGTTCAGCATTTGAGTTTACCCCTATATAAATATTCTTTGAGCCCAAGCTGACTTTGAAACATTTATTCAAACAATGTTTACAACGGATACGTCAGCTATGATTCTTCATCAGCGATATTTCGGCCCTTCTTGGCAAGGGTCCTCGTCAGGCTGTCAATTGACAGCCTGACGAGGAAATTTAAGAAATTACCCCTATAGCCTGCGTCATGTCTAATTTGACGAAAGTTCCTGCCTTACTTCAGCCAAATTTCCGGTTTCGGCCGGATTCTGGGCGAACTACTTGTCTTGCAAAACATTGAAGTTCAAAAACAGATTCATCGTATCTCCATAATCAACTTCAAATAAAACTTTTAACTTTTAACAAATTTTCCGATTCGTGGTGAAATGTGTCCAGGTATAAAATGATTGTCATACACAAATTCAGCGTGCCTTCTTACCCGTAAATCGAACACCTAATTCATATAAAGCTTTTACTTTTAATAGATTTTCCGGTTATGGCCGGATTCCGGGCGATCTACTTGTCCGGTGACAAAATAATGTTCATATTCGGATTTAGCATGTTTCGCCATCCTTAAATCGAACCTCTAATCAACTTAAGATTAATCTTTTATGTTTGACAAACCTTCCGGTTTTGGCCAGATTCCGGCCGATCTACTTGTCCGACGAGAAAAATCGTTTTCATATTCGGATTCAGCATGTCTCCTTACCCCAAAATCGGTTATCTAATCAACTTCAGAAAAACTTTTCCTTTAAAAAACTTTCCGGTTTTAGCTGGATTCCGGGTGAACTACTTGTCCGGCAAGAAAATGGTTTTCAAATTCGTGTTCAGCATGTCGTCTTACCCCGTAATCAACTATCTCGTTAGCTTTTAAAAAATATTTTGTTCACCCCCTAATTTGAAACCCCTCCCCCTCCCCTAAATATGCAGCTATCAGGCCCATCTACAAAATCGACCTTTCCCTTGACTCGAAGAGTCCTCACACCAAGTTTCATCAAAATACCTCATTCCCTTCGAGAGTTATCGTGCTGACAGACAGACGGACACCTTTTGCGATGTCATAGGTATCCCTCCACTTACGTTTTGGGATCCCATAAACTATCCAGTTCTCTCATTAATCGCATGAACTTGTAACATAACAGGAATAGAAAATGATTTATAGTGGGGACACACGATGAGGATCGAGAGCTCCCGGGCGGGAATTCCTGCCCGGATTTGCGGCACCATCACCACTTCCACATGGAAAAGTTGAATTCTTTTTTAACTTGAAGATGAAAGTACAGGAAATCCGGCCGGGAAATCCTCATCGTGTATTCGCACTTTTACCTCTTACATGTAGACGCGAATCATCTCATACTAGAAAAGTATGCCGAAGTTTTTTTTTTTTTTTTTTTTTTTTTTTATTTATGACCCGCTTTTTGCGTAACAGCGGAGTATGAATAAAATACAAAAGTGAAATATACATATTAAAACACTTAAACAAAACAATGTAAATAAACACGACAACATTCTTTTCATATAAATAAAAAACACACTAAATAGACTTAAAATTTGAACACACTGACAAGCACATTAATCGGGTTCAGGAATGAAAAACTGGCTAATAATTTCATGGGCTGAGAGGGCAGGATGTTAGTGGAGGGAAAATAGATTTGAATGCGAACGAAAAAGTGTATTAATTAATATTATCCTGAACATTAAAATTCGAAACCAATTTACGATTACGAAAAGATTTTGGAAGATACATCAGAAATTTACAATACTTAAAAAAACAACTTCTCAAATTTTTAACATCTTTTTAAGCTTATGCAGAAATTATAGGGAAACTTCAGTTATGGAAGAAGTAAATAGGCTACTACCAAATGTTAACTCCTCTTTTACTTCTTGGGATCTCTGGACACTAGCTGAATATTTTTTTCTTTAGTTTTTGGGATCCCAAAACGTTAGTGACGGGATACCTATGACTTCGTAGTTTGTCCTTCTATCCGGCCAGAACCGGAAAATTTGTTAAAAGTAAAAGTTCTATCTGAAGTTTGATTAGAGGTTCGAAGTAGGAGTAATGAGACATATTGAATTAGTTTTGGAATTTTATTTTCTTGCCGGATTTTCTTTCTTCTCCCAGAATCCGGCCGAAACCGGAAATATACCAGAAAGTATAAAAACCTAATGAGATAGTCGATATAGGGTTAGGAGACGTGCTGAATCCAGATTTGAAACTAATTTTCTCGCCGGACAATAAGTTCACCCGGAATCCGTCCGAACCGGAAATTTGGTACAAACAAAAGCTCATTCTCAATTAGACTAGAGGTTCGTATGGGGTTGAGAACACTCGATTGGCCCATCCCTGAACTTTATTTTCCCGTCGGACAAGTTATCCTGCCGAAATTTGCCAGCACCCAGAAATTTGGATCGAAAGGTTCTTGGTTCGCCTATCAATGTCACCAACTCTTTTGCTCTGGGTACAGTTCGCTGGGTACAGTTCTGGGTACAGTTGGTTTAGTTGTCTGGTCGTAATTTGTCAAAAAAAACCCACCAAAACGGTATGTTTTATGCACATTTCAAGCGGTTGAATACGGATAAGTAAGAACATGTCAAAGGGGCCTGGCGAAGACTGAAAATATACAAGACCCGATTTTCAGTTTTTGTGATCTCATCGAAACCTTTGGTCTTGTTAGTTGTGGCACTTGCAGCCTCTATTCAAGTACCATATACTGATCGCTTTTCGGTCGGTCGGTCTGGGGTAGAAAGAACATTGGAGACTTTCAAGTGGGAAGAACAAGCAATCCTGGATACATCATTCATTGAACCGTACCGGATCCGAACACAATCGGAGTTGGATGGGTTCCGGAATTCCTGTGACAGTGATAACTCCGGAACGAGTTAACTGATTCGAATGGAGCTTGACAGGTGGCAAGAGCACACATCTTAAATATTTTGTTTACAGGTAACTGAGCACTTGCAGATGAGCTAGGATGATGAAACTCGTCCTCAGCACTTGAACAGACTGACATTTAAGTTGTAATTTCTTAGATCCCATCAAGGGGGAGTGGAAGGAGAAGGAATCCGAGTCTTGTGATATGCATGGCTTTCGAACGCGTTATCCAATCTGGATAAACCATGCTAACTGACAAGAGCACATATCCTGTATTCCGCACGATACACTGGGGACAATACACTGGATACACTTGGGGTATCCCCAAGAGCCCGTTGATCATTTGTGTCTCAAGGGGTTTTCTTACAAATGCCCCCGTAAATTGTGCCGCATAACCGCACGTGTGACGCTGTAACTCGAATCTGTGGTGTGTTGTCCACAGCTATTTTCCCGTACGAACAACATCTTATGGGCCCTTGCCGTTGTTCCCCTGCGTGAATGTGAAAACCGCGTTTGAACATCCGCTGCAACAAATGTCACCCATTTTCTTTTCCAGTTCGCCGCTGACTTTATCCAGAAAAGGATCTTGTACGGTATTCAGAAGAAACTTGAAGATGTTGGAAAATTCCTGTCTTCTGGGAATTGTAATAAAGCAGAGCCGCAGACCCTTGTTCGCAGAAAGCCGTCGGGATCAAAAGAGAAACAAGGGGTAAATGTAGAAGAAAAGGATAGCTGTGCGGAAGAGAAAGAAAATAAAGAGAAAGGTAAGTGACATACGTTGTGACTTCGAAGTGTGACATAGTTCAAGTGGGGCGTTTTCAACAAGACATGCAGGAGTAGCGTTATGGAATGAAATATTTATATGTACTGGGAATGCAGGAACAACCCTTCCAGTCCTTTAAAAAACTAAAAGAGTCATTTTCAGTAGTTGAGAGTTGGTATTTGTAAATGTTTTTAAACAATAACGTTTCTTTTTTATGTTTTTTTTTTATAAAAAGGAGTACTATTGTATGAGCTCCTTATTTGTGTGTTCGTTCCCATAGGCCGCATGGCCTTTTTTTTAGGCAGACATGTAGCCTAGTTGTTCCAGGAAGTATATTATTTTTTGTGTTAATAAATATTCTGAATCTGAATCTGAGGGTCAGGAATAATGCAAACTTTTTATCTGACCTTCACGGGTTCAGTGGCACCATCGGAATTTCTCTAAATATAGATATCCTCCAGTGTGGCGACTCTCCTAATCATCTTTTGTCATTATTACGTTATGATGATAGGGCCAATCTTTCTTCATACTGCGGATATCAATGCTGGAGCTGGCTACAAAATCAAGAAAGACCCCTAAAGCACCCTCCAGTTCGTGGACGTTAGTCCAAACGTTTTACAACGTTTTGCTCTTTCCACTCGGTGCTAGATTGACACCAAGGTTTGTTTTCCAGATTTAACCAAACTCCGAGCCTTTTTAGAATCTGTGTTCTATGGCTAAAGGGTTGGATTCGTTAGAACTTCCGCAATTTCTCGAGTATCCTCAAGATTCATTTTCTTTATGGCTTACTTAGTTAAGTGCACTTCAAAGGCTTTCAATACCTGCTGACGTCTTTGTCTGTTACATTCAGTTTGGGAATACATCAGAAGAAATTAAGAGGTAATCGACTGGACACGCCAAACACTTGTGATTTCATATTTTTTAATGACACGCCAAACACTATATATATATATATATATTTTATTTATAACCCGCCAAATACAGAATGTGGTAGCGGAGTAAAGGGAATAACGCGAAATAACACAAGATAAATAACAGTATTAACACACACAAAAATTTAGACATAATTTCATATTCTTTAATCATATTTGGGATTGTCCTAGCTCATCCAAACATGTACAGATAAAGTGATCTGAAACTCAAGAATGCTTCTTCATGTATGTCTCCATTTTCATGGCTCTTGCCCTTCCGCCAAGTGCCATATAGCGATCGCAGTTTCTGTCCGTCCGTCGGTCGGTCGGTCCGGGTTTTGCTAGTTTGGGCACTCTCACATAAGCTAGGACGATGAAACTTGGCAAGCATATCAGGGACCCGAGAAGATCAACATGGAAACAGTCATTTTCCCGATCGGGGGGAGTGGAGGGAGGGGAAATCCGGAATCTTGGGGTAATTACAACTTCTGAACGGTTGATCAGATCTTAATGAAACTTGATATTTGGAAAGGCCTCGTGTTTCAGACGACATATTTCAAATCCAAACCGGATCCGGTGACTTTGGGGAGTAGGGGGGGGAACCAGAAATCTTGGGAAACGCTTGGAGTGGAGGATCGGGCTGAAACTTGGTGGGAAGAACAAGCACAGGTCCTAGATACACCATTGACGTAACCGGACCGGATTCGGGCACTGTGGGGGAAGTTGTGTGTGGGGGGGGGGTCTGTTAATCCAGAGAGTTCGGTACTTGCCATTGTACTAGAATGATGAAACTCGGCAGGAATATGAGGGATCCGAATAGATATTTCATGTCAGGTCCGGACCGGATTCGATACTTGGGGGTTGGGAGGGAGCACCTGAATTTTTCTTGAAACGCTTAGCGTCGAGGAATCGGGATGGAATTTGGTGGGAAGAACAAGTGTAAGCATTAGATACGTTCTTGACAGAACGAAATCATATCAGGGCTCTTTGGGGGGAGTCGAATGGGGTTTACCGGAGTTCCGGTGGTCGCTAGTTAGAATACTTCCAGATGTGCTAAAGAAGATAAAACTCGGCAGGCATAGTGACCCGACGAAATAGACTTAAGGACCCGACACAGTTCCCGTTCCTGAATCCGACTATTTTCGGGGAGTTAAGGGAGTGGGAATCCGGAAATTACTGACTTTCGTGTAGGTTGCGCACAAATGGTCCGATTCAAGTGAATGTGGTGCAAGTGGACAGTATCAAGCTTGTGCAGCCTAGATTTGTCATGTAGCGTCCGAACCGGAACCGACCAAGGTAGGAGGAGGATGAAGCGGTAAGCGGAAATTTGCAGTTATGCTCCGATTCGAGTTAAACTTGATGAACGGGAAGAGTAGATGTTAGAGATGCGAAGTTTATGTGTTCAAGTCGTATTCGGCCAAAATGGGGTGTTGGAGCGGGAGTCGTGGAAATGTTGTGGCTCCCATAGGGGTTAGAAGAGTGGAGTGATTTGAATCAGCCTTGAACAGTAGAAAGATCGTATGCTTTAGATGACATATTTTAGGGCCCGGACCGGATCCGAGCACGGTGGGGAGGGGTACTGGAATTTCTAGCAAAATGCTCAGATTTACTTTCTCGTCTCTCAAACCACCTACTCGTAACAAGTGCCATATGAGCTCGTAGCTCTTGTTTATCATTATTATTGTTACTTCGAAACTGTCGTGATTTAGTAATTTAGTCTTTGACTTTAAATTTAGTTACTTGTTCTGTATTACTGAACCTAACATGGAACTGTACGCAAAGATACGCATCGTTGCATGTAGTGAACCTAGTTTTTTGAGAGTCGTGTCCGTCCCGGTATCGTCCCCTTCCCGTAAAAGTCGACGCAAGGATCCCCACCCGGATTCGTCCCTTACATTCCTGGTATTAGGCTGGAGTTATATAGAGTGGCCGGGGGTGATCAACCGTATAAATACAAGAGTCGAGGAGTAAGTATGGGTTGCTCAGCAGCCGATCTTTTGGAACCACTATAAATCAGTCAAGTGTTTGTTCGGATGGGACTACGGCGTCCCTTTTCATCTCAAGTGTTTTAATTGTATAGTTATTGTATTATTGTATTGTAGGCTATTTGTTTTATGCTTCATTAAATTATGACAGACAAAAAGGGTATTCGTGGTTCTTGGTCTTGAAAGATAGCCAGCCGTCATAAAACTGTAACAGACGACTATAGGATATCTATTGGTGATATTATGGGTAATCGTAATATAGGGGTAACGGTAATATAATGGGTAAAATGGTAATATATATATAATATCTCTTGGTAACATTGGATGTTTATGGGTAATGGTAATCTGGGTATGGTAATATGGGGTGTTATGGGTAGTTTTGGTTCATTGCCTTGAAAGACATCCGACCCTCGTAAGACCGCAATTCGTAACATACAACTAGAAAATGTCTTTGTAACCATACGACGCGAAAAATGTCATTTGCAGACCAGTTCACAATCTCGAAACTTACGACTATGATTCCTAAAAGCTCACAACATACGACAGAGATTATGATTTCTCTGACATCATCCGTGATTGACTCGAGTGGTTCGCTTCCCGGCTTCACAGATACTTGAAGTGGCGTCCTTACAACCTCGACACCCTCCCTCCTGGTGTACACCAAAACGTCCAGTGATTCTCACTCGTGTACAGGACTGGTACCGTTTCTCTTACAATATTCTTGGGAAATATTCTCATTTCTGATTGTTATTTAACTTAAAAAAAATAATGAGTATCTCTTATCCGGATGTTCTACATCCACATTTCGTTTGCTTTTGTAGGAAAAGTGAGTCAAGAAGCGGATAAGTGAGGAGACATGTTTCTGACGAATTTACTATAAAGCATACCTTGCACAATTTACTGTGTATATTCCAGTATTCAAAACTACTTGAATACTGTCAAACTAGGCTCTGCTTTTGACAAATTATCCACGGCTTTGGCAGTTTTAAGCCTTTCCCCAAGCCCACTAACTTCTAGCAAAATTCGGCAAAATTCAGATAATCAGTTTTCCGCATCACCAGCATGATACGCGAACACCCCGATGAAAAATTTATCTCAAAATTGTAGTATGAAGTTGTACGATAAAATAGCATGCAGTAATAACTGATGCTACTACATGCTTCTACTTCAAGGCTACCGTTTTCCTGCATTCTACTGCATGCTACTATTAGCAAGACTTGATGCTACTATAGCAAGGGAGGATGCTACTGGATACTACTGCTTAAGATTGGCCCAGTCTGAGCCACATTAAATGATAGTATTCTTTACTAATATTATTTACTATACTTTATACTCGGGATTCGACTCGTCGGAAGCATAATGCGCATGGAGAATCGTGAATCGTGGAATGAATGTCGATCGTCTCCAGGTTTAAGAATTAATGATTGCTGTTCGGAAGTAGGGTTGCATTGGGATTATGGGTACGACGGGTTCTTTGGCTAAAATTGCTACTGGATTACAAACTCCCATGTTGCGACAAAATACGGTCTTACAGTTTTCAAGGTTATCTTTATTTACAATAAAAAGGTATCATTATCACTTTCCGCTGCTGAGAGGAGAGCAGAGCTCAGCAGAGTTAAGACCTGCGTGATTGGTTTGGGGGTGCTTGGGCATCTAGTGGATTTACTATGTGTATCTAGCAAAGTAGATCTATTGCTGTTTTTTCTTGGTTCTCTTTCTCGTTTCTCCTTTCTTGTACTTCGTTTCAGACGTTTTTTGCCCTACAGTTGGGAAATAGTTTTGTCATAACCATCATCAGCATCATCATACTGTTGCCGAGGGTAGTTTTACTGAAAGCCTACATTTCAGATGAGAACCGGAATGTCACCAAGAAAGAAGCGAATAATAATGGGAAGGAAAAAGAAAAGCCTAAGCCAGCGTCTAAACCTCCTCTCAGTCCAAAAATCCAGAAGACCCCCTCTGGAAAAAGGGCAAGGAGGCTCTCCGGTGGTGCAGATATGAAAAGTGATGGTAAGCTTTGTCACCATTTTATAAGTAGTGAACTCAGACAAAAATGTTTCTCAGCCGGGATTTGAACTCAGGACCCTCTGCTTACAAGGCAGGCGCTCTTACCATTTGAGCTACCGAGGGGCTTATGAACAGAGTTCGCAAACCACTACACTAGTGTGGTAGAAGCCGGCCATAGGAACAGTGATCCAACCCGAAGGCAAATTCATCTAACCAGTTCACATCCCCATGTCACGGAAATTAATAATAATACGTAGATGGCACTTTACACAATAGCGCCTGCCGTGTAAGCAGAGGGTCCTGGGTTCAAATCCCGGCTGAGGAGCATTTTTCTCTTTCAATTCACTATTTATAAAATGTTTCCGTCTTAAGGGCGTCTTCCCCATTAAAATTATATCTTTGGTTTTATTTGGTTTTCTCCATCAGACCCCACCTTGTGGGTCCTTGTATGTCTACGTGGCTCCGACCAGGGGCGTCACGACTGGGGGGGGGGGAGGGGGGCCCCCTCCCAATGCCGTCGACCAGTCGGTAAAAAAAAAAACGCCCCGATTTTTCGTCAAAACAGTTGATTTTTTTTCTCATGAAAACAGTCAGTTTTTCTGAAAATTGGTCGATTTTTCGTCAATAATCAGCGGTTTTTTCTGAAAATCGGTCGATTTTTTTCAAAAACGTCATTTTTCTTGTTGAAAACAGTCGTTTTTTCTGCAGAAAAAGTCGGTAAAAATTACCAGCCAATCGGTAAATGCCTCGTCCCCCCCCAAACGTTTTGACTAGTAACGCCTCTGGCTCCGACTATGGAGTCCTAGACTTCTAAATTATATTCGAAAAAATTGTTTCTGGTTTATTGCCATCTGCGTATTATTATTTGACACCATACTACCCTAATCGCTGGCTGACGAATATGCGCGATATGCATCTCATGGTTTGGACCTTTTTCACATTGTTTGCCAACCTGGGATGGAGGAAACATTTCTGTGTGTGTGTGGGGGGGGGGGAGGCTTTCGTACGTGTCTTGTTCATTTTGTGTATTGATGGTACAACTGCAGGCCATACTTTCCAGATCTGAACGGCAATCGCCGCGGAAGCCTCCAGTCCACAGGGACACCAGCTAACGGCTTATCAACTCCTAAACAAGACGAAAAGCCGGACGACTTCAGGAAATATATTGAAGGGAAGGAAATATCTCTCGCAAAAATCCTTAAAGAAGAAATCATGGCCTGCGACCTGGCTCTTCTGGAAGCTGCAAAGAAGACTAGTAACATCGCTGGTAAGAATACTTCTGTTACTTTATTTTTAGCACGTCGTAGAAGAAACTAGATTTAAGAGCTCATATGGGACTTTCTCCGACTAAGTGCTACAAGCAAGTAAATGACTACGTCAAAATACACTCATCTAACAAAACCCCAAACAAATCCTAAAAGACGAAATCATGGCCTGCGACTTGGCCATTTTAGAAGCTTTAAATATTCTTTGAGCTCAAGCTGAACGGATATACGTCAGCTACGATTCTTCATCAGCGATATTTCGGCCCTTCTTGGCAAGGGTCCTCGTCAGGCTCTCAATCTTCTGGGTCAACGTCGGGGAAGGAAACAAACCTGTAATAAATAACTGAAGCTTCTACCGACTATAGTGCAAATTACTTTCAAATACCACTGTAAAGAAAAAACTAGACCTGAGATTTAATTTTTGACATGGCCGCCGTTTTTGCTGCACGATTGGGGCGATGACAGGGAAGGTTTTCTTCTGTATTTTGATCAACTACGGTTTTGTTATTAATAAGGGACTGAAAACTTAAATACTATTTCATTAATGACCTCGTTCCACGCCTTCTTTCGCAGAACATGAGTGACGCCAGAACGAAATAGTATAGAAGGAGCGCAGAAGGTGCTGTAAAATTTTTCCAATGCTTTACGATTATAGCGCCCCAGTTGGGGACGATGCGCCCATAGGCGCCATGGATTGATTTATAAACTTCTTGAACAACCGAAGAGCAAAATTTTGACAATGAAGATTTGAACGCTATGCCGAGCCACGGTAGAGAGTCTGTTGATTTGACGATGAACTATCCAAGATACAGAAGCTTTGGATGCATTCGAACCATTTGACGAAGGGTTGAAGTGCAGGTACTCACATTTTGACAGGTTAACTTCAAGGCCATATTTTAGAAGTTCCGACGACAGATTAGTTACATTTTTTGTGAGTGTGGATCGACTACGGCTTACTAAGAGCAAGTCGTCCGCTTAGGCTATGTGGCTGAAGGCATAGTCTTTATAGAGGTAAGCAGGATGCAAAGAATCGAGACAAGAAGATATAGCCGATTTGAAGATGTAGAGAAATAAGACTCCCCCTTGGCGAACACCAGTCCTGACAGGAATACTCTCTGACAAGCTACCTTGCCATTTGAACCTTACTAAAGAATGACCATACCAAAGTTTTAACAGATAGACAATAGACAGATTCACGCCAGAAGTAATGAGAGGAAATAGGGCCTGGGAATGTGTTTTTTTGTCAAAAGCACCAGCTATATCTATAGAACATATATGTATAGAAGACTTGTCGCGGGTAGTCTGTTTCATCATTTTTGTCAATATGTGATGAGCGTGCGCACAACTGGCGCTCGAACGGAATCCAAACTGCATTGAACCAAAGCGATATTTTCAACTATTTCTGGAAGAAGGACGTATTCCAGAATTTTGCTTATGGTACAAGAAACTGTAATTGGCCGATAGCTTTTGCAAAGGTCCGCGTCTTTCCCTCGCTTAATCACCGATGTTATAGTACCCAAGAGGAAACTATTTGGAACCAAACTCTGGCATAAACAAATTTGAAATAGCAGCTGAAGGTGTTGTGTTAAAGCTGGACACTCAGTTCTGTAGAACACATCTGTAGAACCAGTTCTTCTTAATTTTGGGAAAGTAACTTCGATGGAAGAACAAGTAACGGGAAAAACAGAAGGTTGAAATATTTTCCTTCGTAGGTATTTAAGAAGTAAAGTTTCAAAGTGCTGCTGAATCAGTTTTTTGCAACCACCGAATAGACCACTGTAGTGGCTGGTCCAGTCAGCCATAGTTAGCGCGGAAGGAGGTATAGCTGAACCTTGATCTGTACGAAGGACCTTTTGCCACGCTTTTTTGTCAGTGGGAGCATCTAAGCCGTTCAAACGAGCATTTTCAAGTGAAGATTTTTATTCACGTTTCGTTTTAGCTTTTAGATTAAAGACAGTACCATTCCTAATATAATAAGGGACTGAGGTTTAAATTTTCTTCCCGTAATAACCCCGTTCCACATTTCCGGTAGGGAGTACTCGCCTGTATCTCTGTTAATAAGACGCTTGCCAAGAAGGGCCGAAATATCGCTGATGAAGAATCGTAGCTGACATATATCCGTTGTAAACATTGTTAGAAGTTTTAGAAGACTAGTAAAGTCGCTGGTAAGAATACTTATGTTCTTTTGTTTCGAACCCGCCGTAGAATAAACTAGATCTAAGAGATCAAATGGCACTTGTTCAAAGTAAATGGTACAAGAAGGTAAATGACTAAGCCATCCAAAAGACGAAATCATGGCGTGTGACCTGGCCCTTTTGGAAGCTGCGAAGAAGACTAGTAACATCGCTGGTAAGAATACTTCTGTTATTTTGTTTTGAACCCTTCATAGAAGACACTGAAGTCACAAAATATATCGTCGCCGCATGTGGTTCGGACCTCGAAATAGGATATCCCGCATTTGCTCGGACCACCCATCAAGTCTCACTCGAATCTGATCGTTTGTGGGAAGTATCTGACTCCACTTCAACTAGGCTACCCACATCTACGTCGGATGTGTCCGGGACCAAAAAATGGGTCATCTAGGACATATGAGCATTGTAGACTACCGTCTGATTTCCGTCCAAATCGCTCGACTTGTTTGGTCCCTAAACGCGCCACCAAATTTTTGGGCCCTGCCTTTCCGCACCGTGATCGAATTCGGTCGCATAAAGTAATGGAATATTCATGACATACCACCCATCAAGTTTCAGTGGAATCTGAGTTTTTCCGGAAAATATCTGCCTCCCTCACTCCCCCCTCCTTCATCGAAGTCGGATCCGGCCGGGACCTATAAAATGGATCATCTAGAGCAGATGAACATTTTACCGTCCGGTTTCCGGAATCGCTCTTCTTTTCTTTCTTCCCTAGACGCGCCCCCCCCCCTCCCACTCTCCCCTCCGTGATCGGATTTGTTCCTATAACCAACCATTCATTTTCACTCGAATCGGAGTTTTTCCGGGAAACGTCCGGTAACTTGTGGACCCGGGTGATTCGGCAATCATCTGTTCCTATTACAGGTAAGTCACCATATTGCATTTCTTGTCTGAATTTTAAATCTCGAACAGAGATATAGGGTGCCTTTTTTTGTATGTAGTTTCGTTGTAGTTTCACTGTAGTTTGACGTACTTGACTTTTTAGCCGAAAACGGTGCTAAATCCATTCCATATACTTTTGTTTCAGTTATGAAAGTACAGCATGGGTACGGTACACATACTGTACTTTCATAACTGAAACAAAAGTACGTCAAACTACAGTGAAACTAGGCTACATAAAAAAAATGGCACCTATAGTGTTTCTAACTTCCACTAATTGTCCGTCTTTCCCAGGAACAACTTTACTAATTGCATTACTGGATCGACGCCAGAAAAAGCTTCTTGTTGCGAACGTGGGAGACTCAAGAGGAGTCATGTGCGACTCCAAAGGGAAAGTGATACCTCTCTCCTTTGATCACAAGCCTCAACAGGTCAGTAGGACAGACTCGGGACATGTCCCTTGTACAGAGCAAAATAACACTAGGAAGTAGCGCCAAGACCAGAGCAAAATAACACTAAAGAATAGTGCCAATACCTATGCTTTCCATGCTTTGCAAACGGGCCATATTCGATGCGCCGCCCACTACGCTTGCGGCATTTAAAGCGAGACAAACTTGGGTGTTTAGAAATTCTAGTAAAGCAAAGGTGCGGTCTGCACATACCAAGGAAACAATGGAGGCTGTATTATTTTTTTGCTATGTTCAGAATATGAAGTTATCGGAGCCAGCGCTGATGAACGGCTGTGGTTTATGTAGGGACGTTCTCTATCGCTAGTTTTGCTAGTGTCGCTGCTATTCGACTGTGTGTCACTTTTTTAAAGTCTTGGCGCTACTTTCTATTTTGCTCTGACCAAGACCGATGCTTTCAATGCTTCGCAAACGGGCGACAATCGCAGTGCCGCCGACTACGCTTGCGGTACTTAAAGAGAGACAAACTTGCGGGTTTAGAAATTTCCAGTAAAGCTTAGATGCGGTCTGCATACATTGAGGAAACAGGGGAGGTTGTATCTTTTTCGCTGTGTTCAGAATGTGAAGTTATCACAGCCATCGCTGGTGCACCACTGATAGATATTCCTTCATTCCAAGCTGACTGAGAATCATATTTGATGGTGCAAAACGGATACGTCAGCTGAATTTTATTGGAGCTATATTTCGGCCCTTTTTGGTAAGGGTCCTCTTCAGGCTCAAACCGTAGGCTTAAACTTGCAGAACACCTTTTCGAAAACCCATCCCACGTTGTAAATTTTGGAAAAGCACAGATTCTTGCAACATGCACCGGACTTCTTCAAACCATAAGAGAAGCCGTTGAAATTATGAAAAACTGTTCACGGATCAACAGAGACACAGGCGAGTACTCACTACCAGAAACATGGAAAAGCATCATCAGTGAAAGGAACTTCAGACCCCAAGCTCTTCTCTACAACAAAACGAATTCAACCCAAATGCAGAAAAATCTCTACCCGACCAACGACCCAGTCGAGCAGCAAGAACAGCAGCCGTGTCCAAAATTAAATCACAGCAATCTTTTTAACTCCAAACACGACTCACGAAGAAATTTACCAAGTTAAATATTTAACGCTAGGCTAGAATCTTTAGTTTTGTGTTTCCGACAAGTTCGTTTTTTCCAACTTGAGCGGTTTGAGCCTGAAGAGGACCCTTGCCAAGAAGGGCCGAAATATGGCTCCAATAAAATTCAGCTGACGTATCCGTTTTGCACCATCAAATATCGCTGATAGAGTTCCAGTAGAGACGTTCTCTGTCGCTAGTGGTGCTAGTCTCGCTGCTATTCGAATATGTGTCACTTTTTTAAGTCTTGGTACTATACTCCTTAGTGTTATTTTGTTCTGCCCTTGTAATACCTTTCATTTATTCTGAACTTTTATGGGAATCAAAGGAATAAAACTCAAACTAAGTTGTTTGTGTATAAGGCCGTGAGTTTTCAGTCAAATATAGAATAAAACGAGGTTAGTTGGATATAGCACCAAGATCAATTAAATATACAGAAAAAGACAAAATTAAATACTGCAAAATTCCTCAAGAAAACGAAAATCTTATTCCCGTGCCGTGGTAGCCGATTAACCGGCCTTGAAAGATTGTGAGGTCTGATGAAAATCATCAATCCAAAATTAAAAATAGCTTTACTCATATTTTTTGTTTGCTTGGACTTTTTTCATGGGGACGCGTTGCCATGGTGACATCTCATTGGTACCGTTTTGCCCGAGGAAATGACGCAGACTTTCTTTTCTCCTCAAATTCAATTTATTTTCCAATCAAGTTCCATCCTTTGATATTTCTAAGCTCCAAAATTTTTAATGAGCCTGTAGGGCTCCCCCCCCCCAAAAAAAAAAAAGACAGGCCTATTACATTCGCTTGCGTGCTTAACAAGTTCCCATGCAAGAACACAGTTTTTCTCTGGAAGTTAAGGTCGTTGACCCACAGCCGTTCCCACGGTCTATCGCCTCCAGGGATTCCCGGATTTCCTTTAGGCTATCTAGTGCTCAATTTCCTTTTATCTTTCTGGCAATTCGTCTTCTCTGATCCAGGGAGTCTTTAAATGGTTTAGCGGTATCCGGAGAAACAGATGATTTTTAAAGGACCTGACTTACCTATAATACTAACGTAACCTACTTTCATAGTCATTCCATACATTTCTAAAACCCGGAGACCCCACTTTTGTACAGTACATTCTAACCCCTCCAATAAAACCACGCCGATTTTCTCACTTGCCGTGTGTTACCTTCAATGTGTATCACGCTGTCTGCTGTTGTCTGTGAGAAGCTTTTCCATCCGAAAAACCGGTTATGTAAATTTTGGTCCTGTTTTCGCTGTAAGTCAACGGGTCTCTGGAAAGGCTTAAACAGCCAAAACCGTGGGTTATTTGTTGAAAACACAGCCTAGTTTTAAAGTATTTAAGTATTTTAATATACTGTAAGCTGAATATTCAGTAGTGCGAGGGGTCCTTTGATGAGTCCTAAAATAGTCATGTCTCCTTTCCCTTCCAAAACTGCATTGAATATACAGCTCAGGGTAGGGGCAAAGGTGGCTTTAACTCTTTATATACTTCATAGGGGATTCCATCAATTCCTGGAAATTTAGTGTTCGATGTTTCGTTTACTGCGTTAAGTTCTTCCTCCGGTTGAACTTGGCTACAAAGCATTTCATTTTTGAAAAGCTTTGCGAGGGGTCCTTTAAGATTGGTAGTATAATAATCTGATGTGTTTTACTCGTCGTTGTCGTTTTTCTTGTTCATTACCTGTAAGGTGAGACAACTAGGGATTTTAGAAGTATTTTGAACCTCTACGTGTCTTAATGCAAGTCTTGGTGACTGGGTTCGAGTCCATCTCCTAGGTTTTCGTGATTCAAACTTGTATCGAATTATACAATTTATAATATTCATTAAGTGTGGTAATTTCTTAAGATAAACGAATTAGCGGCGAGTGGACTTTAAATCACCTCGACTCGAACTCTGTACTATTACTGAACTGGGTATAGGTATAACTCCTTAAAGGAGTTGCATCAGAAGCCTTCTAGCACTTGTGACGTTTAGAACCCCTTCACCCAAGACCCAAGATGAAGCCACGACTCGATCCGATCGCTGGGTCATTTAGTGGTGCGGGTCGGAAGCGCCCGACATGGGGAGGCTTGGATCATAGTTTGAATATGGATCTAACAAAACAAGTTTATTGCACTTGCCTTACGGCCAAGTGCCATATACCGATCACATTTCCGTCGGTCTGTCTGTCGGTCGGTCGGTTAGTCCAATCTTCTCGAGTTAGGGTACTTCCAGAAGTGCCAGACCAAACTAACTTGGAATAGACACTTGCCAGATACGACCATCGTGGGGGGAGAGGGAGGTGGCGGAATCCGGAAAATAAGGGCATGCATAACTTTCGAATGGGTGATCGGATCTCAGTGAAACTTGATATCTGGACCTCGTGTCTCAGATGTCTCTTTTCAAGTCCGGACCGGATCCGATGAATTTGGGGGTGGGGGGGCTGGTGTCGGAAGGAGGAACCGGAAATTGTGTGAAACTCTCACCCTAGGTTCACACAGACGTTCACACTGAGGCGATATCGGCCATCACCGAGATTTTCGTCGCCAAAATCGGCGATTTCTGTTGCTTCGTCAGGCGATTTTCAATGGTGGGAAAATTTAACTTAAATCGGGCGACAGCACGATTTTATGGACGAAACAGCAACATGGACGACCCTTTTGATGATTCGCTTTTAGAAAAATTAATTATTGCTGTTCAGTTCTACCCCATTTTGTATGAAAAGCGAGAAAAGGGATTTTTTTTCAAATTTTTTGTATTAAATTCTGTTGCCTTCAAAAATTCAGTGTGCACATCCAGGCGATACAAATCTTCTGTCGCTGCAAACCTAGGGTCAGAGTGGAGCGATCGGGATGAAACTTGGTGGGACGGACAAGCACAAGCTCTGGATAAATAACTGACAGGACTGGATCGAATTCGGACACTGTGGGGGGAGTTGGAGGGGGGTTCCGGAATTCCGGCGATCCGTTAATGTACTTCCAGGTGGGCTAGGACGATAAAACTTGGCAGGCATATCATGGACCCGACCACATTAACTCGGAAACAGTCATTCACCCGATCCAACCATCGTGGGGGGAGGGGGAGACGGCGGAATCCGGAAATTAGTGGCATGCATAGCTTTCGAACGCGTTATTGGAACTTAATGAAACTTGATGTTTTGAAAGACCTCATGTCTCAGATGTCCCATTTCAAGCTCGGACCGGATCCGATGAATTGGGGGGGGGGGAGAGGGTCAGAGGTGACAACCGGAAATCTTGTGACACGCATAGAGTGGAGCGATCAGGATGAAACTTGGTGGGAAGTACAGGCACAAGTCCTAGGTGCATCAGTGACAGAATTGGACCGGATTCGGGTACCGAGTGGGGGGGGGGGCTGTAGGGGGGAGTCCGGAATTCCGGGATCGTGAGTTAAGGTAACTCCAGATGTGCTTGGACGATAAAACTTTGCTGGAGCATTAGATACATGACATCATTGAGTTAGACATCGTCACTTCTCCGACCCGACCATCCCTTAAAGAACTCATTTTAACCGCAAAATACAAAAAATACTTTTAAGCAAAATTTACTTTTTCACGATCGCATGAGTGCATGATCCTGTTTGCCTCAAGGGCTTTGCTCAGAAATTAATTTTTAGCACCCTTAAAGTGCGCATCTTAACCGAAAAGTGAAAAAAAAACTTTTCACCATCAATTCCATCTGACCCAGCGTTGCAAGTGACATATGAGCTTCCAGCTCTTGTTATTTTAGCAGGAATATGGAAAATGTGTAGAAAAATCAAACTGATTATTTGCATTATCGGTTACATTATCGGAGAAATTACTAATCCTACACAGGAAGCTGTCGGGTTCAGCCTACTCTCGGTTTTCACCACACCACCCCCCTTACCCCCCTGTTTGTGTGCTAGTGTTTTTTGTATAGTTGTTTTAGTGTTTTCTTCCTTTCTTTTCTTTATTGTACTCCACTTGTTTTTCCTCTGGAATTTCGTTTGGTCAAGGGACAGTCAAGTTCGTAGATGGGCGCCAAAGCTATATATTTAGGGATGGGGGAGGGGGGATGATAGTCGCTTTATGGGTAAGGGAGACATGCTAAGTCTGAGTATGAAAGTTATTTTCTCGCCGGACAAGTAATTCATTGGAAATCCGGCTAAAACCTGAATTCGTAAAAAGTAAAAGTTGAATTTGAACTAGTTGGGTGTTGGGTGTTCGATTCTGGGGTGAACGGACATGCTGAATCCGAATGTGAAAATTATCTTTTTGTTGGACAAGTAGTTCGCGCAAATCTGGAAATTTAGCATGAAATTTTAAAACCCAATGATATAGTCGATATAGGGTGACGAGGCATGCTGTTGCAACTGTCGAACATACTAAAGATGAAAAAAAAATGTATGTGATCAGTTTAATTATCCCCTAAGTCCTAGCCGGAATTTACTGGGTCAAAAGGGCAGAATGCATTCGACAACTTTCTTGGGAACAATCAAATTTGTTACAAGTCTTAGGAAAAACTAGGTGGCTATACCAGTCCTACCCTACCTCTTTATCCATACAGGCCAAAGCTCTGCGCGTCAGTGACGACATTCGTCGCGTGTGTAACACACAAATGTTTCTTGGGTTTCATCAAAGAGCATTTACACCTAGCGTACGTATTCTTTGGGTTTAGTCGTGGCAGTCTGACGTGTTGGGGGGTCGAAGGGGGTGAGCTATGCTGTTCAGACCTCGTATGAGGATGCGGTGGCAAAGTACAGGTCTAGTTCGTAGATGGGTCCTGCAGCCGTATATTTAGAGGCAGAGAGGTTTCGAATTGAGAGTAAAAAGTATTTTTAATATGATAATGAGATAGTCGTTTCAGGGGTAAGGAAGCCTGCTGAATCCATATCTGAACTTCGTTTTATTGCCGGGCAGTTCCCGGAGTTGTTTCTAAAGTCGATTAGAGATTGGATGGGGGGGGGGGGGGGGGGTAAGGAGACATGCTGAATCGAATTTTGAGCTTAACTTCCTTGACAGATAAACTGGCAAAATTTCCCACAACCTGGAAATTTGTTTTGAAAGGTCAAATTTCTCAATGTCATTAGCTATTTTGCCCAGTTCGCCGGGAATGCTGCTAAAATACGAAAATTCGTGTAAAGAAAAGGACCTTTATAAAGTCGGTTGGAGATGATATACTGGAGTAAAAATCCTTGCCGAATCCATATAGAACTTGGTTTTCTCATCGGCCGTAATTTGCCAAACACTCCAATATAGTAAAAAAATTTTTTTACATATTCAAGTGGTGGATAATGAGATAAATAGCAAATGTTAAAGGGGTCTGGCGAAGACTTAGAGATTTACAAGATTCGATTGAGATTGCACCATACCCGGCGAAAACGGACGGGATCCTAACGAAAAACTTTAACATTAGGAAGTATAGGACTTTCGACTTTGAGACTAAATTACCGGCCTTTGATAGCCACTTTGAGCCAGAAAATTGGAGGATCGTTAATCTGGCTCCTTGTTCTTGGAATAATATAACTTTTGTAAAAGAGTTTTCTGTCTGATCAGAGTTTGAAGGCGTTAAAGTTTGTAAGCAAAGCCGGAGTCTCGTCCTATTGGTCGATTATCCGCGTCATCCTCGACGAATAGGATTCGAGACTCCTTTTTTTTGTTCAAACTTTGAAGCCTTCAAGCTCTTACTTCCTTGGAAACTCTTTTACAAAAATAGAACTATACGATTAAGGAATAGCCCAATTAACCTTCCTGCAAGTCCCTGGCTCAGAATGATTTTCAAACGCCGGTAATTTAATTTCAAAGTTAAAAGTCCTATACCTCCCAATGTTAATTTTTTTTCTCTGGTTCCTGTGATGATGGTGTGAGGATATCCGTTTTCATCGGGTAGGGTTCAATCTCTCTCTTGTCTGGATCAAGAAGTCCAATAATTTTTGGGGTCCCATCGAAACCTTTTGGTCTTGTTTTACTCGAGGAAATAGCGTACTGACTTCCAGCTTATCGCGAAAACACAGTTGGTCTGTTTGGTTTCGACCTCGTAAACACGCGTATAACGGGTGTTCGTCCCAAGATACTGGGAGGGTGCTTGGTTTTCCAAGCAGCCCACAAGACGAAGATGGTCATAGGGTTGAGTGCGGAACTCCTTCTTCAAGATAATATTAGCTGCATTTCAAGGGGCCATTTTTACGAGGAATCCAACTTTCTAAGATCCCTTTTGGCTGTTAGTAAGTTCTGGTATGTTCAAGTGCATCAAACTGAAGAGGCGTCCCCGTCTCCCTAAGTACGAAGTCCATAAAGGAAAACTATGGTTCAAAAGAGGGTCATTATATAACTTCAAAACAGTCTGACCGCACGGATTTGCTCCGCAAACTTGTTTAGACGAAAAATCTAGTTTTGCTGGTACTACAACATTGCTTGAGTAAACAGACTAAACTAAAACTCAATCTAAAAGTATTTCTTTCCAACTAAACGCATTTATTTCAATCAGAGATTCCACAACATAGCGTAGTTCCTTCGGCCAACCCTTAGTCGACATAGGACTGCGTGAGACGACTTCATCGGTCGTTACAGATGTCGTTGTTGTACCTTAATTTTCGCCTGGGAGCCACTCAGATCCCTGATGAGCATGTTGTGCTCTGTTTAAATTGATTAATCTCTACTTTTTTGTTGTTTTATAAATCAGAGGTCAACCGTCAAATCAGTCCGAATTAACGTCCTTATGCTCATTCCTCCACCTATGATTTGATACATTTTGTCCCACAATCCTACTCAAATGTGTTGAATGGTTGGAAGGAAGCCCATCGCTTATCAGGTTCCGACTCAAAGGACTATTGATTCTTTATTTAAAAAAATTATAATTGTTATGTAAGAATTTTTTTTGTCTTTATTAGAGTGTGGTTGGTTAATTGAATGACTGTTTCGTGTTTGGTTGGTTTATGCTGTACGCATTCCCGCTTACTACGTCACATAGTTTGTCATATTTGTTCATTTTCCCAAGAGGGGAAAATATAAATTTGTATTTATTTATTTTATAGATAGCAGGTCATTTCATACAGGTCAGATAAATTAAGTTTGTTATTTTTGTTAGATTTATAGGGTACGTAGTTGTTATTATTATAGTAAAAATGTTAACAAGCACTGCATGTTCGAATTGTTTTTCTCCACAGTGCTTGTGTCATCTATTTGTATTTTTGTGTAAAATTGAAAAAACTTGAACTTGAAGGTTTTCCCATCCTACTTCGCAATAATTCCATGACTGGTTGGAGTCTGCCGTGACTGAGCCATTGACCACGTAGCTGGTCTTACGTCATCTCGCCTGGCAGCCACCTTACCGACTTTTCTTGTACTTTCAGCTCAAGGAACACAAGCGGATCAAAGAAGCTGGTGGATTCATTTCATTCAATGGGGTATGGAGAGTCGCGGGTATTCTTGCCACTTCTCGTGCCATGGGGGACTACCCTTTGAAAGATCGAAAACTTGTAATTGCCGACCCAGATATCCTGACCTTCGACCTGACTGACCATCAGCCTAAGTTCCTCCTACTGGCCTCTGACGGTCTCTGGGATGCATTCAGTAACGAAGAAGCTACGTCTTTCATTAGCAGTAGGCTAAATGAGCCTTATTTGGGTACGAAAAGTATTTCCTACCAGTCTGTCAGTCGTGGGTCGCTGGATAATGTTACAGCCCTGGTGGTCGACCTGACGAAAGAAGACTATGCCAAACCGCCACGGAAACAGTGATGTGATTGGCTTTTTGGAAACAAATGTGATTCCTCATTGGTGGCCCTTTGAACATTTATGAAAAGTGACTTTATAAGAGTAGCTTTAGTGCCGAGCAGGACCGTATCTGGGGGGGGGGGTAGGGGGTCGAAACACCCCACGAAACATATAATTCCCTCTGATCTACGTATTTTTTTAACTTCTTTGTCCGACCTGCAGGCAACCCCCCCCCCCCCCAAAAAGGCACCCCCGCCCCTCCGAAATAAATTCCTGCATACGGGTCTGGTGCCAGGCAAAGCGGCAATCGTGTTGCCAGTTGAGAATGGCCTGTGTAGTTATAGGTCACATGCGGAAGCGGCTGTTTTGGAGTAGATAACTAGAAAAGGGTACTATGAAGGTTGGTGCACCAGACCAACATACGATGTGGTGGTGACATGAGATTCATCGGTGATGACCATTCGTTGAAAAACCATTATGTCACAGATGCAAATGGTAGATCTTTGGCAGACCTTAATGTGAGTGGGTAAAGATGTATATCAGGAAAGCCCGGTGGAATTTTGTAGATTTGTACGTATAACTAAATTCACCAAATCTAGTCATATTTGATAATAATGGAAGGAAGCCTGGCTGGTGGCTCCGTGGTAGATTGTAATGTGTGGATAACAATGTATATAAGGAACTTCCGATGAAACATTTTGTAGATTTGTAAAAAAATAACATAATTCGTCAAATCTAGTAACCTTGACAGCACTTCGTGCCCTCTTGCGTCTTGTTTGCACGCAAGCTCGTTTTCTCTACTGTATGTTTTCAGCAATTTTTTTTTTTATATATTCTTTTTTGTGGGAGTGTTTGCTCACACGATGTGTTTCTGACACCGGATTCGCTGTGGCCGGTCCGTGCTTTTCACTCATTTCTCAGCTCATCTGCAACCCCTTAGTTAAGTCACCACAGATATTTACCATTTTTTTTGTATTTGTTCTCAACTAAGCTAAGAATAAAGTGGCTGTTTTCTGTTATTTCCGTCGTTTGTGAAAAGACACAGTGGGCAATCCCTCAGAAACGTTTTTTGTTGTACAATAGTTGCGCTTTATCGAAGTTTCATTCACTTATCCGGTTGCTTAATTTTCGTTTTCGAAAAGCCGTCAAAGTTAACCGTTTGCTTAATTAGTGTTTTTATGACTCGGGCAACCCGTGCCCGGTCGACATTTCTTTGACGATTAAAGCAAACTTCGAACTTGCTAGCTGACTAGGTTCGACGGTCAGAGTTTGAACGACAAAGAAACTGTGACCGGCGACCAAAAATGCTATTTAAATAGAGATCTTTGAGCGTGTTCCACCCTTCTAACAATAGTTACTATTAGTTACTATTTCCGTTCCATCCTCACGAAAAGTTACTACGCTGACCGTTCCAACCTTGTCGGAATAGTAACTAATAGTTACTATTTGCTTACCATGCTCGGGAGCGTAGTAAGCGTAGTAACTACGCATCTCTGTAACGTGATTGGTCGGATTCACCCCTGGCGTGAAATCCTGCTGGAAAATAGAAAAATCGTTCCAGCCTTGACGGCAAAAATTCGGAATTCGTGACGTCATGCGTAGTAACTACGGTAAGTAGGGTGGAACACGCTCTTTGAGTTTGAAGGTAACTTCATACTTCCGTCAGAAACGCAACAAATAACAGTTTGAACTAAGTTTGAAAATACTTGTCAGCTGCGATTTACCTCTGATTACAGGTTCATTTCCCTTGAACTTGCCAAGAAGGGTCGAAATATCGCCGAAACATGTCTCAGCTGACTCATTTGTTTTAGCACAGTCAAATATCATTCGCAGTCAGCTTGGGCTGAAGGGATGTTTAAAGGACCTGTCTTACCTACAATACTAACGCAACCTACTTCCAGAACAACTCCATATATTTCTAAACCCGGAGACACCAATTTCGTACGGTACATTCTAACCCCTCTAACAAAACCACGCTGATTTTCTCACTTACGGTGTTTTGCTACCTTCGATGTGTATCACGCTGTCGATGGTTGTCTGCGAGAAGTTTTCCATCAGAAAAACCGGTTATGTAATTTGTTTCCCTGTTTTCGCTGCAAGTCAACGGGTGTCGGAAAAGGCTTAAAACAGCCAAAACCGTGGGTGATTTTTTGAAAGCACAGCCTAGTTTTAAAGTATTCAAATATTTTAAATACTGTAAGTTTAAGAGTAAATAGTGCGAGGGGTCCTTTAAGCACAAAGTTTGAGGGAGTGGAACATTTTTGCGATAACCTAGAGTTACTCTTACCCGGTAACTGAGCGCACTCGTTTCGTTTTTTCAGACACCCGGTTACTGCTAGGTTACTGAATTCCGGTAACCGCGGTCTCAGCAGGGTTACTCGTTACCAGATACCAGGGTTACTAACATGTTGCTGGGTGACTGAGAAATAGACAACTCGTCACAGTAACAGACACCTGGTTACCGCAAAAACGCAACTATTGGATAACTAAAGGCGTATTCTCGCCGTTCCCCGAGGACTCCTCGGGGAATCAAAGGGATCGGCGAGAATAGAGGGAGTCACTCCAGGCGGATTCCGTGTAAGGAAAACACGAGAACATGGATGCTTCCAAAATGGACATTGCTCTAAAAATAAATAAGCAGTTGACGAAATAAGTGTGGATCCACTTTATTTTTGGTTTTGTTTATTCTGATTGTTTTTAATTAATTTTACATTGCACCAACACCAGCAAAAATGGATTCCCCTCTGAATCTGAAAGGTAGTCCTCTTTGATGATGGTGATGATAATAGGAGCATTCCCCGTCCGTGAGGACTCGCGAGAATAGGGGAGTGAGTCCCCGGGACAAACAAAAACGCGGGGACTCCTCAAGCGGAGTCCTCGGGGAACGGCGAGAATACGCCTTATGGTGGGTTTACACACTGCGTAAAATCCGAGCCTATTCTGAAATCCGAACGTATTTTACGCACGTTTTGAGCTTGAAAAGATTTCTAACAATACGGACGTAAATAGAGAAATCGGTCCGTTTTGTATTCAAAAATGTTCGTATTGCTAGAAATCTTTTCAAGCTCAAAACGTGCGTAAAATACGCTCGGATTTTACGCAGTGTGTAAATGGACCATTAACTATTTCGGACAAAAGTGCCAGCCATAGAGTGACAAACGTCTAGAAACGCTTAGCCGAGCGTGTCATAAAAAGTTTTGCTGGATGAACGCGTCAGCGGTAGACTACTTAGCATCCACAAGCGCTTAGATTCTTTCGTAAAGAAGTTCGTGATAGTTACAGAAATGGACCGGAAAATACAGTACAAAGACAACGAAATCATAGACAACAACAGCCAACGGATCAATGAAACTGTTCACAATTCAGTTCCTGTTATGACAACCAGCAAGTCTGCCAAAAAGGCAACTTATGTTTGTATCATTCGACTGAATACTTGGCATTAATTGGATTGTGTTAAGTAAATTTTTTGTAAACGATTTCCCCTAAGACGCAAAATTCTACTATGATGCGGAAAATTTGAATCCCAATACAAACGCGGCTTTTCAGTGGCCAGTGACCATATTGCGGAAAATAGCTCACTTCGTGAACGCTTATTTTTCATAAATCATTTTCGTCAAGCATACAACACAGGTACAAACGAATAAAGATACCACAATCTGACAGGGAAATTCCACTATATTAACATTGATCATTCGTGAAGAACAGATCAAGGAAGTAATGCATTTTCGTCGGGTCTTCGAGCCTCTTTAAGCAAGTGGTGGGTAACCAGATTGTCCTATCTCAGCCCTTTCCAGTTAAAACTTTAAACAGGGTTTATAGCCACACAGTAACAAACTGTTTCGTAAAGTGGTGCCTGTAATGTAACCGTTGTGAAAAAAGCGAGAGCACTTACGCTGATCGGGCAAATAAAGCCAAGTATATCTTATAGGCTAAGGTTTAAAGGAGTCATCATAAACATTCTAGCACCTGCTACGTTTAAAATCCCCCCACCCAAGACCCAAGATGAAGCCATGACTCGATCCGACCGCTGGGTCATCTAGCGGCGCGGTTCTCAGGTGTCTCATCGCTTACTTTTATTATTTTTTATCTTGCTAACTTCCTGAACCATTGGTGTAATACGGTACATCAGCGGGAAGTATATGGTTCATTAGAATACCGTGTGTTACCCCGTTTTATTGCGATTGGGAATATAAAGTAAAGTACATATTATGGGCCTATAAGCTAAAGTTTAAGATGGTAATTCTGCATGAAGCAGTTTTCCAGAGCCGTTACTAGCCAAAATGTTGGGGGGGGGGGGGGGGGGGTGGGGGGGGGGCAAGGCATTTACCGAACGGCTGGGAATTTAACCGACTGTTCTTGGAGAAAATTTTAAAAAAAAAATCGACTTATTTCCAGAAAAACGATTGTTTTGACGGGAGCCCCCCCCCCCCCCCCCCCCCCCCCCGCCCCCACTCGCGACGCCCCTGATCAGTTCATTATATTACCGTATCGTATAGTAATTATTTGGCTCTGTTTCGCAAATTGTCCTGCAAAGAGATTTTTGTGAGGTGTTCGTTTTGAAAACTGTCTATTTTTTACTTGTTTTTGTTGTTTCCTTTTTAACTCCGTCTTAAATGGGCATAAGTTGTTATTAATAATAATAATAACTAGCCAATAAGCTGTGCTGAACAAGCTTAGAGCGTGTTCCAGTCTACTTACCGTAGTTATTACGCATGACGTCACGGGTCCTGGCTTCTTAACGTCAAGGCTGGAACGAATTTTCCTATTTTCGGCAAAATATCGTGCCACGGGCTCATCAGGCCAATCACGTTACAGAGATTCGTAGTTACCACGCTTACTACGCTCCCGAGCATGGTAAGCAAATAGTTACTATTTCCAGAAATATAAACCGTTCAACCGACCCCCTTCGCGAGAGGGTTTTTCAGCAACGGCTTACGTTTGTTGTTGGTACATATTTCAAGCATAGAGGGACAAGCTCATAGAGGTACCACAAATCCGAAAGAGTAAAGAGTAAGTTCATTAGATGAAATTTATTATCTCTGGATAGTAATTTAAAGGAAGTAACGCATTGTTATCGGGCTTCACGCCTATCTAAGTGAATATTATTATTTATTATTAACTTTATAATTCAGCTTTCGGCATGAACGAACAAACAAATAACACAAAGATAACACCATAGTACAACATCAACGTGTCTCCAGCAGATGCCTCCAAACGGATTTGTGGTACCTCTATGAGCTTGATTTGGAATATGTACCAACAACAAAGGTAAGGCAGATTATGGAAAATGGGGTTTTCTGTCAGGAGGATAAGAGAGTTCTCCGACCACTATAACCTTACAACCAAGGATGACCGGGCTTATCGAGCAAGTTAAGCCAAACTGCAGCAATAGTTCTGGACAAATGCGTGACGAATCAGACGCCTAAAAATTCTCTTGTAACACGCCTCCAGACTGCAATATGACCTGTTAATACAACTATACCATAAAGCGAACGCAAAAAACTGGTTGCAATATGTCTTAAACAGCCTAATCTTAATTGCAGTGTTCACGAAACCAAGTTTCCATATTAAAACGATCCCTCTCTTACAAACATTGTGCGCAAGGTCACGGAGGTGAGTCTCATCCTTCAAATGCTCATTGACGGAGAAACCTAAATATCTACTCAGTGACGTAGCAAACATGTCGGCCCGACAACACAATAGTTGCGTTTTTGCAGATACCATGGTATCTGATACCACGGTCTAAAGTCGTTTTCGCAGTTACCGTGGTATACCACGGTCTAAGGCGTTTTTGCAGTTATCGTGGTATCTGATATTCGGAAACCAGGGTCCGACCGTGGTAACTGATCGTGGTATCTGAAAAGTCATCTCACTTTCATCAAATTTGTCAAATTGGTGAGAAATGAGATTAGCACTTAGTGAATGTAACTGGATATCAGTTTTTCGTTTGAGATGACTTCGAAAAGTGTAATTTCGACAATAGTCGTTTTTGCAGAGCAACCTTGTATCAGATACCACGGTAACTGCAAAAACGACTAATTGCAGATACAGTTACCGTGGTAGCAGATATCAGTATCTGAAAAACGCAACCTAGGTACGGAACAACCAATGGGTAGGAAAGCCATAGCCAATATGTGATATGTAACGAGTGTTCGGTCTCGGCCTTACTCGGTTAAACTTTAATCGTTTAATGTGAAATGAAACCGAAGCGCAAAACGGACCGAAAATTTCGTATAAGAAACAAATTAACAAGACGGCTAAATGATTTATGTAGCCTGCTCACTCAATGAGCTCAAAGTCGTCATCCGAAGCAGCGTGGGCAGCTAATCCGTCATCTTCACCTGCAAAATTAAAATCGTTTATGCCCGGGCCCCCACTATAGTCATGCCTGGTAACAACGCCAGTTTTTAAGACCTTCTTACGGTCGAAACTGGGAAAAAAACACGCTGAAAACCTAAGATAGTCGAGATGGAAAAATCCATATCCGCCATTTTGAAACGTATCTTGTAGTGTTTGACCAATCAGAGACCAGAGTCATTGACTTAAGCCAGTTTTGTTTCCTTTGAGTGATGGTGGTACAATATGTCTTGAATTTCTTCATTCAAGGTGTGATCAGGATGAAACGTAAGAGTGGGTAATAACCAAATTAAAGAACCAAATTACGTACAGATGTGACTGAATGTGGCCCGTGCCAGCGAAATAAAACTAGGCAGTAGCGCCAAGACGTATACTATCCATGCTTCAAAATCGGGCCATACTTGTAGCGCCGCCCATTACGCTTGTAGCATTTAAAGCGAGACCAACTTGCGGGTTTAGAAATTTATAGTAAAGCTAAGATGCGAGACTGTTTCGTTTTTTTACTGTGTTCAGAATTTTATTTATAGGTGCCATCTCTAATACCCTACTGACCGAGTTTCAGTAGGGACGTTCTCTATCACCGGTGATGCTAGTGTCGCTGCTATTCAGTCTGTGTCACATTTTTGAAGTCTTGGAGCTACTCCCTAGTGTTATTATGCTCTGACCCGGGCATTACTCAAAGCAGAAGCTGCAGTACCGTTAAATGCGGGGATAGCTTTCCACTTTTGAAGTATCCGTAAAGTTTTTTTTTTTTTAATTTAAAGCGACATTACCAAACACACCAGGCAATTTAAGGACGATTAAAATGTGTTGGGAATCGATTACAGCGACACAAAAGGAAGCCAAAAATATAACAACGCACAGCACTCAATTTATGTTTCAAAAACTGATATCAAAGTAAGAGCAAAATAACACCAGGGAGTAGGCCCAAGACTTGAAAAAAGTGTCACACACTCGAATAGCAGCGACACTAGCACCACTGGTGTTAGTGAACGTCCCTACTGAAACTCATTCAATCGTTCACCAGCGCTGGCTCTGATAACTGATAACTGAAGATAGCAACAAAATTATACAGCCTCCATTATTTCCTTAATGTATGCAGTGCGCACCTTGGCTTTACTAGAAATTTCTAAACCCGGAAGTTTATTTTGCTTTAAATGATGCAAGCGTAGTGGGCGGCGCTAAGAGTATGGTCCATTTGCAAAGCATGGAAAGCATAGGTCTTGGCGCTACTCTCTAGTGTTATTTTACTCAGATCAAAGTGAACCTTGTTTGGCCAGCCTTCCTTGTTTTGACAAACTAACGTTGACAAACTAAATCAAAGTGAACCTTGTTTGGCCAGCCTTCCTTGTTTTGACAAACTAACGTTGACAAACTAAATCAAAGTGAACCTTGTTTGGCCAGCCTTCCTTGTTTTGACAAACTAACGTTGACAAACTAAATCAAAGTGAACCTTGTTTGGCCAGCCTTCCTTGTTTTGACAAACTAACGTTGACAAACTAAATCAAAGTGAACCTTGTTTGGCCAGCCTTCCTTGTTTTGACAAACTAACGTTGACAAACTAAATCAAAGTGAACCTTGTTTGGCCAGCCTTCCTTGTTTTGACAAACTAACGTTGACAAACTAAATCAAAGTGAACCTTGTTTGGCCAGCCTTCCTTGTTTTGACAAACTAACGTTGACAAACTAAACTAACCGGTGAAAAATTTATCTCAGAATAGTAGTATGAAGTTGTACGAAAAAGTAGCATGAGTACGAACTGATGCTACTTTTAGCAAGACAGGATGCTACTGGATACTACTGCTTAAGATTGGCCCAGTCTGAGGCACATTAAATGATAGTATTCGTTACTATTACATATCAATGCATGCAACTTTTTCGTACAACTATCATACAACTACGCAGGCTACAAAGTCGTCATCGGGCATCGACTCAGAAGTTTCATAACAGATAACGAAAGGACGCGCAGTTTCAACAGACAACACTGGGGGTGTAATCGGTTGTGATTCTGGAAACGCAATGCTCAACAAGCATTGTGAGGAAGGTCGGAAAAAGCATCTGCTGCCTTTTTTGTCTGTGGTCATGATATCGTAAAAGTCAGCAGACACAATTCGTGACGTCTAGCGTAGTAACTACGGTAAGTAGGATGGAACACGCTCTGTGTGTCTACTGGACGGAATCTTCTTAAGTAGTCAGCTCAATTTTTTTAACTCAATCACGCGCACCATCTAGGCGATGAAATTTTTTGTTTGCCAAAGATAAAGTTATGTCAAAAGCCCAGATATCAAAGTTCCCCCATATGACGGTAGATATGGTATACCCGTCCACCATGCTCGGATCCGGCCCGGGCCCTAAAATATGTCATGGAGGACATATGACCTCTCGGGAAATTCCGCATAGTTGCATTCAAATCGCTCGCTCGTTTGACCACTATAAGTAAGTAAGTAAGTAATTTATTTCTAACCTGCCATTTCGAAATAGCGGAGTAAATAAAATACATAACTACACAGAAAAAGACACTAATTTTCAATCTTTGGCCAGGAAACAGAGGAGAAGGCCGTGCGCTGGTTGGGCTCGTGTGGCTCTATGCGAGCTACTCAATTTATGGGACCCCCCTCCAACTCCCCCCACTGTGGCCGAATGCGACTCGGACACATAAACGTCGCATCTCTGGCATCTCCTCTTCCCGTCTATCAAGTTTGGCTTAATGTAAAAGCGGCCGCAGTAGCATCTTCATCTTTCGCACGTAATGACGCGGTTGTGAGTGATTCTACGAACCGATAAAAGTAATCAAGTTGCGTTGAGGCTGCGCCGCTTTGCACTTCACTCCACCAATCCCCTCTAGTGAAACATTTCGCGAGATAGCCCTACTAACAGTACATATGCACAGGCTGCACAGCCCATTCTCATTCGATGACGGCGAGCGCTCGCCAGAGTTGTTTCAGCTGGTGGTAAATGCTGTGACGTGGCATACGATGAGGGTCAGGCGGTCACAGACTGGAATCATTGCCATGTTTTTCCGCACCATCGTCAATTTCATTATTAACTATTTGGGATCCCATCGAAACCTTTGATCTTGTTTCAACTGGGCTGAATATCAGGCCGGGGTAAAACTGATGGTCTACCCACATCACTATGCAGTCGTTCATGTCCCATCATTACAGACGCGAAAGCCTTGGTATTGCAATTATATTATTATTATATTACTATTATTATTATCACCAAGTTGCGGATGCGCAGGGAGGTTCTATCGTCGGGTAAACCTATAACTGAGGCCTGGAAAGGCTCCAACTTACTTCTGTAAGGGGAGGGTGTCCTTGCGCTGACCCGCCTGAAGCTCAGACTGTGAACGCTCGCCTGTCGCTCTTCAGCGACTTCAAACAGAGGCGAGTCGGAAGATGGAAGCACTTTCTCTCGAAGATTCTGACACAAACGCTGGAAATCCTCTTGGTCTTTGCAGAAGAAACACTATAAAGGAAATTTCTATTTACATTTTTTTCTGGCGCTACAATCGCCCTGCCCTTTATTCCGCCTGGAATTGCTCTTTTTTCCGTCCATCATCATTTCTTCTTCTTATTTTTCGGCGACAACTGATCAAAGGACAATTAGTTACAGACAATTCGTCGCAGGACAATTTGGAATCATCAAATTATCCAAGATGCGATAAACTCTACTCTGTGATGTCTGTGATGAATGATCTTGTGAGTTGTGACCAATTGTCCTAGAATCACTTCTGTAAGAAGATACAAGACCAATTTCAAGCGGCATGGACTGTAACCTCCTACCTTGCGTTATATTTATTCGGGATCAAGCTACTGGGATGTAACAGTCCATCGTTCCGAGTAGCTGCGAGATAATAGCTCAGTCAGATCAGTTCAATTCAGTTTTATTGCAACACCAATTACGGACTGGCCGAATAGCAGGTGGTAAAGCAAACATAAATTTTAGACTAACCAAAATAAGGAACAATGAATAGAACGTATTCAATTACAGACACAAATATTGATAACAAACTATATAAAAACACAACGATTGAGGTAACAGACAAGGGGGTAAAACAATAACCTACTAATTTGTATTACGTAGGGGCACAAAGGAGGGGACAAAACTCGTGGTATCTTACATGTCGGCAAAAAGGGACTAGTTGGGAAGCTTGTCTTTGAGGCCTTGCCCTTACTGCGGCAAAGTCAGGGGGCAGGATGTCGCGAAGGATTGGGTTCAGAAGAGTCTGTCAACCAAACTTCAAGCACAAATTTTCACGACAATGAGACAGGGTTGTCAGATTACATTTTTTGAGAAAATGGATGTATGGAACATTCAGAGGTTTATCAGCAGAGCTCCGTATTGTATCCTCCCCAGAGCATTCGACTGCTCGCGAGTCACACCAAAATGCCATACAGGACACCACTATTCTCCGTTTTCACCAATATATAACTGTTCGTCTAAACCTTATTGCGATGAATGCCGAAGTTGAAAGCTTAGAGAAAAAAGCCCGCAGGTGCCGCAAATGCCCTAGCTAGCGCATGTTTTTTCTCGCATTTACCGCACAATTTGACCGCAATGAAATTGACGGATAGAATGCCTGTCGCAGAAACGTCAAATTTTCATTAAAAAAAATTTCTACACCTGCTATCCTAGAAATACAAAAATTCAAGCCTTTCGGGGATACCGCAAATTTTACCGTATTTCTGGTTGGAGGATACCGCAGAAATACCGCTTGTTCACGAGGACGGCACCGCAGAGAGGTGACAGTCTAGTAGGAACACTGGACCAGGTGGTTGTAAACATGGAAAAATCAGTGATCCTAACAATCTCTTTTCAAACAATACCAAAGGTTTCGATGGGATCCCAGAAATTTAATATTCAATCCAGACAATTGGGTCTTGTAAACGGTCTTCGCAAGACTCCATGAACACTTTTACTATTAAAATTTAGAAGCAGGTAAGGCCAATGGCTATTCATCTGAGAAAAGAAAGTTCAGATAATGATTCAGCCTGTAAGTAGATTTTACGTCATAAAATCTACTTTGACAAAATTGATCGAAACTTCTGCCAAATGTCCGGTTTCGGCCACGTGGCATACACGTGGTCATTATCTGCTCTTACCCCTAAATCGACTATCTCATTAGCTGTTAAAAAAAAACTATTCGCCCCTAAATTTGACCCCCTCCCCCCCCCCCCCCTAAATCTAGGGCTACAGAGCCCATCATCGAACTCGACCTGTCCCTTGACCCAAAGAATCTTAACACCAAGATTCACCAAAATATTTCATCCCCTTCGAAAATTTCCTGCTGACAGACGAAGGGACGGAAAGACAGACGGACAGCTTTTACGAAGTCTTAGGTATCCCTTCACTTACGTTTTGGGATCCCAAAAAGTGTACCCGAATTCTGTCCTCCAATCCCCACGTTCGAAACATGTTAAAGGAACAAAACTGCTGGATTTACACTTCACGAATGACACGAAGTGAAACAAGACCAAGGTCTCGCGGATCCCAAAAATTTAATATTTGATCAAGACAATTGCGTCTTGTAGACATCCGGTCTTAGCCAGACTCCTTGAACATTTTTACTATTAAAATTTAGAAACGGATTAATGCCAATGGGCTAGTCATCTGAGCAAACCAAGTTCAGGTATGGATTCAGCATGTGTGTTTACCCTATACGTCATATTTACTTCGGCGAAATTGATCGAAACTTCCTGCCTCACTTCTGCCAAATATCCGTTTTCCGCCGGATATCGGTGAACTACTTGTCCGGCAAAAAAAAAAGTTCAAAACGAATTCAGCGTATAGCCTTACCTCTAAAACAAACCTCTAAGCAACTTCAGATGAACTTTATATTTTAAATAATCACCGGTTTTGGCCGGACTCCGAACGAACTAATTGTCCGGCGAGAAAATAACATTTCTGTTATTCCTTTAATTTGAAACTCCTCCCCCACCCCTAAATATGGGGCTACATGGCTCATCTACAAACTTGACCTCTACTTTGACCCAATGGATCCTTATACCAAGTCTGAAGAAAATATCTCTACCCCTTCGTGAGTTCTCAACCCTAACTTCTCCCCCGACATCTGTTTTTCTCAAAAAATTTAATCTGACCCGTCTCAATGTCGTGAAAATGTGTACTTGAAGTTTGGTGAGCACTCTTCTGAAAAAGTTTTCACCGTTTTCTGCGCTGTGCTTTACAACTTAAATCTATCCTTCTACATTACGAAGTCGTTTCACCAAAGCTGAAATTCCCTTCTCCCCATTTCCGGGTATAATTACGGTACGCGGTATAGTCAAAACTGCATACGGTATTTCCCAGAAAATCGCGGTATTATACCGCGAAATGCAGTGTAAGTGGCAACCTGATCTGCAGATGCTTCATTACAAATATCATGATGTGTTCTGCTTAACTTTTTACATTTCTACGGCAAACTTCTAAAAGGGAGAGTCATCTACATATTTCCAACGGTCATCCATCAATGCTGCAAGCTCATTAAACCATAACTAGAGGCCTTTTTCCGCGACAGTTGTGGGCCACAAACTTCTGAGTGTTTAAACACGATTGTGTGCCACACACTCGAGCCACAAGTTGTAACTCGCAGAAACACAGTTTTGTCTATTTTTTTTGGCGGTAATCTTAAATATCTGAAAATAAAAATAAAATTCATGTAAAATCTCACTAACAGGACACCCGGCGTATTTCCTTACCATTCTGTACAAAAGGCATCCTCAGTTTGAAGTCTATATGCTTGAAAAAAGTAGTTAATTTTATTGTTTAGACACTGTTTTGCTGCTTAATTTCAATTTCCCGTAAGAATCGAGCCACAAAATCGACAGTCACCTCGCCAGTTGTTTGTTGAATTTGAGCCATGAAGCGAGCCTGTTGGTCGCGGAAGCACACTTGTGGGCCGCACAAAAGGCCACGGAAACACACTTTTCGAGCCACAAACTGTTTGTGGGAGCACGGAAAACGCCTCAGATACAACAGCGGACCCAAAAACGTACCTTGCCGACTCGACAGAACACCGAGAGGAGGTCAGAGTATGAGATCTTATATTTAGTCTGCTGAGTCCTATTACATAGATAATTCGCGACTATGTTGACGAGAAATGATGGCACGTAGGAGTATGCTATGGTTTATTATGTCGAATGTTTTTCGCAGATCATCTTTGAGAAGAAAGAACAACACTTTCCACCCCCTTTATTCACGATCCTTATCAAATATACCACGAAATTTTTTTCGCCTCAGTTATTTCGATTTACGAAAGATACATTTATAATAGAAAATATATAAAGATGACTCTTAGAAATAAAACTTAGTTCAGTCGCCGACTGACTTGTAGTAGTTCTCGCACCCCTTCACATTCTTCGGGATGTCACAAGAAGCAGTGGCTGGGTTGTACACCTGTCCGACCTGACATCCTCCAAGACGCGGCATTCCATTCGTCATACACCGGAAGAAGAAGCGGCAGTCACTGGGCTTGGGGTGTCGCTCGTGGTCGCCGAAGGTTGGGGTCTCATCTTCTTTTTTCACTGGGCACCGGAAACCAAGGAAATCCTCAGGAAGGCAGCCGGGGCGCATGGCGACATCTGGGAACTCGCAGACGCCTTTCTTGTCATCATAGATGAGGCCGGGGGGACACTGGACGAGAATGTCTTGTCCAGCTCGGCAGAAAAAGTGCTGGTCGCAAGTATTCGGGACATCGAAGACTCCGTTGAGACGTGAGCAGTTGCCGAAGCCTTGAGGGGGCTGGAGGGTAGAACGTCCAGTGCAGTCAACGTGGAATGGAAGATCACACTTCTGCTGTTGCTCTTCGAAGACGAAGCCGTCCTCGCAGAGCTCCTCGGTGGCAACCATATTGTCACAGCGGACGAAACGATCACACTGGCTAGCGTCCGGGATCATGTATGAGAACTTGCTCTTCTCGCAAACAGCTGCTGACGCTGGTGCTTTAACCGGCCCAGCTGAAGCAGTGGTGACCATCGCGAGTATTACGAAGAAGGTCTTCATGGTTTCACTTCAAAAGCTAAACTACAACTCATGGTGTTGCCTTCGTGCTCCCTCATTTTATACCAGTGAATTTGATTTCAAAGAGCTAATTACCCATTCAATTAACTTGGTAAATCGGATTGCAAGGGTCAACTAATCTGCTGCAAAATCAATCTGGGTTTTCCCCGCTGCACAGAAAGAATATAGGCCAAGAAGAAGGGAAAAATAGCATAGCCTACTTTGTTACAAGGACAAATCTGTTCTCCCACTAATGCAAATTCATTTTCCTATCTTCTTGCTAGTAAGGTTCGGACAAGAAATTCGGTCGAGTAGAAATGAATCCCGGTCGACTCGAAAGGATTCCGTCCGTGAAGACGACTAGAAAAAAAGTCTAGCGGGACGAGAATCCTTTCATGATGAAAGGAATGCCAGTCTTCTTGAAAGGAATCTCGTCGGCGGCGCTGGTAAAAAGACAAAAAAAAAAGTCTAGCTAGCTTTTGAGAGCAGCAGATATCAGTACTGATGTAATAAATGCTCTCAAAACATTTTTTTTTGGCTAGTGAATTTATTTTTGTCAGATTCTCTAGTCTGAAGAATTTATTATTTTCCCTCTGTTGCGTAAACATAATCTTGTCACCAAGATCGGACTCTGTTCAAGTTGTCCTGTTCTTGTAAACGCTACTTAACACGAACAGTTTTTTTTTATGAAAAAAATTTTACGCTCAAATACTAACGCATTTTTTTTTACTGTTTGCTAGTGCGCAGAGTGTTTAATATACATATCATGTCTTTATGATCCTTCCAAACTGAATAGTATAAATTGGAATTTCGTCAATCATACATAATTCCAAACAATTACACAAATAAAAAAAAAACGGACCACTAGAACGAAAATATTAGTAGGCCTAACATTTGAAAAAAGAAAGAAAGAAAGAAAATGAAATAAGAGATTCTAGTTTATGACGTTGTCATTACTTGCGTTTTTTTGCAGATACCATGGATGATACTATGTAGGCTACTATCAGATATACTATCATCCGATCCTGCGGTTTCTCTGCAAAACGACAACAGCCTGGTCTGCGCTTTTAGAAATCATCTAAAAAGAAATCTTTGTTTTGGGTAAAAAACGTTATATTAGTATTATTATATAAAGGTTCAGATAACAGCGGAGGGACGAGATCAAACTAGCAAAATAAGTATTTTGTCACATTAATGTCAGCAGGAATTCCAAGAGGCCCTTACGCTTAACCGAAAAGGCCTGGGATAAGACAATCTGGTTACCCATCACCTATTCACTTATATTGGCTTGAAGACCCGCTGAAAATGCGTTACTTCGTTGTTCCGCTATTCAAAAATAATCGATTTTCAAATAGTGGAATTTCCGTGTGATTTGTGGTACCTCTTTGCGCTTGTATTTTTGTTGTGTGCCTTACGAGAAAGATTTATGATTTTTATTTGTTTGTTTAGGCCCTAAGCAATCTTCATCAATCTCACCACTGCCCACTTAAAAGCCGCGTCTGTGTTGAGATTCAAATTTATCGCGTCATAGTAGAACTTAAGCTGTGGGGACGGCCGCAGATATCTGGACGTCAACAAAAATCCCTTTGCAGAATCCAAATAATTCAGCATATTCAATTACATGACACAATAATAAGTTGGCTTTTCAGTTAAACTTTTGGTATGAAGTGGCTGATTATCCGGTGAGTCCCAGTTAACTTGTCTCTTTCGCCTGGTGTGGCGATGAACGGAACCTATTTGTAATTAAGTAATGAATTACTTAATTACAGAATTAAGTAATTCATTCCCAGATGTCCATTTCATTTTATTTCCAGTGAGGCCGATAGAAGTATCTACGGGGGCAAAGCAGAGCGCACAGAGCCCCATCTACTTCATGTCGTATTTGCACGCCATCTAGTAAAAGCGAGGAGGACTACGATAAGAAGATCGCCGAGAAGTTATGCGACACTAGCTTTTTTTCTTTTTGGAAATAATGTTGCAATCATAAAAAAGAGTTGTTCCCAAAGAGAAAACGTCTCATAAAAACGTTACATTAAAAAAAAAGTGTTGTTTTGAAGGGAAAACGTCTCAGAAAAACGTTACTGTTACAAAAAGTGTTGTAGCCAGGAGATCAAGATCTTGACCGGAGTCCACTATCCTAACAAAACAGCCGAAAATCTCCCTGTCTAAAGGTTTTAAAACATTCAATTAATCAAGAACGTGAAAAAAGCTAAAAAAAAATGAAAATAAAACTGAGACACTTTTGTAAAAAAAACGTCACAGAAAGTCGCAAAAAGAAAGTCCGAATTATCATGTCGAGAGATGACAGCGCTAATAGATACATGATTCTATACTTGCACCCTAAATTTGAACGGAATCTGACAGAAAATACTGGAGTTATAAGCAAAACGAGACGTTTTTGTTACGAAAAAAGTGTCTCAACCAAAAAAATATGTTGTCTACCTGCTGACAGTGTGCTCGAAGTTCCATGATAAATTTCACAGGGACACTCAATTTCGACAGCTACGAGAAAATACACTATAAGCGTGTTCTACCCTCCTAACAATAGTAAATATTAGTTACTATTTTCGTTCCAACCTCGTGAAGTTACTATGCTGACCGTTCCAACCTTCTCGAAATAGTAACTAATATTAAATATTTGCTTACCATGCTCGAGAGCGTAGTAAGGGTGGTAGCTACGCATCTCTGTAACATGATAGGTCTGATTCCCCGTAGCATTCTGCTGGAAAACAGAAAAATCGTTCCAGCCTTGACGCGAAAAGCCAGAATTCGTGACGTCATGCGTAGTAACTAAGGTAAGTAGGGTGGAACACGCTCTATCTGTTGACGTTACAGACAAACTGTGTTATGAGCCTTTAAGAGCGTGTCCTACCCTTCCAACAACAGTAACTACTGGTTACTATTTTCGTTCCAACCTTGTGAAAAGTTATTACGCTGACCATTCCAACCTTCTCGAAATAGTAACTAATAAGTAACTAGTAGTTACTTATCCGAACCTCTGTGACGTGATTAGCCAGATCAGCCCGAGGCATGATATTTTGACGAAAATAGACAAATACATTCCAGCCTTCACGACAAGAAGCCAAAATTTGTGACGTGCGTGGTAACTATGGTAAGTAGGGTGGAACACGTTCTGAGTGTCACGTTTCTAACATACTAAAAGATCACAACGAAAACGTTCTGTAACGTCGACAGAAAGTATATTATGTTTGTTGCAACTGCGCATCCCTGTGTAGAATATTGTGAAACTTCGAGTGCAGAGGAAGTCCCTTGACAAATACTATCAACATCCCATCTAGGGTTCTTGGAGTCAGAAAGATTACAGAAGCGACATGTAGCATCCAATTCGTGAAAGAGCTGCGTGAATCTTTCATGAAAAATGTAAGACGCGTGACTGGTCCTCTCTGAGCGTGTTCCACCCTTTTAACAATAGTCACTATTACAGTTACTATTTTCGTTCAAACGTCGTAAAAAGTTACTACGCTGACCGTTATAACCTTCTCGAAATAGTAACTAATTGTTACTATTTGTTTACCATGCTCGAGAGCGTAGTAAGCGTGGTAACTACACATTGTGTAACGTGATTGGCGAATTCGCCCGTGGCATGATATTCTGCTGGAAAATAGAAAAATTATTCGAGCCCTGACGGCAAAAAGCCATAACTAGTGACGTCATGCGTAGTTACTACGGTAAGTAGGGTGGAACACGCTCTCTATTTCTTACTCCGCCCGTCTCTACAAAGTGATGTGTCTAATGCTTTGCAGTTTTTTCATTTCCATACAGGAGTGATGGGGTAGCTTACCACAGCTACAGAGGGATCCATGGAAACCATTGGCAGTCTCCCCGAGGATGGGCAGTGATAGGTTGAATCATCAAACTCTTCCGATAAGTCAAAGGCTTCGTAAGGTTGACAGACGTGCGGATCCAGGAACACTACTTCATCTCCTGTAAATCCAGAAATTAGTCAATAAATATTCAGCCCTGCACCAATAGGGATACATTTTACCTTTTTTTTTTGTTTAAAGGACACCTGAACAATGAAACCATACTTGGACACACCATGGAGAATGCATTTACAGACATGGCCACGGAAAGCACTCTTCTTCTGAGCGTGACGTTTTCAAAATAGGGATGTTCGTTTCTGGAGGTTTGCACATGCAGACTCCAAGACAACAAGACCAAAGGTTTCGATGGGATCCCAAAAATCTAATATCCAGACAACTGGGTCTTGTCTTCGCCAGATCCAGTCTTCCCCAGGCTAATCATCAGAGAAAACCAAGTTCAGATATACCTTTATAAGCCATATCTATTTTGACGATACTGACCGAAACTTCCTGCTTTAGTTCTGCCGAATTCCCGGTTTTGCCCGAATTCCGAGCGAAAAGGTTGAATAAGCAAGAGGGGTCCTTTAACAAGTTAGGATTTGAGAGAGGTGATGCCGGAGTTTATTTCATTCGGTAAGGTAACTTACGCTACAATTTTTATGAAATCGGTAAAGGCTCAACGCCAGTGGCATACAAAAATTACGCTTACAGATCAAACCTGCGGAATTATAAATACTTCATGTACTACAGAGGCAAAATATACAACAAGAGCTACGAGCTCATATGGCACTTGTTACCGACGAGCGACACTTAATATGGTAAATTCACGGAAAATACTACAGTGTTTTGGTCCCTGCAGAGCGAAATGTCCCGAAAATTTTCGTCACAGTCCTCCAAATCCCCCAGTCAGTGTCTGGATGCGGTTCAGGCCCACGACTGGCAAACCTAGGGCCTCTACTTCTACCAGCTATCAAGTTTCACTCGAAAACTGGCATCTCCGGGAAATGCCCGGTACCCCTCCAACTTCACCCACTAAAGTCGGATCCGGCCAGGACCTAGGTCATATGGCATTTAGCCTAGGCAATATGGCCCCTGCTCCTTCCAAGTTTCATCCCTATCGCTCCACTCTTTTGGTCCCTAGGCCTGACACATGGTTTTCGGGACCCCCCCCCCCTTACCACGGCCAGATGTGGTTTGGAAATACAGTAGGCACGCCTAGGGCATATTCTCTTACAACCCGTATGGTTTCACTCAAACTGGACCATTTCCGGGAAATATCCAGTACTCCCCTCCACCTCCCTCACCGAGGCCGGATCGTATTCGGACACATAAATGTAAATTCTAGAGCGTTTGCTCATACCACCCATCAAGTTCCACTCGAATAGGAGCAATTCCGGAAAATGCCCGGTACCCACCCTCTACCCTCCTGACGCCGGACGCGATTTTGACAAGTAGACTGGCATCTCCTGCCCATTACTCCTGCCATCAAGTTTCCTTAAAATCGGATCACACTTTCGCAACTTATTACTCGCAACTTACGCGGGTGACAATATCCCTGATTACCCCTTCCTTCAACATCCCCCACGAATTATCGGATATTTTATGCATTCCGAGAGCAATAAGACCTGGCTTCTGTGTAGTCTGAGTTTTAAAGCTGGACCCGAAATCCTGAGCTGAATCCAGAAATTTACACTCGTGCTAAATTTCATCGTCCTAGCTCATGTGGAAGGGCCCAAACTAGCAAAGGTTGGACAGTAGTCCTGACTGAGACGACCTTACGATCGCTATATGGCACTTGAGTCGAAGGGTATCTTTCAGGCATTACGTAACTGATGTTAACAAACTAACAACTTAGGGCGTGTTCCACACCCTACTTACCATAGTTACTACGCATGACGTCACGAATTCTGGCCTTTTGCCGTCAAGGCTGGAACGATTTTTCTGTTTTCCAGTAGAATATCATGCCACGGACGAATCCGACCAATCACGTTACAGAGATGCGTAGTTACCACGCTTGCTACACTCCCGAACATGGTAAGCAAATAGGTCCTATTAGTTAATATTTCAAGAAGATTGTGGTCAGCGTAGAAACCTTTCGTGACGATGGAACCGAAATAGTAACTAATAGTTACTACTGTTAGTAGGGTGGAACACGCTCTTAGTCACGTAGTATTTAATTTGTGTCGATGAGGTAAGTATTTTATGCTTTGTCCGCTGGCTGGACAAAGCGTAAAAAAGGTAAAGTAAAGGTAAAGGTATCAGCACTAGCCTTGACAGGCCAAGCTGGCGTTGCTGATCTCCGTCTCTCGGCCCTCAGCCAGGAAGTGCAATGGGGGGTTGGGGGCCAGCCATCCTGTGCTTTCACACACCCTTCCTGTCATCTTCCCCGGATTTCTCCAGGTACCCATTTGAAGCTGGGTGGACTTTGGCTTGTGTTACAGGGTTACGCCACTAACCCCCGTCCCAAACCAAACAGTAGGCACTACCGAAACTCGAACAAGCGACCCTTCACTTACGAGTTCGGCGCGCTAACCACTCGGCCACGGCTGGACAAAGCGCGACCACAGAAACGCGCCGAGAGAAAAAACTGATGTTGTGACAAAAGTTTTCTTTCCAGTTTGTTTATTAAATTCAATTTCAATTCAATTCATTTTATTTCAACACCAATTACGGTCTAGCCGAATAAGGTGGTAAAGCCAACATAATTAAAAACTAACCAAAATCGTCAACATATACTAGAAAGTGGTCGTAATTTCATACAAAATACTGAGAACAAACAATATAAAAAGTAACGATAGGGGAAATAGACAACGAGGGGTAAAATCATAACCTACTAATTTCTGTTACGTAGGGAAACAAAGGAGGGGGGGGGACTAAGCTATTCTTGTACCTCACATGTCGGCAAAACGCTGGTTGAATGGTATGGACTGGTTCGGAAGCTTGTCTTTGAGGCCTCTCCCTTTCTGTTGTAAAGTTGGGGGGTAGGATGTTATGCCAGTTATCGACAATAACAATAAGGTATTTTTTAAATCCTTATGAAAGGGCTCTTCCGAGGCTAAATCCGATTCAGTAAAAAAGAAACTCCTTTCAAAAACAGGTTTGGGACTGACTGTAACGGTTTTAACCGCACTCGAGCTTCACCACCAGGGTTGCCACACCACCAAAATTTTTCGTGCTATTGAAGACTGGGAAAAGTGTTCTTTTCTGGAAAAAAGGGCTACAATTTTTTTTTTTTTTTCTCGAACTAACAACTACTAACATTTTTTTATATTATTTTGTTCCTCTATGTTGCAATGCAGTAGGCTATACATACATCAGCCTACTTTATTCGCTTAAATTTTAATCTTCTACCTAAGCAGCAGTAGCTTTGCTTTTGCTTCCCATCCAGAAACTACTGCACTGACTTACCAGGGTCCAGGAGCCTGATAATCAGTTGTTGTTTTTCTACGAGAATGTATACGTATTATTTTGCACTTATAAACAACTGAACGCTGGCAAATGGTAAACCCAAGCTCGTCAAAGTAAATCTGCTTCTCCTCACAAGTCCAGTTGAAACTGTAACAAATGGACGAAGCCATCGTATAAACGTAGCAGTAGAGGATATTTGTCGTTGAATGCGACCAGCCGACCATAGTTCACTTTAATTCTACTTCAATTACTTCATGGGAGCACTATTTTTCAAACCAATTGTGTGCCTGTAAGCGGAATAGTAGTTGAACAGAAGAAAAGTGTTCTTTTTAAAGAAAAAGGTTTTATCTTGTTAAAAAAGTGCTACAATAGTGCTACGTTTTCTCGACAGTGCTACTTTCAGAAAAAAGTGCTAAAAGTATCACTTTAGTGCTACCCGTGGCCGTGGCAACCCTGTTCCCCACGTCTTTTCAAATATTAACATTAATGCCTACTTACCCACATACCCAATGAAATACAGGGCCTGGTTAGGCTTTCCACCAATCATTCCAACTGACTGTTCCTGTTCGAAACAGGCCTTCAGGGAAGGTATATAAACCTCATTCACTTCGTGGAGTCCAACTCGTAAAGGTAGCACGATTAGAACAGGTCGCCACGTGCTCAAACGGTTGGATGGGTTAAGTTCCCCCATTTCTATGAAGTTGGGAAGGTCATCTATGTGGGTTGTGGCGATGGCTTCTGGAAGAAAGGAAAGGGGTAATTAAGTAGCGACCCCTTTAAGCGATTCTACATAAAGTAACATTTATTAATGTGCGTGACATGGGGGTTTGAACTGGTCAGGTGAATTTGCCTTCGGGCGGGATCACTTATTTATTTATTAATTTATTTTCCTCAGAACTGAGGAGTACAAAATGATGTATGAAACAGAACTATGCCTAAACCATCTGGTCCATTCAATGACACATAAATATTATAAAAAATACACACGATTTCGACAACTAAGTTACACTTATTTAAGCACTATATTATTCACTTGTTGAAAAATGGCTACAGGTTGTGGGTTTGGAGGGCTACCGAAGCTTTTTTTTTATAAAAGTTGGTCATTTTTTTCCTCAAAATTAAAATGGGTCTTTTACTTTAAAATTGGAAACCAACTGTTCCTATGGCCGGCTTCTACCAGACTATTGTAGTGGTTTGCGAACTCTGTTCACAATCCCCTCGTAGCTCAAATGGTAAGAGCGCCTGCCTTATAAGCAGAGGGTCCTGGGTTCAAATCCCGGCTTAGGAGCATTTTTGTCCGTCAGTTCACTACTTATAAAATCTACATAACGGACTCTAAGATTCTTTCGTTGCCTTCCGAACCCGCTGGCATCGGAACCGTTCCGGCACAACAAGAGATGTTTTGTCAGACCGAAGGGACAGTAGCCTACATGCTTCTTTAACTTTGGACGGCGACATGGAGATGACAGCCTATCGAACGAAAACGGAAGGATCTACACCTTCATCGAAAACAGCCAAAGAAAAAAAAATAGGATTAAAAGGTACAGAATTTTCGACTTTGAGTCTGAATTATTGACGTTTGGTAACTATTCTGACCATTTTAAGTTGTGGGAACCTTTTTAGACCCTTTCTTAATTTTTTAATAAGAATAATGGAGCAGAGGTCAATCAGAAATGAGATCTTGAACTTTAACAAAAATTTACCAAACAAGCCTCGGATCATATTGGTCGGTTTTCACAGTCAAGGTCTGGCTTCCTTATGGTAAGTACTGCCTATACTGATACCAAACCGTTTCGTTCGGTATGGTGCGATCCCTCTACTGTACTCCACTTGGTGTATTAAAAGTCAGCTTTCGGTGGTCAAAGTAGTTCCTTAAGGCTAAAATCTCAGTTGACGTTTTGCGTTTGTATTTTACTACTACTACCGTTCTACATCAAGTAACCGTCCCAAGCAGCATACTTCTGCTTCCCCTCCCCCAAACTCGTTTTATGGAGTAAAATGCACTAGAAGAAGACCAAAGGTTTCGATGGGATCCCAAAAATTCAGTATATGATCCAGAAAACTGGGTCTTGTCTTAGCCAGACTCCTTGAACATTTTTACTATAAAAATCAGAAACAGATTAAGGCCAAATAACTAATCATCTGAGAAAACCAAGTTCAGATATGGATTCAGCATGTGTGTTTACCCCTATAAGTTATATCTGTTTTGACGAAAACTTCCTGCCACTTCTACCGATTTCCCGGTTTTGGCCGAACTCCGGAACTACTTGTCCGGCGAAAAAAGAAAGCTCAAAAGCGAACTCAGGGTATCTTCTTTCCCCAATAATGAGCATCTAATCAACTTCAAATAAAAATTTAACTTATAACAAATTTTCCGACTCCAGCCGGATTCCGGTTGAACTATATGTCCGGGCAAAAAATGATTGCCACACACGGATTCAGCATCTCTTCTTACCCTTAAATCCGATATCTAATCAACTATGAATAAAACTTCAATTTTTAACAATTTTCCGGTTTGGGCCGGATTCAGGGCGAACTACATGTCCGGGTAGAAAGTTGTTTTTAAATAAGTGTTCAGAATGTCTTCTTGCCCTAAATCGAACATCTAATCAACTCCAATTAAAACTTTTAATTTTAACAAACTATCCGGTTTGGGCCGGATTCCGAGCGAACTACTTATTCGTCGAGAAAATGGTTTTGACCATCGTGTTCAACATGTCTTCTTACCCTATAATCGTCTATCACATTAGCTGTTTCAAAATATTTTGTTTGCCCCTTAATTTGAACCCCCACCCCTAAATGTAGGGCTACAAAGCCCATTTACGAAATCGACTGGTCCGATGACCCAATGAATCCTCACACCAAGTTTCATCAAAATATCTCATTCCCTTCGAGAGTTATCGTGCTTACAGACGGACGGACGGACAGACGGACAACTTTTGCGATGTCATAGGTATCCCTTCACTTATGTTTTGGGATCCCAAAAATTATTCTCATACAGGGATTCAGCATCTTTTCTTACCTCTCAATCGGATATCTAATCAACTACAAATAAAACTTTAACTTTCAACAATTTTTCGGTTTTGGCCGGATTCCGGGCGAAATACATGTCCGGGTAGAAAACTGTTTTCACATAAGTGTTCAGCATGTCTTTTTGCCCTAAATCAAACATCTAATCAACCCAAAATAAAACTTTAAATTTAACAAACTTTCTGGTTTGGGATGGATTCCGGGCGAACTACTTGTCCGTCGAGAAAATGGTTTTGACCATCGTGTTCAGCATGCCTTCCTACCCTTAAATCGAACATAGAATCAACTTCAAATAAAACTTTTACTTTTAACAAACTTTCCGGTTGTGGCCGGATTCCGGGCGAACTCATAGGTATCCCTCCGCTTACGTTTTGGGATCCCAATAAAACCATGACCAATCGATCGGGATAAGTCTGCAAAGCTTCGCCTTACCTAAAAGCTCCCAGGATTTTAGGAAAAGCGACCGGATATCTTGTCCTACAGTGTATCAAACCTTTTTCACAAGCCTAAAGCACACCCACACTATTTCCAGCATTCAAAACTATCTGAATACTGTAAAACTACACTCTGCTTTTAACAAATTATCCATGGCTTTGGCTATTTTAAGCCTTTTCCCAGTCCCAGTGACATCTAGCAACAAGACCAAAGGTTTCGAAGGGATCCCAAAAATCTAACATTTGATTCAAACAATTGAGTCATGTCTTCGCCATTCAGTCTTCGTCAGATTCCTTGAATATTTTTACTGTTAACATAAAGTTCAGAAATGGATTCAGCATATCTCCTTGCCGCGACGCCGAATCTCTAATCGATTTCAGAAACAATTTTTGAACTTCAACCAAACTTCTAGTTTCAGCCGATTTCGTGATGAACCATTTGTCCAGCAAGAAAACAAAGTTCAGATATGGATTCAGCGGATCTCTTACCCTTTCAATGAATATCTTATTAACTCATAAAACATACATATTTTTACCGTCTCTAGATATAGGACTAAAGGACCCACCTACGAACTTGACCTGCCAATGAGTCCTTGTACTAAGCTTGAACAATCTATCTCAACCCCTACTAGGCATGAACAAGATAAACCAACCCCTTCGACCTTCAATTACACTAGCTCTCTCAAACATTCATAGACAATGTCATCATCCACGCGCAGAGCTAACTAGTGCGAAGAAAGGAGAGGACTACTATAGCCGAAAATTGGTCGACAAATTTTGTGTCCAGTTTTTGCCGGATTCCAGGTGAACTACTTGTCTGGTGAGAAAATAAATTTCATATTCGGATCCAGCATGTCTCCTTATCCCTAAATCAACTATCTCAATAGCACTCAACAAATATTTGTTTGCCCCTGAATTTGAAACCCCTCCTCCACCCTCAAATATGGGGCTACATAGCCCATCTCTGAACTTGATCTGTACTTTGACCAAAAGGATCCTCCCACCAAGTTTCATCAAAATATCTCATTCCCTTCGAGAGTTATCATGCTTACAGACGGACGGACAGACGGACAACTTTAGCGATGTCATAGGTATCCCTCCACTTACGTTTTGGGATCCTAAAAACTTGGCAAAATTCAGAAAACCAGTTTTACGCACAAATGGCATGATACTCGAGCACTCGTCGGGAGCATAACGAGCATGCAAACGATTGAATTGTGGGGAGGGAGGGAAATTCCGAATATTGGTCTTTCGTATATTCAAATAATGCAAGAAATAGATATGTCAGCTACGATACTTTGGCAGCGATATTTCGGCCCTTCGTGGCAAGGGTCCTCGTCAGGCCGTCAATTGCAGGTTTATTTCCTTCCCCGAAGTTGAGCTTGAAGATTGACAGCATGACAAGAGCCCTTGCCAAGAACGGCCATACCGCTGCCAAAGCACCATAGCTGACATATTCGTTTTACCAGGGACCCATAAACTTTCTGTAATGACTCGCCATTGAGGGGGCTTGTCATTTCCTATGAATATAATATAAATAATTTCCAAAAATTCCGCTTAGGTCGAATCGGCGTTCTTGCTCAAATAGACAAAATTGCCAGCATGCCACCAGGTACCTAAGCTAGGACAAAAGATCCAGGATACTCTTCCATTCAGAGAAATATTCCTAGTTCAGCACAAAAGCTGCAAAAAAAAATTTCTATCTGAATGTCGGGTATTTTATTCTCGTGGGTATTTCTCGAACTATCTGATGCTCGGTCAAGAGCGCATCAGAAATCTCTTATTGACAAATCCCCTGAATGGCGAGTCATTACAGGAAATTTATGGGTCCTTGGTTTTATGCATTATTTGAATATATGTTTTAAAGTCAGCTTGGTCTCAAGAAATGTTTACATAGGTCTTTCGAATTTGTTCGTCTTTTGACCGGGCGCGAATTCCTTCGAAAAGACCTTCGATCTATGCCGACCGGCTGCAAAGGCTGCAAGAGCCAAAAAACGACACTGTAGAAGAATGACTTGTAAGAGTTACTAAAAAGAGACGAACCTACATCACTCATTACGAGAGCATTGTCCATTGCAATGTGAACTCGCACGTCGTTCCATCTGTCAAACGCAGAGAGCTTCCTGCCAAGAAAAAATAAAAACAGTTAAAGCACAACTCTTACTGGAACTGATCTTTCCACGACGATATAGCTCAGAAATATTGTTTTTCGAAAATACTATTACTTTCCACTTGAAGTTAGCGATTTTCTTGTTAGCACTTATCGATTCTATCCAGCCTTCCTGCTCTCCGACGCGGCGGCCGGACGCAAAATATTTGAGAAGTGAATGCGCCGTGGATAAAACGTGAGAAAATCAAGCAAAACAAAAAAAGTCCAAAACAGAATATAGAATGTCCTACCACATCTTCCAAAACGAAAAACAACACTTTGAAGCTTATTAGGTCGTTATGCGTGAAAGATTTGTTGGCTTTCGACTAAGTTTGCGTAGCGTGCCTGGTGAAACTCGGCTAGGAGTGAAAAGCGATAAAAAGTCGTAGGTACAAAACGAAACAATGGCGAAAGGCGGGGATGTCAAGTACTAATTTATGATAACTTGTTCTATTGTGGCAAAACAGTGAGAAATTCGAAAATTAAAGATTGTTACGGGTGCCTCTTCTGTTTCAAAGTCTCTCCTCCCAGTATCTTAACAGATAGTTGTTCAGTTGCCGGGTTTTCGTAGCTGAACTGTCTGGTGGTTGAACTGACTGGTGATCGAACTTACCAGTGATCCGACTGACTGTGAGACGTGCTGGCTCTACTGATGGGTGGTATCAAGGTGGCAAGGAAAAGAATATTGTGTAGGCTAAACCAAACTTTCGGAAGCTTATTATTGCATAAGGGAGCCAGGTAAAGAATAAAATGCAGAATAAGCAAAATGGGTCCTTTAACATGAACTAAACACAGATATGGGCAATGTTACAACTGTCTTTTTGCCATTTGGCCATCAAGCTGTGATTTATTATTATTATTATTATTATTTATTTGAATCCTTCAAAACTGAAGAGTAATGTATAAAAGGAACAACAACATGTCAGACATACTCACATACACTTACATACTAATAAACAGCTGACCGCTAAAGACAAATTAGCCTACTTAGAGCGTGTTCCACCCTTGTAACAATAGTTACTATTAGTTACTATTTCCGTTCCATCCTCACGAAAAGTTACTACGCAGACCGTTCCAACCTTGTCGGAATAGTAACTAATAGTTACTATTTGCTTACCATGCTCGGGAGCGTGGTAAGCGTAGTAACCACGCATCTCTGGAACGTGATTGGTCGGATTCGCCCCTGGCGTGAGATCCTGCTGGAAAATAGAAAAATCGTTCCAGCCTTGACGGCAAAAAGCCAGAATTCGTGACGTCATGCGTAGTAACTACGGTAAGTAGGATGGAACACGCTCTAAATATACAACGAAGTACATTGCGAAGTACAAACGAAGCTCAAAATAAACCAACTAAGCAGGGGACATTTTTGTGAAAAAAGGAAAAAGGTTGTGATGAAGAAGAATGTTGTCAGAATGTTGTCACATTCAAATGTACTTAAACGAACTACCAATCACTTCGAAATTCGGAGGCGAAAAAAGCTCCAATTCCTGGAAGAACCTCGCGGGAATACGTCTCCCTATATTTTACCATGAGGTGGAATATCCAGGACCTTTACTATTAGAGTACTCTTGAGTCTTACCCATTGTGGGTATACAGTGAAAACAGGAGAGGGCGGGGGGGGGGGGGGTAAGGTGGCTTATGTGTACAGGAAAACGAAGCTACCGCCTGGGTCAGATCCTTCATAGCAGTCATCCCAAACTCACAGCATAGGACTACGAACTGATTATTTCCAGGTTAGTTTGGTCGGGTCTCTGATATGCCTGCCAAGTTTCATTGTCCTAGCTCATCTGGAAGTACCCCCCTAACTCGAAAAAGTATGACAAAATGCCCTAAATTTTCAAGTTTCCAGCGCCCCCCACTCCCCCGCATATAGTCGGTGAAACTGATTATTTCCAAGTTAGGGTTGGTCGGGTCCCTGATATACCTGCCAAGCTTCATTGTCCTAGCACATATGGAAGTACCCTAACTCGAAAAAGTGTGACAAAAAACTCGGACCGACCGACAGACGGAATTGTGATCGGTATATGGCACTTGAGCCAGAGGCTGCTAGTGCCATAAAAATATTGCCGTTCATCCTATCTCAGAAGGTCGAAGTTATTATTGTTATGCTGTGCGGCATGCCAGGCCACAACCACTGCCACCACTGGCCGAAACTCAGGCCAAAAAGGTCAGATTACTTTGAGGCAACTTGAAGGTGTAGCAGTAGCCTAGGATACCACTGGAACATACCTTAGAACCTGCGCAACTGTGTTTGGCCCAAACCACTGACCTATCTGCTTTCCTTCCGAAATTCCCATCTGGGCTATTTGGTGGATTGAGTACACTGCACTTCTCTTGTCCTCAAACATTTTCAAAAGCCTCAGATATAATGGATTTTCACTATCAACATTCTCGTCGTAAGTCCAATCTCGACCAAGCTGGCGTCTACGAAGAGCTTCGCCTATAACCATCTGTCCGCAGCGAAGCATACATCCCCAACCTCTGTCACTTGTGTATCCTGTGTCCCCGATGGGCTGAAAGCCTTTACGGTATGTAAACCAGAGTTTGCTATAAACGTCTTCCCTCACAGCAACCAGGCCTGTAACAAAGTTTAATTTAAAGGACCCCGTCGCACTATTTACTCAACTTACAGTATTTTAAAAGATTTGAATACTTTAAAACTAGTCTGTGCTTTCAACAAATAACACACGGTCTTGGCTGTTTTAAGCCTTTTCCGAGACCCGTTGACTTGTAGTGAAAATAGGGAAATAATTTGCAAAACTGTTTTTTCTGATGGAAAACTTCTCGCAGACAACCGACTACAGCGTGATACACACGAAGGTAGCAAGACATGGAGAGTGAGAAAATCAGCGTGGTAATGTTCGAGGGGTTAGAATGTACCGTACGAAATTGGGGTTTCCGAGTTTTGTTGACAAGTTGATTAGATGTTCTTGATAGGGATAAGGAGATACGCTGGATTCGTTTCTGAATTTTCTTTTGTTGCCGGACAAGTAGTTTGCTCGAATTCGGGCAAAACCGCAAATTTGGCAGAAGTAAAGCAGGAAGTTTCGGTCAGTATCGTCAAAATAGATATGGCTTATAGAGGTACAGATAGATAGAATATCTTAACTTCGTTTTCTCTGATGATTAGCCTGGTGAAGACAAGACCCAATTGTCTGGATCAAATCTTAGATTTTTGGGATCCCATCGACACCTTTGGTCTTGTTATTCATCATTAGTAGGTTTTCTCCAGTTTGTCTTCAAAAACTTCCATTTTCCACTGAAAAATCTGATGGTTATCCGTCGACGCAACGCAAGAACGAAACTTGGTTCTATTCTTGCGTTGCGCTTTATTTGTCTGCGTAAGCTCTGCGTTGCGTCACCGCAAGCGCGATGCAGAGGTTGCGTAGTTCAGTTTAAAAGGCAAAAGCCTCAACGCCTCAGTGTGAAAGCGGTTCCATTCCTCTACTATTCTGCTAAGATCTAATCAGAACGCCAAAAATACGTCTTTTGTTGTTATAAATAGTAAGGAATAAATATGTAAAAATATATATAAATAAAAAGGATACTTGAGGCTGCAAGGTTGTCAATTTCATTATCGTCCACAAACTCGTCAAGGTTTCCCGGCCGGATTTCCTGTACTTTCATCATCAAGTTGAAAAACTTTCAACTTTTCCATATGGAAGTGATGATGGTGCCGCAAATCCGGGCAGGAGTTCCCTGGGAGCTCCCGATCCTCATCGAGCGTGTTCCACCCTTGTAACAATAGTTACTATTAGTTACTATTTCCGTTCCATCCTCACGAAAAGTTACTACGCTGACCGTTCCAACCTTGTCGGAATAGTAACTAATAGTTACTATTTGCTTACCATGCTCGGGAGCGTGGTAAGCGTAGTAACTACGCATCTCTGGAACGTGATTGGTCGGATTCGCCCCTGGCGTGAGATCCTGCTGGAAAATAGAAAAATCGTTCCAGCCTTGACGGCAAAAAGCCAGAATTCGTGACGTCATGCGTAGTAACTACGGTAAGTAGGATGGAACACGCTCATCGTGTGTTCGCACTATAAGCCAAAACTCTAATTTCTTGACGAAAGCAGACATTTTCGAATTCAGAGATTTGGGACCTTCGCCACCGGTTGGGAACGACTGCACTAGAGGTAGCCTATGCTTTTTTGTGTTTCCAGACTTAGGATTGCACCAACACATTCAGTTACTCAGTAAATTCAAACATAGGAAAAGATAAGTCCAAGATACTGTATGCAGACACCTTTTTTGGGATCGCAAAACGTAAGTGGAGGGATGTCTCTAACATGGCAAAAGTTGTCTGTCCGTCCGCCTGTCAGCACGATAAATATCGAAAGGAATGAAAAACTTTGATGAAACTTGGTGTGAAGATTCTTTGGGTCAAGGGAAAGGTCGAGTTCGTAGATGGGCTCTGTAGCCGTCCTGGGGGTTCAAATTAAGGGGCAAACAAAAATTTGTAAACAGCTAATGAGCTGGTCAATTAAGCGGTGACAAGACATGCTACACACGATTATGAAAACCATTTTCTCGCCGGACAAGTAGTTCGCCCGGAATCCGGCCAAAACCGGAAAGTTTGTTAAAAGTCAAAGTTTTATTTGAAGTTGATGAGATGTTCGATTTAGGGGTAAGAAGAGATGCTAAATCTGCATATCACAATCATTTTCTATACGGACATATAGTTCGCCCGGAATCCGGCTGAAGCCGGAAAATTTGTTATAAGTTAAAGCACAATGGACACTTCGAATGCTTTACTTTGTATTAAATGCTTCCCAAATAAACCTTTCCGACTTCCTTTAGAAGGCGCTACGAAAATCGGCCGTTTTCTTGTTATCCCTTTTTGTATTTCGGCATTTCGGCGATCCAAATCTTAGGAGCTGGGATATCATGGCAGGAAATTCAAAAACTCCCAGCAATGCTTGATATAAAAGGATATATTTGAGATGTCACCAAAGTCAAGCCGCAGATGCAGTTTACCTGATTGTTCTAGTGTTTCATCAGAAGTTCCATGGCTTAAAGTGCCTATTAAAAGTTTTTCTTTGTGGAACAGTGTTGTGAAGATTGATTAGCTTGCTTTATAAAATGTACCAGAATATACAATAAGCTTATAAAAAATAACATAGCTACAAAAATCATTCAAAAACAAATAACCTATTCAAACAAGCTGATTTATGCATAAAATAAAGATTACTAAGTATTATAAGAAACATCACTTTTATCTTTGTCCAAGCTAGTAACTGAGCATGTCCTGGCCCAAAAAATTACGCTTTGAAATATCACAGAGAGGAAACTGTTGAAAAAGCTGATGATCTAGGGAGTAAGCATTGTTCCTAGGTTGGTACAGAGTGGAATTGGGGTAGTTTGATGTGCCCATTGAACTTTAAAGTTTTATTTGAAGTTGATTAGTTGTTCGATAAATGTAAGGAGATAGGCTACGCTGGATTCGTCTTTGAGCTTAATTGTTTTTGGCCGGACAAGCTGTTCGCCCGGAATTCGGCCGAAACCTGAAATTTGGCAGAAGGAAGGCAGGAATTTTCTATCAGTTTCGTCAAAATAGATACGACTTATAGAGGTAAACACTCATGCTGAATCCAAATCAGAACTTGGTTTTCTCAGGTGATTAGCTATTTGGCCTTTTTCTAAGTTATAATAGTAGCCTAAAAATGTTCAAGGAGTCTGGCGAAGGCAACACCCAAATGTCTATTTCAGATATTACATTTTTGGGATCCCATCGAGATCATTAGTCTTGTTTTTTCATGAAATAAGTAATTCTGCAGTAAGATCCTGTGAGTATGTTAAACAGTCACAGTGTGCACCGTTAAAGAGCCCCAACCAAAAACTGAAAGTGATACCAAGCTCTTTATCTCTGGCTCTTTAAGCTCTGGCTCTCTGGGGTAAGGTGCAGGAAGGTAATTGGTTAGTTTTTTTTGTTTGTTTTTTTTAGAGGCAAGGTTGTGTCTCAGAGTAGGAACAGTGACCACTCTGCGTATTACGTCTAAAATGTAAAGACTGTGGTACTGGGCGTCCAGAAATGGACTAAGTGTTTTGGTTATGTATGATTTATTTTGTATTTGTTAATAAACCCAGTCAATTATGGATTAAGAAGACATGCTGAACACGAATATGCAGAACACTGTCTCGTCCGACAATTTGTTCGCTCGCAATCCGGCAAAAACCGGGAAGTTTGTTAAAAGTAAAAGTTTCATTTGAAGTTGATTAAATGTTCGATTAAGGGGTAAGAAGACATGCTGAACACGACGGTGAAAACCATTTTCTCGCCGGAAGAGTAGTTTGTCCGAAATCCGGTAAAAAAACGGAAAGTTGGTTAAAAGTAAAAGTTTGATTTGAAGTTGATTAAATGTTCGATTTAGGGGTAAGTAGACATGCTAAACACTTATGTGAAAAGCATTTTATACCCGGACAACTAATTCGCCCGGAATCCGGCCAAAACCGATTTATTTTTTTAAAGTAACAAGTTTTTCTAAAGCTGATTAGATGACAGACTTAGGGTAACTAGAGACGCCGAGTCTGTATATGACAATCATTTTATTATCGGACATATATTTCGTCCGGAATCTTGTAACCGTTTTCTTTTAGAAGCTAAAGTTTTATTTGAAATTGATTAGATGTTATTTATATATATATATATATATATTTATATATATATAAGGAGATACCGGAATTCGATTCTGAATTTCCTTTTTTTGCTGGACAAGTAGTTCGCTTGGAATTCGGCCGAAACCGGAAATTTGGCAGAAGTAAAGCAGGAAGTTTTGGTCAGTATCGTCAAAATAGATATGGCTTATAAAGGTATATCTGAACTTGGTTTTCTCTAATGATTAGCCTGGCGAAGACAAGACCCAGCTGTCTGGATCAAATATTAGATTTTTGGGATCCCATCGAAACCTTAGGTCTTGTTATTACGGCAATCCCCATACTCGCCACTCTTCTTAGACCAAATAGCTGGCCTGGACCACTGACAGACCTAGAGGGCTACTTTAAGGGGTGATTGTTTGTGAAAGTGCCCCGATTTCGACCTTGAAAATTAAGTCGGTTAAACACCATTGATATGAGAGAGGCACGCTTTCTCCCTCCGTCACCGATAACCTTGCTGGGTAATAGCTTCAGCCAACAGCCCAGACCTTGCACTTTTTATATGTCCAATCCTTCTGAAAGTCATCAGTTAATTACATCCAAGTTGCTAATTTGTTGCTCCTATGCTGGTACTTACCACTGATTATGCCTCTTACAGTGCCAAGAGCTTTCGCATTTGAGAGTAACATTTGCAGGGGGTGGATTGGTATCGCTTCCCCGTCTCCTGAAATCTACTCACCTCAAATGTATTGTTGATGTTTGTAAATATGTGACTAAAGCTACAATAAAAACATTTTGTTAGATCAAAAGTCAAACTATGATTCCATCCTCCCCATATCGGGCGCTTCCGACCCGACCGCTAGATGACCCAGCGGTCGGATCGAGTCGTGGCTTCATCTTGGGTCTTAGGTGGGGGAGTTCTAGACCGTGCAAGTGCTAGAATGCTTATGATATAACTCCTTTAATCGCCATCTGTGATTATGTCATATTCAAAGCAAACTTTATTTGCGTCAACAAAAGAAGCTGCTAACGTTCATAAAACTAAACAAAATTGCTCGATGGTTCTCAAAGCAAAGTAATTGGATGTAGGCTACTGAAGTGGTGGCCTACCCCTAATTATAGATGTAAAAAGTGAATTTTGCAACTGAAAAACTGAATCGAACATTCGCAAAATTAATAGTCGCAGACCTCTCGAAAATTACGAAAATTTCGAAAAATGAAATATTTCGCAAAAATGAAAAATAAAGAAAAACTGAAAAATGTGGCGAATTTTAGAAATATTTAGCAAGAAAAATACAATCTTCACAGCAATTTTCGGGGGATTTGCGTCTCTGACACTACGCAATCACGTTTAAACGCGGCATGTAATCGTGCCCAAACAAGTATTTAGGACCCAAAACGTTAGTAGTGAGATCAGGCCTATTCCGGCTTCTTAAATTTTAGAAACGATGTAGGGGTAGGTGACATGCTGAAACAACATCCGAATATTATTTTCTTGCCCAACAAATATTCAGCCCGGAATCCGGACATGACCAGAAATTCGATAAAAGTAAAGTTTTTTTCTGGGATCCCAAAATGTAAGTGGAGGGATACCTATGGCATCGCAAAAGTGGTCCATCTGTCCGTCCGTCTGTCAGCATGGTAAGTATCGAAGGGCATGAGATATTTTGATGAAACTTGGTGTGAGCATTCTTTGGGTCAAGGGTAAGGTAAAGTTCGTAGATAAACCATATTCTCGCCGGACAAGTAGTTCGTCCGGAATCCTGCGAAAACCGGAAAGTTTGTTAAAAGCAAAAGTTTTATTTAAAGTTGATTAGATGTTCGATTTAGGGATAAGAAGACATGCTGAACACTTGTGCGAAAATCATTTTCTACGCGGACAACCAATCTCCCCAGAATTCGGACAAAACCAGAAAACCTATTAAAAGCAAAAGTATTATTTTAAGTTGATTAGATGACAAATTTACGGGTAAAAAGAGACGCTGAGGCCGTATATGACAATCACTTTTTACCCAGACATACAGTTAGTCCAGAATCCGGCTGAAACTGGACAATTTGTTATAGGCTATAAGTTTTATTTGAAGTTGATTAGATGTTCTTTATAGGGATGAGGTGATACGCTGAATTTTTTGCTGGACAAGTAATTCGCTCGGAATTCGGCCGAAACCGGAAATTTGGCAGAAGTATAAAACAGGAAGTTTCGATCAATATCCTCAAAACAGATCTAGCTTATAGAGGTATATCTGAAATTGGTTGTCTCAGATAATCAGCTATTAGCTAAATTAGTCTGTTTCCAAATTTCAATGTTAAAAAAGTTCAAGGATTCTGGCGAAGACTGGATCTGGCGAAGACAAGACCCAAATGTCTGGATCGAATATTACATTTTTGGGATCCAATTGAAACCTTTGGTATTGTTTTACACGGTCTATTACAGGGTCGATATTGTAGAAATGATACATGTTGAATCTCTTTTTGAACCTAATCTTCTTGCCGGAAAAATAGTTCGCCCCTAATGGTTTTAATTTTAGAAAGTCTGGGTGTGTTCCTACTTGCTGGATATGCTTCTAGTCTGCAGTACGGGGTGAGAGGGGGGGGGGAGCACAATCTTGAGAGAGTTCCTGAGCTGTGGTCTGACACAGATGAAAATTTGTAAAAACAATGTACTCATGCACAACACCTTATTTCTCACCTTCTTTTTTTATTTTCGCAATTTCTCGGCGAATATTCGCTATTTTGCAAGATCGAAACTGAAGTATTGAAATTTTACACCTATACAGCTAATACAAGTAACTTCGAAATGGGTTTCAAAGACATTAAACTGGAATTTCCTTTTTTTTTTTTACAGCTAAGAAGCCAAATTTCCAACTTCCAATCTAACCATTAACCAAACAAAGCTAAAGAGTCCAGCTCGGTTGAAGAGTTTGGAGTCCAGGCCAGTCTACCACAAACACCTGATTTGTGGATATCCTATGCCCTCGCTGGATACCTGTTGGTAACCTAACCCTGACCTACAACACTACAAAGGAATTTTTATTATTTCATTTCCAAGCTTCACTAAGATCATCAATTTAAATTGGGTTACAGTATCAAACATTTGGCATAGTATATCCAGCATCAGACTTAAGAGGTGCCAAATGCTAGATACACCCAGCTTTTTGCATATCTAAGTAGGCTAGACCATGACCAGACATGCAAGCTCAAACTGAGATCAAGGCGATATTATTTTATGAGTAGTGAACTGACAGACAAAAATGCTCCTCAGCCGGGATTTGAACCCAGGACCCTCTGCTTACAAGGCAGTCGCTCAACCATCTGAGCTACCGAGGGGCTTGTGAACAGAGTTCGCAAACCACTACAATAGTCTGGTGGTAGAAGCCGGCCATGGGAACAGTGATCCCGCCCGGAGTCAAATTCATCTAACAAGTTCACATCTCCATGTCACGGAAATTAATAATAATACGTAGATGGCACTTTACAGAACACAAGGGATGTGTACCGTGATCGACCGTGACCAATAAACCATAAACATTTTTCGAATATAATTATTTCGAAATATAATAAAGTCTAGGACTCCATTGTCGGAGCCACGTAGACATACCAGGACTCACAAGACGGGGTCTCATGGTAAAAACCAGATAAAACCAAATATATAATTTTAATTCACAGTACAAGTCCCTTGTGTAAAGTGCCCAGGGGCGTCCCGAGGGGGGGGGGTGAGGGGGGGCTGCACCCCCCCCCCCCCAGAAACCCTGTGGGAAAAAAAATCCGGTAAATTTTGACTGGTGCGGAGAAGCTGCGCCAGTTAATATTTGTCAAATTCACCCGGACTTGATGATTTTTAGGGAATCTACCGGATTTTGCTCATGGAATCTACGCTAAATCTTTCACAAGGAATCTACCAGAACTTGTCTCAGGGAATCTACCGGAATTTCCCCTCCGAATCTACGAAATTCGGCTCGCGGAAACTGCCGGATTGTAATGTACGCTGAATCTTGCACAAGGAATTTACCGGAATTCGTCTCAGGGAATCTACCGGAATTCACCACATAGAATCTACCAGAATTCGGCTCAGGGAATCTACCTGAATTTCTGCGATATCTTTCACAAGGAATCTACCCCACGGAATCTACGAAATTTGGCTCAGGGAATCTACAGAAATTTGTGCAAAACCTTTCTCAAGGAATCTACCGGAACTTGTCTCAGAGAATCTACCGGAATTCACGCAACAGAATCTACCAAAATTCGGCTCAGGGAAACCTACCGGATTTTTCTCATGGAATCTACGCTATATCTTTCACAAGGAATCTACCGGGATTTGTCTCAGGGGTTCTAATGGAATTTACCCCACAGAATCTACCAGAATTCGGCTCAGGGAATCTACCGGAACTTGTCTCAGGGAATCTACCGGAATTACCCCACGGAATCTACCAGAATTTGGCTCAGGGAATCTACCGGAATCTGTGCGATATCTTTCACAAGGAATCTACCCGAACTTAGTCTCAGGGAATCTAACGGAATTCACTCCACTAAATCTACCAAAATTCTTGCTTTTGGCAAAACCTCTAATATAGACAACCAATAATACATGTTATAAGGATTGAACAATCACCCTTCGTTGACCAATTAGGAAGGAGAATGAGAATGGAGAAGTGACCATTGAAGATACTTCTCGATTCTGCAGAATTAAGAAGCTATCCCTGTTCTAGATTCTGACAAAGATGCAAGGAAAAGAAAATTGGCTTCCTCGCAACAGTAAGAAAAAAAGCAGAACAGGAGAACTCAGAGGAGAATTGCAAGAAGAATTGAGGCCAAAAATGCAAGTAATAATAGCCTACAGATTTGATATTCTTTATATAACTAAAAACTGTGCAGGAACAGAACAAAACAAGGTGATGATAACTACAAAGAGGTATACAAAGAAGCTTACCCATAGTCAATTTTCTGAGGCTTCAACCAGTCTGATATATGCATGACATAAGCAATATAGTAAAGTGGGACCGTCTCATGCCTATTTTGTAATAGCAACTAAGATTACAGTGAAGCCAAGACCAAAATCCTTTACAACTAGGCTATGCAAGATAAAATTACCAGGCCTTATCTACTAGAGCCTATACTAATTCCGTAACAAATTTAACTTGCTGATTCCATTGCCCTGATTTGGTTGTCTTTATCCTCTGATTACTTTGTTACCGTAACAGCTGGTCGCAACATTACAAAAATGAGCTCATTGTAAGAAAAACATATAGTGTTTTAAACAGAGAGGTCAATATTCCTTCCGCCCAAGCTGACTGCGAATCATATTTGACGATGCAAATGGATAAGTCAGCTACATTTCATTAGAGCCATATCTCGGCCCTTCTTGGCAAGGGTCCTCTTCAGGCTCAAGCCACTCAAGCTGGACTATGAAACATGTCCTCTTCAGGCTCAAGCCGTTCAAGCTGGAAAATGAATGTGTCATTGTCGTTTCATTGTTCAGCTTGAATGGCCTGAGCCTGAAGAGGATCCTTGCCAAGAAGGACTGAGATATGGCTCTAATAAAATGTAGCTGATTTATCCGTTTGCATTGTCAAATATAAACAGAGAGGATCTTTGTCAATTGGCATTCAAGCATCAGCATTGACTCTCTTCTTGTGCTGTAACAATGCAAAGTGCCATGACTTCATTTCCATCACAACAGTGCCAAACCTGTGCCAAACTTTCTGAATCAAGAAAGATTTGTTGCATTTTTGATCGAAGTTACCTTCAAACTCAAAGGTCCCTATTTAAATACCGTTTTTGGTTGCCAGTCACAGTTTCTTTGTCCTTCAAACTCTAACCGTCAAACTTTGTGAGCTAGCAAGTTTGAAGTCTGCTTGATTGTCGAAGAAACGTCAACCAGGCAATGATAGCCAGAGTTCTAAAAACACTAATTAAGCAAATGGTGAACTTCGATAGTGTTCAAAAATGAAAATTAAGCTACCAGCTAAGCGAACGGCAAACAAAATTTTGATCAAAAATGTAACTAGGCTATTTATTAGTGCATATGATTTTAAATACACATTTTTAACAGGTTTAACTAGTTTAGACAGGTTGTGGTGCATCTAAACACATCTGAGCAGCATCTGAGCTAGAAAACTAGTTCCATAGCATTGCCATAGCATAGGGTGCATTTGGAAACAGAAGAGACCAGGAAGAGTCCAACAGCAGTCTGGTACACTAGCCCCATTTCAGGCACAGTGCTCAAACGTCTAGCACCATGCCTGGGTGCTAGACGTTCAAGCACTGTACCTTGGATTTCATGTATGGTGCATGGATTTCAGTATACAGTGCATACAGAAAAAACACAGTTTCTGTCATCACAACTGAACACCAGCTTGGACAGGGCTGAAATTACTACTATGAATTAGAGAAATCAAAGACAATCCTTTATATATTTTTCCAAACAAAAACAAAAGGGCTCTAATGATGATGGAGATGAAAAACCTAACAGCACCCTATCTATTTTCCCTGTATTTTCCCTATCTATTCCCCAAGAGCCAATATTCTGGTTGTCTGCAAGGTAGAAAAAGCTGAGGCACAGGACACCTTGCATGCAAAACCCTTGACTATGTAGAAAAGGAAATGAGGTTTTTCACATCTGTCATCAGCCGAGCCCTTTTGTTTTTGTTGTGAAAAATATATAAAGGATTGTCTTTGATTTCTCTAATTCATGGTAGTAATTTCAGCCCTGTCCGAGCTGGTGCTCAGTTGCTATGACAGAAACTGTGTTTTTGATGTATGCACTGTATACTGAAATCCATGCACCATACGAGTACATGAAATCCAAGGTACAGTGCTCTAGCACCCAGGCATGGTGCTAGACGTTTGAGCACCGTGCCTGAAAAGGGGCTAGTGTACTAGACTGGGCCAACAGGAATAGTACAGGCTCCTTCTTAATTTTAAATTAGGGTCATTCTTACCTTCTGGAAGCTTATGTAACCTGCCCAGTATCCAGACTGGAAGTTCCTTGAGTGGGAAGTCGTCTGGCTCTAACTGCCCTGGTTCGTATGTCATACACGATTCAAACATTATATCAAGAGTGCCTTTTGTTGGATGATACATCAACTGGGGGGCTCCCCAAGACGAAGATGAATTCCTCTGAATTGCTCTAAACTGTTAAGCAAAATTCTTAACTTTCATTCCATCCTTATATTACATATGCTTTTTTTTCTATCCGGCTAGCGTGCTCTTTCAAGACGAAAACGAAAAACAACACTGCAAATTTCTGGAATTCCGGGAGCTTCCTGATGAGACGGGATCGAAAAACTTTCGGAAAATTCTTTTCGGAAAAAAAAATGCCAAATTAAACCAAACGCATTGGGAATGTGTGGAATCTTGTCAAGTTCATCGTCCTAGCACACCTAGAAGAAACACCCGAATCCGTTCCGCTTCTGTTGTTGATGCACCTCGGGCTTGTCCTTGTTCTTCCCTCCAAGCTTCATCCCGGTCACTCCACTCCAAGCGTGTCACAAGATTGCTGGTTCTTCCCTCCACCCCACCCCTCCACATTCATCGGCTCCGGTCTGGACTTGAAATGCAACATCTGAGAAACGAGGTCTTTCCAAAGATCAAGTTTCATGAAGATCCAATCACCCATTCGAAAGTTATACGTACCTCAAGATTCAGATATCCCCAGGGGCGTCGCTACGGGAGAGGGGGGTGTTACCACCCCTCTTAACGAAAGAAAAAACTAAACTGGGCGCTCTGCCCGATACAAAATTAAGAAGCTAAATGGGCGCCCGCAGAGTGCTCTAAGCTGGGCGATTGCAGAACGCGCTACCACAAAAGTTGAGCGAAACAGGGGGCCCACTTAAGAAACTAAAATGGGAGGTTTGTAATGCGCCGGGTAAAGTCAGTAAGGCTAGTTCAGGGTAGCCAAAAAACTGGGTGGACAACCAGCTTAGAAATCGGCAGTTCGAGGGCTTCGGGTGTTCGAGACTTAAAGGACCTGTCTTACCTACTTCCATAATCACTCCATATATTTTTATACCCGGAGTCCCAAATTTCGTACGGTATATTCTAGCACCTCTAACAAAACCACACTGATTTTCTCACTTGCCGTGTTTTGCTACCTTCGATGTTTGTCACGCTGTCTATGGTTGTCTTCAAGAATTTTTCCATCAGAAAAACCGGTTATTTAAAGTGTTTCGCTGTTAAAACATGTGGGTTATTTTTTGAAAGCACAGCCTAGTTTTAAAGTATTCGAATATTTTAAAATACTGTATGTTGAAGAGTAAACAGTGCGAGGGGTCCTTGAAAGAATTGCATTCTCAGTCAACATAAAGAGGCAGGCTCTAGTCGCTTGGATACGAAGAAATGTTTAGTCATATTTGGTCCGTTGTCCGTTTGTTGGATTGTCGGATTTGAGCTTTCAAAGTCGACAAAAGGCAGTTATCAGATCATGAAGTTCACCGAGCAACGCGAAGTTTTAACCCGAGTTTTAACACGATTTGTTGTGTTGGCTACCAATATCTCTTGATTTTAGTAAACTCAGGCTGATTCTGCGCCCTATCGGCAAGCATCATACCACTCGCGCCCCTCGAGTTTTAGCATAGCGACGCCCCTGGGAATCCCCCTCCCTCCACTGACCACATAATGGTCGAATCGCGGAACTGACTATTTCCAAGGTAATCTGGTCGGGTCCTTGCTATGCTTGCCAAGTTTCATCGTCCTATCCCACCCGGACTTATCTTAAATCCGGATCACCGGAATTGTGGAGCCCCCTCCACCCCCACCCCACCCCCCAGTGCCCAAATCCGGCGCACTTCTGTCAATGATGTATACCTACGGGCTTTTGTTTTGTCTTCACGCCAAGTTTCAACTCTAAGCATGGCACAAGATTTCCGTTCCTCTTTCCGACTACCCCCACATTCCACAACCATCGCTCCGGACTTGAAATGGGACTTCTGGAAAAGAGCTGTTTCCAAATATCAAGTTTCACTAAAATCCGATCACGCGTTCGAAAGCTGTACATACCTCAGGATTCAGGATTACCCCCCCCCCCTCCACTCCCCCCACGATGGTCGGATCGAGGAACTGACTGTTATCCCGAAACCCCCCTCCAAGTCCCCTCACAGTGCCCAAATCCGGTCCAGTTATGTCAATGATGTATTTAGGGCTTGTGCTTGGATCCATTCATCGGATCTGGTTCGGACTTGAAATGGGACATCTGAGACACAAGGTCTCTCTAAATATAAAGTTTCATTAACGTCCGATCACCCGTTCGAAAGTTCCGCATGTCACTGAATTCCGGAATTGGCCTCCTCCTCCCACGTTGGTCGGATCGGGCAAGACTATTTCCAAGTTAATTTGGTCGGGTCTCTGATATGCCTGCCAAGTTTCATAGTCCTAACACATCTGGAAGTATCCTAACTCCCACTCGTGGGACCGACCGACCGACAGACCGACGTAATTACAATGGGTAATGGCACTTGGCCGACGGGCAACGCCATAACAAGTCATAACAACTCGAACTTATAGCGTTTCCAGCGTTTCTGTCTTATTCCACCGATATCTAGAACTCATCTAGTATAGTCAGAACTTCTATGTCAACGAAGCCTGCTTAAGAAAATAACCACCAAATGCCCCCAGCCTACAGCATAAACCAACCACCACGTCCAGGGACGCTGCAAGTGGATTTTCGTCGGAAGGAGGGGGGGGGGGCATATTCAAATTTTCACAGAATTCATATAGAAGCTATACCAAATAGAAAGTGACAATTCGAGCTTTACATTATTTTTAAATTATTAAATATAAGAATGAAAATGATAAATTCAAGTATAAAGAGTAAACTTAAGCCAGCACGAATGATGATTCGACAGCTACGACGCGACACTTTTGTGAAGACCGCTTGATTAGTATATTGCTGTTCCCGATTCCAGCACCAGGTTCTTCTAATTACGGAACCAAAGACAAAAATTAAACTGAAGGCGAAATTTTTTAAATTCGCATTTTTATCCAGCAAATTTCAACTGCTTCTCGACAAATCTAGCTTTTCCCGCGGATGAAACCCCAAGATCTTAAAAATTATCCAGAAATATTAATACCGGAGACAGCCCCTTCATCAGCTTCTAGCTCTTATAGACTACCGAAACCCATACAAAGTGAGTGCGGTAGGCGAAACTTGTATAAGTTCGCCTTTTTTCTGCAAAAATTTAACTACTTCCCATGCAGATTCTAGCTTTTATTTTCTCAAATGCCAAGCCTAAAAGCGATATGTAACCTAACCTAAATGACGCGCCATTCCATAAAATAGAGAATACTACGAAAGGTGAAATTTTTACTAATTTTTTGGAAACACTTCTGACCAGAGATAATGTTGAAACTGTGCGATATTTGCGATTCGGCATACTTCTACCAAATAATTCTGGACGGATATTGCTGACTCGGTATAAGCGTATATTGAATTTTGGTTACTATACCGCATATTCGGATTCGGAATAATTTCGTCCGAATTCAACCGAGCTTCGGAAGTTGTGTTAACTACCGAATCCTAGCGATTATACCGAATAAATCACCCAGTCCCGATCATTATACCGAATAATATTCGGCGAATAGCCTACTCTGGATTCCGTATGATTACCGAATCCCAGTCATTATACGAATAGTTCTGGTACTGAAAACGACCGAATCCTAGCAATTATACCAAATAAATTACGGACTCCTGATCCTTGTACTGAATAATTTTGGACCCAATAGCTTATTCGGGACTTCGTCTAACCTCCAAATCCCGGTACTTATACCGATAATTCTGGAATTAAATATTACCGAATGAAAATTTTTGCGACAAACCAGTGCTATCTTGCTCAGTCTTACTGCAGTTCATTCGCGAAAGGAAGAGGCCTAACTGTCGAGTCCTCACGTCCTTCAGCAAGACGGGTAACAAGAGGGAGAACTCGCCGTTTCTGTTTCTGATTCCTTATGGTCCAACCCTATTGTTGGATACCGGAGAACTAGCGAAGTGACTCTTACGTCAGTATCGGACAATTAAGAAATGCCAATTCGACAAAAGACGTGGCAACGTTGTTCCGCCATTAATATTTGAAGGGTGTTTCAGTTAACTGCTGTGGGATTTTGTTTAATTTTCAGAGACAGTAATCATGAGTGGATCTTGGCAGGATTATATCGATAAGCAGCTTCTCGCTGGTGGATATATTAGCCAAGGTGCCATCATTGGAACAGATGGGTCATTATGGGCACGATCTGAGGATTTCCCAGTAAGTAAAGAGTTCTGTCTGGTTAGCCCTTCTGCTCACATCCAGGAGTTAAATTTGTGTTGTCCTCTTCACTCCTCAGTTTGATCGCTTTTTACTTGTTTTGCATGTTTTTACTGTTTTTTCCACAAGTTCATTTATCAACTTGAATGTTGGAACATCTTTGTTGAGTCTGAAGAGGACCGTTGCCAAGAAGAACTGAAATATAGCTGTATTAATGTTTCAGCTGGAGTATCGATTTTGCACCGTCAAATATGTTTTACGTCATTGTTTGACAGTTTCTGTTTTTGTCAAAAAGACAAATGTAGACTGTGCCTTTTCCCTTGTCACTTTGATAAAAGGGAACTTGCCTCGATAGCTGACCAAGTTGCACTCTACTTTTAGTCAACCACAAACCCCTAATCCCTACAGGAGGGGTATCCAACCTTGTTTTTACATAGCCTATCCTCATTTTCATCTCGTCAATTCTGCAAAATTCCTTTAAAAAGCCTATAACCCTGCTGTAAAACTCACCATAGATCACGAAAAAGTTAAGAATTCACTTCTATTTACAATTTACTTTGTTTAATTAAACTATTCTTTTGTTTCATGATGTCTGGCGATCATTGTGTTTCGGCTGTCGAGCTCACATGCAGAATAATAGTATTCAAGGGGAGGATCTATTGAGACTTTGGGATAGAGTCTTGACTTGCTTTAGTGCGACAACACTGAATAGCAAGTGTATTTTTGGGCTTTTGTTTAATTTAATGAAAAAGAGATTCATTTTCTTTCGTTCTTCCTCAGGAACATGCTTAACAAGACCGCGAAAAACTCGGGGTCCCATTGGGTCTTTCAGGTCAAAATGAATAGTAGCTTTCAGCTCAGGTCCTTTACCGGCATTGGATAGGTCACCAGTCCATGATACTTCAACCTTGTCTGTCAATGTTCCCATGTGAGCTACAAAGATTTGGCAAATCCTCAGTTAAGCCCACAAGCCCCTCTACTTTCACAGACTCCCCCACCCTGGCGCAGACAGGGGCAGAAAGAAAGGTTTAAGAAGGCATTTTCGGAGGCAACAGATCTTCATGACCAAGTTTTCGGAATTTGGAGAGACCTAAAGTATGCCAAAAACACCTTTCTCTGGCCTCCCACGACCAGCCACCCCTTGTCCCCACACTTCCATCTGCACAGTGAAAATCGCGGCTTCTGGCTGTGACGCTTCAGCTGAAGCAACTGACAATAGCTGTATGAACTAGGAACCGAAAAACTCTGCCACTCAGTTTTCGGAGCTGCAGCAGCAACATCTTTGATTACAAAACACCTTGATGGAAGAGTACGATAATAATCTTAATAATTATATCAGTAAGTGGTTATCAGACATTGAACTGTGACGACGTTGCGCCGGCTAGTCGTTCCAGGTAGTGTCGAGGTAGACCTCGCCGTAATCGAGCTCTTGTAAATAGGGTTTTGGAGGATTAAAAATGAATTTATTAAATGGTCTTCAAGCACAGATAATTGAAAGTTAAGTCATCCAGTTTTAGAATTTCAGAAATCTGTCTGAGGTTAGGTACCCCTCCTGTATGCCAAATGCTGGATATAAGTTAAAACATTGAAGTTCTGACAGATATTTACGTTCTTTTTCTTCTGTGACTTACGTGAGGACAGAGTTGCCAATATTGTTTCGCAAATTAGGTTTGTTAAAAGGGCAGAATGCCAAACGTTTTCTGAGCCTCTCCTGGGGTATTTATTTCTATGAGAATACAAGCTTTCTGGCTTGGAAGGGATGCCCCTCTGCTTTTGTGTTTGAAGAGGGAGTAACCATCTCGAACAGGTATATCGGATATTCACCAAAATACCGATTGATAACCATCTCGGACAGAACACAAAAAGTCCCGATGAAAGGAATGGGTTTAATTGAGAAAATGTGAGGTTGATTAGACAGCATCTGGACAGCATAGACACTTCAAATACCAGTTTGAATACCAAACTAACGAGTTTGAGTTTTGCTCCTGATTCGCAATCGTAATTTGTTCGGATTGGTTTGTTTGTCGGACAAGCAGTTCAGATTGGATTTACGGTTGAACACTTGTTTGGTATGCTTTTAGCCGTGAACAGACACAATACAACTGTCCAAATAGCTTTGTCATCAAATACGGTGTCCGAATAAATATTTATCTCCTAACTATTCGAAAGAAACCAGTGACATGATATATCGCAACCAGTGCAGCATTTACTAATTCTAGAAATTGCCACCGTCAACAGAACTCTGGTCTTTTCCCGGGCAATTTTTTGCTTTACGGTACCACTTCAGAACAATTAAAAAGTAAAATTGTTTGTTGCACAGTGTTGCCACATAAGATCTTTTACGAAAAGTCAGCTTGATGTATGAAGACCAAAAAATCTTGAAAGATGCAGTTAATTCAGTGGGATCTGACAATGCTGGGTGTTCAAGTAAAAGAAAAGATTTGTTTTCTACTTTGTTGTTTGTTTTGATACATTTTGTAGAAAAATTCGGTTATTGTAAGGTTTTATCGTCTTTGGAAATATTGTGGCCGGTTTTTTTTCATGGCCGGTTACTTCATTGAACCTTATAAGTAAAATACAGATAAAATGGCATTTGTCAGAATTGCATTTTTATCAAAGAAAAGCTAAAAGTCTTTTAGGCCTAGTGGTAAGCTCAACTGCGAGAATGTTCACAAAGGCCTGAAAAAGGATAAAAGCTAATGCCAAAAAGGTAAAGGAAAAAGCTGAACAAAAATACAACTGAAGTTTATGTCATTCCATCACTGTATTTTTCAGTTGGGAGAAATTTGATCATTGCATTGAACTGGCAGATGTTTCTTTGGAGAATCCATAGGCTACAGGATAACAGGGTTTTTCTGTCATGCTATCAAAGTTAAATGACAATCTTACACTTTTTGTGCCCCTTATCGTCTTCACAAGTGGCTGAACCAAAAGATAGATTTTTGGAAAGAGATATACACTACTCTTCTCTTCTTCTTTTTAAACCCAGTATTGGCATTAATTCCCTACCTGGATTCTTTTTCTAGCTCAGTCAAATGACCTATGTGATACGGTCTGTGAGCAGATTTTTGTTTGTTGACTGAAGTTTGGTGCCACTTTACAGGAGAAATTATTCCCTGTCCTGTGTGCTGTACTTGGTACAGAAAACCACAATGTGGATGACAGATATGACCCACCTAATATTGATTGACACAAAAAAGCTTGCATACTATCGGCTAATTTGGAGTTGAGTGACTCCAACCCATTTGTGTTAGATCCATGCTGTGCTGTTTCTCACAAGATCAGGCAAGCAGCAAGTTGTTATTTACCATACAAAAGTCTAAAAAAGAAAGAGAAAGAAAATGAAATATTTATATGACAAAAGAGGTAGATAAGTTGGTAATATTTAGCATGGATATTTGCTTTTGAGGTATATTTGAGCAAGAATTTCAAGTGTTAAGTCAGACCTTAAATGAGAAAAAAAACTGATAAAAACCATATGATCCTGTACTTATGCTATTGTGGACACTAATAGCACACTCGCCAGTAGAGTGCAGCTACATCATTACATTCAGGTGCGAAGTGCTTATCAAAAATGGGTAAAAGTAGAAATGGCTGGTCGATCTTCTTTTATTCTGGTTTGCCTAGTAGGAAAATCAAGCTCTAAAGGAGTAACCAGACTTACCTTCATCAACTTTTGGGTAAAAAGATTGTGATGTCATGAGATCCACCCTTTTTAACTCTTAAAATACCATAGATATGTATTCTCCTGTAGTCCATTTACCACCACTGCTTGTGCAGATCAGATCTTCAGATTCAGATCTTGATCAGATTTTCAACTTCATTAAATTCTTTTTTTTTAAGATGTTGGTTCCAAATTGGTAAACAGAAGCTTTGTTGCTTCTACATTGTATTAGTAGTAAATTTGTATCTTGTCTGAAAGATGGCAACATTGGCAATTTTGAGAAGGTAAATTTTGAACTCAAACCAAAGCTAAATGACAGGAGAATCATAATCCAGTGATTGAAGGATGATAAATACTCTTTGAGCCCAAGCTGACTTGGAAACATAAATTCATACAACTGATAGAGACCGAAACGTCAGCTATGCTATGGTAGCGATATTTCGTCCCTTCCATTCATACAATGGATAGAGACGGAAACGTCAGCTATGACGCTTTAGCATCAATATTTTGTCACTCCCTTGGCAAGGGTCCTCTTCTGGCTGTCAAACGTCATGGACATCGTTGGGGAAGGGAAGAATGCAAATAAAAGAAGTAAAAAACAGAAGATTCTCATATCCTTATATCTGAAAGAGTCGTCAGCGGATATTGAAGATTGTGGAAAACTTTGCGTTGTGTGAACGGCAAAACTCGTCAGATCCGGAAAAGCACTAAAAGTTGGGGATTTTAGAAGCTTATGATTGTGCAAGGGAGCTAGGTATATTATGAAAGGCAGAATAAGCAAGAGGGACCTTTAAACAAAGGATGTGGAAAAAAGATTTGGCTGTATTCGCACATCAGGCCTAGGAAAGCCTAGAAGTAAACTATTGATTTTGAGTCTTAGGCCATGAAAGAGGATAAAATGATAACATTGGAATATCCATAACTGGTCACACAAACAATGGAAGGTTAAGGGAAGTCTCAGTCTAGTACACTAGCCCCTTTTCAGGCTCGGTGCTCAAACGTCTAGCACCTTGCCTGGGTGCTAGACGTTCAAGCACTGTACCTTGGATTTCATGTATGGTGCATGAATTTCAGTATACAGTGCATACATCAAAAACACAGTTTCTGTCATAACAACTGAGCACCAGCTCGGACAGGGCTGAAATTACTACCATGAATTAGAGAAATCAAAGACAATCCTTTATATATTTTTCACAACAAAAACAAAAGGGCTCGGCTGATGACAGATGGTAAAAACCTCATTTCCTTTTCTACATAGTAAGGGTTTTACATGCAAAGTGTCCTGTGCCTCAGCTTTTTCTACCTAGCAGCCAACCAGAATATTGGCTCTTGGGGAATAGACAGGGAAAATACATGGAAAATAGATAGGGTGCTGTTAGGTTTTTCATCTCCATCATCATTAGAGCCCTTTTGTTTTTGTTGTGAAAAATATATAAAGGATTGTCTTTGATTTCTCTAATTCATAGTAGTAATTTCAGCCCTGTCCGCGCCGGCGCTCAGTTCTGATGACAGAAACTGTGTTTTTTCTGTATGCACTGTATACTGAAATCCATGCACCATACATGAAATCCAAGGTACAGTGCCTGAACGTCTAGCACCCAGGCATGGTGCTAGACGTTTGAGCACCGTGCCTGAAATGGGGCTAGTGTACTAGACTGGGAAGTCTCGTATTTCACAATATTTTCTAGCCTCCGAGGCTCATTCTACAAAACTCAAAATGACAGTTTAGTTATATGCTATTTAAGGTATCAGGAAGAGTTGAAACAAAATTCAGAAGCTCCTGATCTGTAACTGGAAAGCTCAGGGGGCGTCTTAGAAATTACTCAAAGCTTTCTTGCTTGGTGGGTCATGGCAATGCTCTTCTTAGAATGGTCTTGACTAAACTTTAGCCGATTATCTTATCTTTTATTTATTTATTTTTTTATTTATCTTATCTTTTATTTATTATTTATTTATCTTATTTACTACGGAACTGATTGTCCCTAGAACGGTTTATAAGTATAAACGCGTCCGGCCCTTAGCTGGCCGCTCGTTCTGTATATATAGATACAAATGTATATTCTGCAGCATTGACAATGGAATTTTCCTATTTCTTTCATGACGTCATGAAGACGTAACGGTCCATAGATACTCAGCTAAAGTTTAGTCAATACCATAAACCCTTTTCCTTCTCAGAGCTATCTAAACTGTACAATAAGCAGGCAGCTTGAAGCTAGACACAGTGTGTTTTGTGCATGTTTGTAGGAAGTATTTGTGCCTTTGCAGAAGAGTCAAAACAAAAACCTATTTAACTTCATATCAGCAAATATGATGAATGTGAAGCAACTTCCCACATAAGTTAGTGTCTGTCTATCCAATGTACACTTAGATTTGTGCACAAAGAAGTCTCCCGACTGTTGTGACAGTTGTCAGTAAGAGATGCCATGGAAGATAAAGCTACCATTATTGTCCATGACAATGGCATTTTCAGTTCTCAGATTTACTTCCATACTTGACTTTAGGTGGAACTGGTGACAGCTTGGTATTAAACAAACATAAATTATTTTGCAACGAAATTGTGTTACAGAATAATTCACGAAAGAGAATTAACTTACAAAATTCACAATATATTAGTGGATCACTAATTTGATAACGACTGGAAACTTTTACCCTACAACTAAACCAAGAGAGTTTTCCAGTCGTGATCAATGTTTTCGCTGTAAGTTTCTATTTGTTTCTCCACTCTCCACTGCTATTAGTGGATCACTAATTTGATAACGACTGGAAATTTTCCATTTTCTCGTCCAAGGGGGGGAGGTGTAATATGTATTTAACAAAAGATTTAGTTCAGAATTTCTGACAAGTAAATAGACTGTACCTATCCAAGGAAAGATCAGCCCCCCGTCCCCAGAAAGTAGCTAGTCCGTCACCATGGCATAGAGCTTTTACCAGATTACCATTTAAGGAATGTTTGCCATTGCCTTATCTCAATTGTGGTTTTACGATAGCAATGGTTTGTTCTAGTGTGGTCTAAAGATATTATGTGACATTAGTTGTGGTCACCTCGAGTCACAAACAGGAAATATGGTTTACAGATAGGTTGATGTTCCTGGTATTATTCCAAGATAACTTTTTAAAGATAATCCTACAGGTTTCCTTTTTTCTTTGAAGTTGGCAAAAAAATGAGACGAGCAGGGTCTCCGACCCCTGCTCCATAAGTGACGAAACCGAGACGAGTCCATGAAAAAGGCGTCACAAGACGTTCTCGAGTCGAGTCAGAGTCCACCAGCTCTGGCTCTTAAGCTACGTTTACACGGAGGGTATTTACCCGTACTCTGGGTAGTTTTTCCCGCAACAGCTAATAATCCCCGGGTATTTTGGACTTCCATTTCTCGAACTTTTCCCCGGGGATTTCTTTGTCGGGTATTCTTCGACGTCAGCAACAACAAAATAGGATTTTCCAGCCATAATTTTGATTATGTCCATATAAGGCGAGATCCAAATAGACAGACGTTAGTGTAGTAGAGAGATATCCCGAGCGCTACAACCTTGAAATCTATTGCCACATTACAGTATTCTCCATTGAAAAATACCTGGGTACCGTGTGAACTCTCTCGTCTCCGGGAAAAAATACCCGCCGTGTAAATGATCCTTTACCAACTCTGAATTTATAACCCTAAATCAAGGTTTAGTGTATGTACGAAAACTGCTGCATGTACTGTACGAATACTCAAGAGAGCCCCGTCAAGACAATGCTTGTCTAATATTGTTACCGTAAGATAAAGATAAACAGAAAAAATGTGTTTTGCTCTGTTTTCTTGTATGCAAAACTGTCTTAACCTAAAAAAAAGTTCGAAACATAACAGTCGCTCTCTGATTGGGTGATGCCAAGGCATGTGGTTAAGCCTTCCTGCTCTAAGCTCACTATATGTTTTGGTTATTTTGTCACCTTTTCTAAAAAGCAAATGCCATGCATCCATGAAATGAGTAGATGTGCAGTTCATGAATTTATGTAGTTACGACAAGGTTTTGAGAACTTTAGTCATTGGTTCGTTTGTGAAATGATTAAAGTTTAACTGAACAGGGAACTTATTTTTACATCTTAGATTCAAATACATTGAATTATTACAACACCTATTGGGGATTTTCATTCTGTCCACAGTAGTCTTCAGTAGGGACGATGGGAATGTGGACGCTTTCCCATGGTGAATCCGTCCACAATTCGCCCGCAAAACTCACTAAACTATCACTACACAAGACACCTCACTAGCTAGCACTAGTTTTTGGCACTGCAGACTGCAGACACTTCTTTGTTTATTTGATACACAATTTATTTACTCGTTTGCTGCTGGTGTTGTTGCCAAATGTTCCAGGCACCATAGAGATCTCACAAAAACGGGAAGAGCGGCAAGCACAATGGGATAATCGATTATTTGGAAATATCAGAAAAACAAACTAACGCTTTTTCATCGGGTTTTCAAGATTATTTAAGCGAACAGGTGATGGGTAACTAGACTGTCGTATCCTAGCCCTTTTCGGTTAAACTTTAAGCAAAAGTGTTGCGTGTCAACTTTAATCCTCATTTTTTTCAGGTTTCACAACCAGAGCTTCAAAACATTGCCCAGAACTACACAAACAGGGAGTACTTCCAAGCCAATGGCCTCACATTAGGAAGCACCAGATATATCTTCCTGTCTGGGAATGATCGAGTCATGAGGGCGAAGAAGAACAAACAGGGAGTCCATTGTATGAGGACAGAGAAAGGTAAATATTATCTCTAGTATCAGGCGAATGAGGTTTAAGGGCGGTTCTGGCTGTCTGGAAAGCTCCGCGAGCTTATGCGCCGGCTGTTCTTGCGACTTCTGCTAAAAGTCGCTTCGCTTTCAAGAGCTGTTCTCGCGCTTCGCTAGTTTTCGCCAGCACGTGGAAAGCGAATCCGCTTTGCGAGTGGAAAGTGATTTCGGCAAGTCAGTGAGAAGTTGTAAAGGTGCAACTGAGGTGCAACGACTTTTTGCTTGTTCTTGCGCTCGGTGGATTCTCGCTTTGCTTTTCGGAAAGCGAATCCAAGAGATCGCCGGAATCGCCCTTTAAGGTGTACTCTCGCCGTTCCCCGCGGACTCCACTTGAGGAGTCCCCGCGTTTTTGTTTGTCCCGGGGACTCACTCCCCGTATTCTCGCGAGTCCCCACGGACGGGGAATGCTTCGATTATCATCACGACCATCAAAAAGGACTCCTTTTTAGATTCGGAGGGGAATCAATTTTTGCTGGTTTCGGTGCAATGTAAAATTAATTAAAAATAATCAGAATAAACAAAACCAAAAATAAAGTGGCTCCAGACTAATTTCGTCAACTGCATATCTATTTTTCGAACAAAATCCGTGCTGGAAGCATTCCCCGTGTTCTCGCTGTTTCTGTCCGCGGAGTCCGCGTGGAGTGACTTCCTCTATTCTCGCCGTTCCCTTTGATTCCCCGAGGAGTCCCCGGGGAACGGCGAGAATACGCCTTTAGTCTCCTTTGGTGGTGTTGACTAAACTTTAGCCGATTATCTGCGGTTCGTGACGTCACACGAAAAGTATATTTTCCATTTACTAACGGAACTGATTGTCCCTACAACGGTTTTTAAGTGAAAACGCGTAGGGCGCCTCGCTGGCCCTTGGGCTCTATATACATATAGAACGTGTTCTAACCTACTTACCGTAGTTACTACGCATGACGTCACGAATTCTGGCTTTTTGCCGTCAAGGCTGGGACGATTTTTGTATTTTCCAGCAGAAAATCATGCCACGGGCGAATCCGACCAATCACGTTACAGAAATCCGTAGTTACTACGCTCCCGAGCATGGTAAGCAAATAGTAACTATTAGTTGCTATTACGAGAAGGTTGGAACGGTCAGCGTAGTAACTTTTCGTGAGGATGAAACGGAAATAGTAACTATTGTTAGAAGGGTGGAACACGCTCATAGATACAAATATATATTCTGCAACATTAATTTATCCGAATTTTCCTATTTCTGTCATGACGTCATGAAAACGTCATGGGCCGTAGATAATCGGCTAAAGTTTAGTCAGTTCCCTTTTTGGTGACTTGGTCCTTCTGTTGTTAGCCATTGATAAGAAAGAATGTGCAGTGACGTAAAATTAAATATTTGAAGACCCCAATCTTAGCATGCTTTATTTCCTTAGACTTATTTACCTTATATTGCGCTTGTAAGCAATAAAGAGCGTGTTCCACTCTATTTACACAAGTTAGTACGCATGACGTCACGAATTTTGGCTTCTTGGCGTCAAGGCTGGGACGCATTTTTAAATCTTAGGTAAAATATTGCTCCGCGGGGTAATCCGGCCAATCACATTACAGAAATTCGTAGTTAACACGCTTGCTACGCTCCCGAGCATGGTAAGCAAATAGTTTTATATCGAAAAGGTTGGAACGATTGGCGTAGTAACTTTTCGTGAGGCTGGAATGGAGTTAGTAACTAATAATTACTATTGTCGGAAGGGTGGAACACGCTCAAAGAGACGGTATCCCGAATTCCCGATAAGTAGAGCAGTAGCGCACTTCTTTGTTGCGATAAGTCAGCTGCATTTTATTAGATCTATAGTTTATATATCCGTTTTGCACCGTCAAATATGATTCGCAGTCAGCTTGGGCCGAAGGAATATCTATTTTTTTTTATTCAGATTGTTTTTAATTAACTTTACATTACACCAACACCAACAGAAATAGATTCCCCTCCGAATATGAAAGGGAGTCTTTTTTGGTGATGGTGGTGATAATCGGAGCTTTCCCGATAAGTACGAGCAGTAGCTCACTTCTTTGTTGCGCTTATCGAGCCCGTTCCCTCTGGTGCCAGTCGTTCCAGACAGGCTATTCTATAAACGGACAACGGACAGCTCTAGTAGAGACAAAGGGATGAGGTACACGAGAACAGATAATATTATTTAGTGTCAATAGTTTCGTGTTAAATTTCGACGAAAAGCCTTGCGTTTTTCTACTGACTTTCTCCGCAACTGGCCTATAATAGAGAGAAAAACAAACCCGCTGTTTGAGAACCTATTAGCTTCCGATACGTCACTGTCATGATTAATTGACAACGATTGAAGATAAGGTAAGAACGTCAAATGGGCTGACGTCATTGAGTTTTGCCCTACAATGTCGCAAATACAAATGATCAGTCCTTCAGATCTACTTAAAAAATCATGTAAACTGCCTGCTACACCTTCTGTAGTAAAGTACAGGGGTTTCTGGATAGACATGGAAGCGGTCAATCCTAGGCTAGGTTCGCTTCTACTGGATCTCTTCTAGCCTACTGTCGAAAGCACTATTTACTGGTAGCTGACCTCTTATAGTGCTGATAGACAAGTTTTCCAGTCGTATTTTTTTGTTTCATTCAAAACTCGATTTTTTTGCTCAATTTGTTTGCTCGACTTAAGGCGTGTTCTCGCCGTCCCCCGAGGACTCCTTTTGAGGAGTCTCAGCGTTTTTGTTTGTCCAGTCACTACTTCTCGTATTCTCGCGAGTCCCCACGGACGGCGAATGCTCCGATTATCACCACCATCATCAAAAGGACTCCCTTTCATATTCGGAGGGGAGTCGATTTTTTATGGCACTTGCCCTTCGGCCAAGTGCCATATAGCGATCGCAATTTCTGTCCGTCCGTCGGTCTGTCGGTCTGTCGGTCTGTCCAGGTTTTGCTAGTTCGGGCACTTCCAGATAAGCTAGGACGATAAAACTTGGCAAGCGTATCAGGGACCCCAAATGATTAAGTTGGAAATAGTCACTTCCCCGATCCGAGCACCGTGGGGGGAGTGGAGGGAGGGGGAATCCGGAATCTTGAGGTATTTTTAACTTTTGAACGGGTGATCGGATCTCGATGAAACTTGATATTTGGAACGACCTCATTCCTCAGACGACCCACTTAAAATCCGGACCGGATCCGGTGACTTTTGGGGGGAGCTGGAGGGGGCAACCGGAAATCTTGGGAAACGCTATGAGTGGAGGGATCGAGATGAAACTTGGTGGGAAGACACCTAGCAAACACTAGATATATCATTGACATAACCGAGCCGATTCGGGTACTGTGGGGGGGAGTGGAGGGAGGGGGAATCCGGAATCTTGAGGTATTTATAAATTTTGAACGGGTGATCGGATCTCGATGAAACTTGATATTTGGAACGACCTCATGCCTCAGACGACCCACTTAAAATCCGGACCGGATCCGGTGACTTTTGGGGGGGGAGCTGGAGGGGGCAACCGGAAATCTTGGGAAACGCTATGAGTGGAGGGATCGAGATGAAACTTGGTGGGAAGACACCTAGCAAACACTAGATACATCATTGACATAACCGAGCCGATTCGGTCACTGTGGGGGGGGAGTGGAGGGAGGGGGAATCCGGAACCTTGAGGTATTTATAACTTCTGAACGGGTGATCGGATCTCGATGGAACTTGATATTTGGAAAGGCCTCATGCCTCAGACGACGTACTTAAAATCCGGACCGGATCCGGTGACTTTTGGGGGGGAGCTGGAGGGGGCAACCGGAAATCTTGGGAAACGCTATGAGTGGAGGGATCGAGATGAAACTTGGTGGGAAGACACCTATCAAACACTAGATACATCATTGACATAATCGAGCCGATTCGGGTACTGTGGGGGGGGGAGTGGAGGGAGGGGGAATCCGGAATCTTGAGGTATTTATAACTTTTGAACGGGTGATCGGATCTCGATGGAACTTGATATTTGGAAAGACCTCATGCCTCAGACGACCCACTTAAAATCCGGACCGGATCCGGTGACTTGGGGGGAGCTGGAGGAGGCAGCCGGAAATCTTGGGAAACGCTATGAGTGGAGGGGTCGAGATGAAACTTGGTGGGAAGACACCTAGTAAACACTAGATACATCATTGACATGACCGAGCCGATTCGGGCACTGTCGGGGGAGTGGAGGGAGGGGAATCCGGAATCTTGAGGTATTTATAACTTTTTAACGGGTGACCGGATCTCGATGAAACTTGATATTTGGAACGACCTCATGCCTCAGACGACCCACTTAAAATCCGGACCGGATCCGGTGACTTTTGGGGGGAGCTGGAGGGGCAACCGGAAATCTTGAGAAACAACGTGAGTGGAGGGATCGAGATGAAACTTGGTGTGAAGATACATCATTGACATAACCGAGCCAATTCGGGCACTGTGGGGGGAGTGGAGGGAGGGGGAATCCGGAATCTTGAGGTATTTATAACTTTTGAACGGGTGATCGGATCTCGATGGAACTTGATATTTGGAAAGGCCTCATGCCTCAGATGACCGACTTAAAATCCGGACCGGATCCGGTGACTTTTGGGGGAGCTGGAGGGGTTAACCGGAAATCTTGGGAAACGCTATGAGTGGAGGGATCGAGATGAAACTTGGTGGGAAGACACCTAGCAAACACTAGATACATCATTGACATGACCGAGCCAATTCGGGCACTGTTGGGGGAGTGGAGGGAGAGGGAATCCGGAATCTTGAGGTATTTATAACTTTTGAACGGGTGACCGGATCTCGATGAAACTTGATATTTGGAAAGACCTCATGCCTCAGACGACCCACTTAAAATCCGGACCGGATCCGGTGACTTTTGGGGGGAGCTGGAGGGGAGAACCGGAAATATTGGAAAACGCTATGAGTGGAGGGATCGAGATGAAACTTGGTGGGAAGACACCTAGCAAACACTAGATATATCATTGACATAACCGAGCCGTGCCTACTCGTAACAAGTGCCATATGAGCTCGTAGCTCTTGTTTTTTTTTGGTGTTGGTGCAGTGTAAAATTAATTAACAACAGTCAGAATAAAAAAAATCGGTTCAAGCTGACTGCGAATCATATTTGACGGTGCAAAACGGATAAAGTATACTATATCTCTAATAAAATGTAGGTGACTTACCCGTTTTTTCCAGGGCCCTTCTTGTCCAGTTCTTGTCTCCAGGCTTAAGCTGGAAAATGAACTTGTGGAAAGTAAAAATTAAAGATTCTTCCTTAAATATCTGATTTTGTGAAGAAAAATTGGTTGGAATTAAAGCTGGTGCTGTGATTTCATTCTGGACATGCCTGCTGTTTCTGCTTTTCGATTGGGTCGTCGAAAGGGTAGAGATTCTTCTGCATTTTCTGTTTTGGAGTCATCTGTCTCTTCTTCTTTCCAGCTAAGATTGATATTTGTCGGCGGCATGTATGGCGATTTGAAGTTCCTGACTTATCCGTTTTGCAACGTTAAATATAAAACAAAAAATTAAGTGAATCCAGACTGATCTCGTTAACTGCGTATTTTTTTCGAACAAAATGCATTTTGGAAGCATTCACAGTGCTCTCATTGTGTTCCGTCCGCGGAGTCCGCGTGGAGTGGCTCCCACTATTCTCGCCGTTCGCTTTGGTTCCCCGAGGAGTCCTCGGGGAACGGCGAGAATACGCCTGTAGCTGAAAGCCTGGCAGGTGTCCTAGTATGCGAGCGCCTAACCTTAGTTTTCTGTCCGCACTCCGCACTGTTAAGGGAAGTGATAGGGCTGTCACTGCATCGCAACAGAACAGAAAATATCGTTAGCCCTTCCAATTAAATAGACCTGCTAGAACACTGTGTTGTCGATACCTGTAGTTGGTAGCATGTATTATTGGAATCATGTCGAAGTAAAAGATCGGAAACACATTAGTCTGCTCTTTTAAGCATACCACTGAGACCAGGCTACACGCCCGTGGATAGCGGTGAAGTTAAAAAAAGATATGATTAGGCAGCCTTGCTCCAGGCCTCTATATGCCACTGAAGCATCAAAGATAGCGGTAGATAGCAGTGCCATCGATCTTTTTAAGATGTCGGACACGAAAAACCGCATATCCGCGCATTCTTCTGATCAATTACCGGAGATCACGCCCGGATATTGGGCTCAGCAGACACTGCCATCTGTTGTATCGAAGCCTGTTGGCAGCCGTCTGAATGTCACGGGTAATTGGATCGTGAGGCGCGGTCTGGAGAGAGGACTGTAGACTTCCTATTTTCGATTTATTGATTAAACTTATACCCGTCACAGTTGGTTAGCACGAGGTATGGACCATGACGAAGAATATAAGAACAGAAGGAATATGAAACTTCTAAGCAACAGAAACAAGCTACAACATTCAACCAGCTTGAAGAAATTCCATCGGGGGTCACGATGAATGAATGAATTTATTTCCAAAAAAGCCCGTGGGGCCGTGGCAGGAAAATAAAAACACTCACAAACTCAATGTTTACACCAAAAGGAGGAAACCCTTATTCCAAAAAAACGCTCCCGATGCTCCATAGGTTGTTTGAAGAACCTCGCAAGCAGACGAAGGTCCCCAAAATTTTCCTTCCCTGTAACCTTACCCAAATCCTCCTCATCCATCCTATTATGTCCAAAAATCTTTTTACGCATTTCATTTAACTCAACATTTGATAGAAAATCTGGACCTGTTCCTCAGCAGTTCCTTGAAAAGATTGCGTTTGCTTATTTTGGTAAATTCTCATAGCTCGTCACTGTTTTAGGAACAGTTTCGACTATATCCGTCAGTCAAGGAAACACTATTTAAAACCATCTTGTGACAACTTCAAAAGGGGTATGTTGCGAAAATGGGTACATGTTTGTTGAGGGGCGTCTTTTGCAAAACTCGTTAACATAACTGAATGAATGACCTCGCCTAGAACAGGCGTCAATATCAAAATTGGGCCATACAAGGAACGAAAGGAACACAAGGTACAGATGATTCATCAATGCATGGTAACCACCACACGTGAAGACCCGAATTAAAGTCCCAGCTGTCAAATGCCTGCTTATAATATTTCTCCACTTTACTTCCGTAATAGGTCAATCCCGCTATTGCTTCCGAAACCTAGAACGATGTATGGCATTTATTATGCACAGTAGAGTTGGGCTTTTGTCGATACCTTTACATATTGGACTACCTTGGTTTTGTTTCATCTAAAACAGTAAAATGTGGATTAGTAAAATGTGAATGATGAATAAAAAACTTAAATCTGCTAGGGACCACGTGTTTAAGCTTTCTTTGTTACTGAAGAATGGAGCCATTTTGTTCTGATTTCACTGGCTATTTCTGTTCCTTTCGTAAATTATGTTAATTTTTTCTTCTGTTAGGGTACTTACGTCACGGAAGGTGCTAAAGCCTGACTATTAGATGTTGTAAAGTCAACTCGGCAAAAAAGAGAAAAGATTCAGGAAAATTACAATGTGTGGCTTTAATTTGAGTATATTTCACTTAAACTGTTGTCTGTGCCTGAATATTGCTTGGTTGAATTTCAGTGTATTCTTTGATTCCGATCAGATTTTGACGACGTATGAAGTAAAACCCTTTACTTTACCCTAAATGCTTTTATTACCCGCCTTAAGGGGATTCGCCTGATTTTTTTTTAATATCTTTATTATTACTGCTTTATTTCAGTTCATAAGACCATAACAACAACAAACAAACACACTAAAACAGACACTGAACAAAAATACAAAAGAAATCTACCCCATGCAAAAGATATCCAGGACGATACCCTTCCATACGGGTAGCGCGTAGAAAATGGGTAGGGTAGCAAAAGCCACCAAATCATTATCACAATCTTTTAATCTGCAAAACATATCAGTCTTTTTATCGGCAAAACATAGAGCTTTGCGGCGCAGCTCCTTCAGGGTAGCAAATCTTTTTTCAACCATTGCACCACTGACAATGAATCGCCCAGCCAAACGGAAAATTTTCTGAAAACCCGCGTTGTAGACAACTTGCAAAGCTGACAGAGACCGAGCATGGGCAGAGGAAACCAGGCCAAGAGCAAAATTAAAATTATTTGTACGTTGGGCGCAAAGATCGCAAATTTTAGAGGCCTCTCGGCATGTCGATCATGTGTTTCCTGCAAGCGGATTGGGCGGGACTCCAGCTGTGCAAGTTTTCCTAGTTTGTGTGTTTATATCTGTGGCGAGGTTTCTTCTGATGAACACCGTGCGTTGGAGGCTGTCGAGGGCTTTTTCAGTTAAATTCCATTTCGTTCCTATTTTATCTTTATGGGTGGACGAAGCTCAAGTTCGAAGTTCTACTGCATCATTTGGCTAATTTTTCGACTATGATTGATAACCAGGAGACCTGGTTATGTCATTTTATTATCTGTTTTCTCAGTCCATTAACTGAAACAAGATAAGGCCCGACTAGGGCTTCACTAGAAGGATCCGCATCGGAGTAAGTTTGAATGATGTTCTCGGTCTCTCGCCCGTTTTTAATGTTGTCAAGCTACGCCTTGGTTGTGGTAGCGTTTGTCAGGCCAAACATAATATTAACACAGCATATTCTAAGAAACGGGCCCCATTCATTACCAGTGCTAGACCGACCCATCTTTTTCGTCCTAGGCGCATGTCTCATGGTGGTTTCGGAATTCCGCAAAAGTGCCCAAATATTGCCAGTAGAATCCGGAAGATCGTAAACAGTCGTCGCTTCCGAATATTCCCTTCCGAAATATGAGTGCTGTCAATGCTATCACTGGCTGATAGCATTGAAGGTTGCCCGGAAATTAGAATCCAGTTTTGCATCGAACTGTGGCTGAACCTTGAAGCACGGAGAGACACCTTACAGGTTGCATATGTACTACTGAACCTGGAAAATAAAATAACACGACGAAGAAATCTGGAGAATGTTGACCTGGCATACATAAATTACGGGGGAACATTCGAAATATCGTCGTAGCGTGATCGGGGAAAGCTTTATTCGTGTAAAAATAGCTAGGCGCCGCTCAGTGCGGACTATGTCACGCGGAGCCATGTAAGTATTACGTCCTTTTTAAAATTTAGTCTCATTTACGTTTTGTTCCATTTCTTCATTCGAATGGATTCGTATGTACATACCTCTCAGGTGTACGAGCTTTAAGGCTTATTGCAAATGACAGCATCCGCCGAGTCCAAACTACCTCGACTCCCTTGAATGGAAGTAGTAGGCCCAGCACTCTTAGAGTTCCTACTTCCGCCATTTGTTCCTATTCTGGTATGCTTGCATAGCCGCTCAATGCTAGAGGAAAGGGGAAATTCTGAATGCCGCACGCTCTCTGTTCTTCTAGCCGGTTCGTCGTTCGTCCTACTTTGGAAGCGCTGTGCCGCGCTCTTGAATTGGATAAGGGATAAGCTAATCTGTCGAGTTGCTGAAACATTCCTTTTGAACCTTTGGCTTATACTTCGTTGATTGGAACGCCAGTGTGGGATTTCTGGCGGCTGGGGAATTTCCGAGGCAGCCGGAACAAGCGCCGAGAGAATGTTAATGTTCTTTCCCCATGTTATTGTTTAACTTCCATCGAATTCTCAGAGTAAAAAAGTAAGAGCCGGTGAACTGGGTATAGAAGATTTGATCTTCAGTAGTTTCGTTTTGAGTAAACATAAATCTGCCAAAAAGGTGTTCCTTTCTGTCAAACGTCTCTTCTTTGGTGACATAGCTTTCGAATACTCTTGAAGACTATCTCTCCTTGCCGATGTTAAGTCTCCGGCCTCTCCGGGTAGCTAGCGGAAGAAAGGCAGAAGTGGTGTCACAGCTGCTGCCAAAGATCGCGTTGATTGATTGACACACGATCTGAGTCGTTGAGTTTGAGTCGTACGGACACGCTTACTCCTTCTTCCTGAGGGTCGCTGGCGTGTTTTGGACTTAGTCATATAAATAGAGTATTAATGTCGTTTTGTGAGCCTCGGGGGATGTGGGGGGGAAGGGGTGTAGGAGAGTGAAATCATGACATGAACAGTTTGTTTTTTCTGTAATCACTTACAATATCGGGGTCCTCTTTACCATCTTGTCGGGAACTCAGATCCCGTGACGCACTGGCTGCAAATAAAGGGGATGCAGACTAACGAACTTACTGGACATCATTACGAATCCCATTTTCTTCTTCAAAAATCCTTACACACCGGAACCTCCTTTTTTCCGAATAACCCTTTTTCTTTTGTTTTCCAGTCGCTTTATACTTATGCGATTAGTGTCAAAGTAAGGAACTAATTTATATATATTTTTTTCGATTTTATGCTCTTCGTTCTCGAAGAATGATACATAAATGATAGTAATAATTGTTGCGGTACCTGTACACCAGACGTACCTCGTTGTTCTCATATAATGGTCCTTCTGCACGCAGGATTTTCTCACTCATTGCGCTATTATCAAGCTCTATTTGTTTTTTGTCGCATTGCCGTCTGTCCTCTTGAGTGACTCACATCCTCGTGATGCATTGGCTGGGCCTGTTGGCTTCCAGCCGAGCGGCGATGACGCCTTTAATTGCCATCTGTTTCTAAGCTAGTTTTCCTAGAGCAAGTTCGCAGGGTTAAGTTTCCTTAGGGGGTGAGACGGACAAGACGTGTTGTTGATAGGGTGGGGTTTGCCTGGACGTGGGAATAGAGATAGGAATAGGTTTTACCAAGTCCTAAATATTCTGGCACTTCACGAGATGCAAAGGAATGGCAAGAAAATGACGAGACATATGCGGTTGCAAGTCAGATCTGGAAGTTTTCTAATCTTGAAAGGAAAAAAATTGTAACTTTTTTTCAAACAATGAATAAACCGGATACGTCAGGACGTTGGGGAGGAAACGAATCTGCAACTAACTTGCCGGTTCGTTTCCTCCCCAGCGGTGTCCCTGACGTTCGACAGCCTGACGAGGACCGTTGCCAAGAAGGGCCATCGCTGCCAAAGCATCATTGCTGACGTATCCGTTTTATCCATTGTTTGAATATGTTTCCCAGTAAACCTGGGCCCAACAAGTATTTATCTGTAACTTCTTGAAATAAACATAAAAACGACATTGACGAGAAGTAATCTCACATTTGCTCTTCTGTTGAAATACGAGTGCCGCTTCTGTTGATACGCTGATATTGAAGCTATGTTGGTTCTTTTTCGAGCGTCACAGACTATCCCGATAATTTCAAATATTTCTCCAGCCCAATGATTTTGTTTCTCTTTTTGGGATCCTAAAATGCAAGTGAAATGACTTTTAAATGACTTCGCAAAAGTTGTCCATCGCAAAAGTTGTCCATCCGTCCGTCTGTCCGTCCGTCAGTCAGCACGACAACTCCCGAAGAGAATGATATATTTTGAACTTGATGTATGGATTCTTTGGGTCAAGCGAAAGGTCGAGTTCGAAGATGTGCCCCATAGCTGTATATTTAAGGGATTCAAATTAAGGGGTGAACAAGAATATTTGTTTAAAAGCTAATGAGATAGGGAGAAAGGGACATGCTGAATCCAGATATGAAATTTATTTTCTCGCCGGACTAGTAGTTCACCCGGTATCCGGCAAAAACCGGAAGATTTGTAAAAAGTAAAAGTTTAATCTGAAGGAGGATCGATTCACGGGTGAGGAGACGGCTGAATCCGAATATGAAAATATTCCGAAAATATTCGACAAGTAGATCGCCTGGAATCCAGAAATTTAGCATGTAGTTTTAAAATCCAACGACACAGTCGATATAGGGTGAGGAGACATGCTAAATATTACTTCAGCCCAAGCTGACTGCGAATCATTTTGACGACGCAAAACGGATAAGTCAGCTACATTTTATTAGAGTTATATTTCGGCCCTTCTTGGCAAGGGTCCTCTTCAGTCTCAAGCCGCTCGAGCTGGAAAATGAACGTGTCGACACGACACGCAGCTGTGGGGGAATTGGGAGGAGGGGGGGGGAATCCGGTGAAATAGTTAGATTGGAGGTATTGGAGTGGAACTTGCTGGGAAGAACGGGCATTTGCTCAAGAAGAATCGTTTACACAATCGGACTGGATCCGGACACTTTTTTTGGTGGAGGGGGGTTCCCGGAATTCCGGTGATGGAGGTTTTAGGGATTTTCACGACGAAACTTGGCAGCATATCAGGGACCCGACCAAACTAATTTTCTCTATCCGATCATCATGGGGAAGTAGAGGGAAGGGGAATCCGGAATATTGAGTCATGCGTAACTCGGAACGGGGGGTCGGACCCCAGCGAAATTTGGTAATTGAACAGAGGACACGTCCCTGATGGTCTTTTTCATGTCCGGATCGGATCCGACAACTGTTGGGGGGGGGGAGGGGAATACGTGATCCACTTGTACTGGAGAGATCGGGATCGAACTTTGTGGGAATAACAGACAAATCCTGTACATAAGTCATTTACAGTACTGCGGAAGAAGTCGGAGGGGGGGGGGGGGAATTCCGTTGATTCTCGATTTAAGGTACTTCCAGATGTGATAGGACGATGAAATTTGGGTGGAATATTGCAGATTCTGCAAGATTGGCGTAGAAATTGTCATTCCCCAAATTCGATCATCCCTTAAAGTACTAAGCTTAACCGCAAAGTCAAATAATATTTGTAATCAAAATCTACATTTTCGTGATGCCCATGAGCTTTTGATCATTTTGCCTCAAAAGTTTTTGCTTAAATATGAATTGCATCTTAACGGAAAGTCAAAAAAGTACTTTTGATCAAACGATAAAAACACAGCCTATGACCAGTGGTGCCACAAGGGTTTTGCTTAAAAAATGAACTTCTAGCACCCTTAAAATGCGTATCTCAACCGGAAATACTTTTGACCAAACGATATGTATTAATGAATCCCCAAGGGCCCATTATAATGTTTGCCTCCAGGATTTTGCGTACAGATGAGTTCTAGCGCCCTCAAAGTGCGCATTATTACAATCAAGTGTAAAAATAAAATACTTTTTACTAATCGATACATTTTCGTGATTGCCAAGGGCCCATGATCATTCTTTTCTCAGGGGCTTTCCTTTTAAATTATCAGAACAGACCGACGAATTTGCAAATTTTAACTTTCATTCTCTGAACCAGCCTTGCAAGTGCCATATGAGCTTCTAGCTCGTGTTGTGTAAATGAGTAAATAAAACCATCCATTCGTTCACTCCGATGGTCGACTTACAACTAATGGCAAACTGATCCGAACTTCCCCGGCACATTATCATACCAAAGCTACTAGCTATCCCTATATGTATATCAACTCTCTGACTAGAGGAATTCCAGTGGGACTACTAGATTCGATATTAGGGCTAGGTCTTGCGTGTTGAGGGGAAGGAATAAAGTTTTACAACGCTTAAAGAGCCATAGGGACCTACTGACTGATTATGAAATGCGTCGAAAGGGAAGGGGGATGAGCAATCCCCCAAATGAGGGGAATTCTGAAACTGCGTGAGTAATCAAGTGTGGGCAGGGAGTCAGAGTTGATTAATGAGAGTGGTGCTGTGAACATGCGATGTTCATATGACAAGTCGAAACATTTTGGTCACATCCTTGGGCAGTGGAAAGCTTCAGAAATATAGCTTATATCTTCTTATACTTCAGTAGAAGTATGTCATTCTAACGGCGCCAAAGAATATGACGAATTCAGATCTAGCAAATATGTTGGCACGATACTGACGTAATACAGTAATCTGACTAAAATAAAATAAAACTAAAGCCACACACTTGTTGTGTTTTTGAAGCTTTTGCTATTTGGGGCTGTAACGACCAGGTTGCGGTGTCCAAAGTATTACAGTTCCGTGACCCTGCGACGTATCCCAGCAAACAAAGAAGAATATTCAGTTCTTAATGACTAACGAAAAGAAGTGCCAGTTTCATTATATAACATTTATTCTCAAAAACACAAAACATTAGATCATGTAACCTCTTTTGAGTTTTGGGGCTTCAAGAGTATATACAACGGCTAACATTCATAATTCCCACGGACTTACGGTTCAGAAGGCTCACAATCGATTTATTTGGTCTGTTCATTCCGTAGTATACTAGAATTAGGGGTGAGTGAGCAAAGGAAGGAGTAGACCAACTGTTAGATTGGCGATAATCGTACGTTGAACTGGTATAATCTCAATTAAGTATAATGTTATAATACCGAATTTAAAAAAAAAAAATTAAATCTAAAAAACAGCGATCTTAAAACTGTTTTTTTTTAATTCAGGAACAATTTCTACCTTCATGGCACAAGTTGATTGGAGGATTTAGATCGTCTAGTTTCGCTTTCTGTTTGGACTCCCGTGGTAATCCTTTCCCTTATGACCTCGTTTTCCGTTGTCCCGAGCTCATTTTGTCCTCCTCTGTGGACAGTTTGAGCCGAGGGCATATTGAACCACGACGAGTTAACCTCATCTACGGGCATTTTGTACGATTTGGAATTTGGGGTATTCGACCCCACTTGTTGGCATTTTCAGTCGTGGGCGAGTGGGCAAAAAGATCGTGGTGATTTTGGGAACAACTCTATACAACTATTAGGGAGACCGTAACATTCCAATACCGGATGTCTTCTAGACCTACAACCTATAATATACGCCTCTGTACAGGTTTTGTCGTATTTTGGACCGCGACCGGTTCGTCATATAGACTGCGTTTATGTCAACATGACATTTTTCAAGGAAATTTGTTTATGCGAGGAACCGCGCTGAAATAGCCTATTTATTGTTTATTATTTAATTTTGTAAGAGTAGTTGAAGAATCGTCCAACACTAGGCTCAAACGCCATTTGGTGGTGTCCATTGTTTCCTGACAGTCGTCCAGTTAAGCAAAAAATGAAATATTTGTTTGATTACTCCGCCTTTGAATACGGAGTGTCATAAATAAATTTCTTACTTTTTTCTTGATAATGTAATACATGTGGATTTGAAGAACTGTCGCTCTGTTGCGTCTGAAATTAGCAAAAAAGTACTGTACAGTAAGAAAAAGAACAATACTTTCTGTTCGAAAACGATATAAAGTTATTGCCCTGTCGTTTTATTGACAGGTTAAACAAAAAATGTGCGCTTCGTACGCTGCGACCTACGCTCGTGGAGAATGAACATTCTTCATTCACTCATGATCCTCTTCATTATTTCATTCATTCTTCGAGGTATTATCCATTTTTAGTCTTCTCAGCAAAATGTGAGAAAAGCTTGCGGTTTCTCCCAATGGTTTCAGTTCGCCGTTTTCCGAAACTGTTGCAGTTGGCCAGTCGAAAAATCAATATCAGCAACAGCAGAAATCCACCGTTTCCTCGCTCCCGGAGACTCACTCGTCTGCAGGAAGTTCCGGTGGGAATCCAGACATGGGAATGTCTAGCAAATCCGTCACTCATTGACGACCGCTGTCTTCGTCGGAAATAGCCGGTAGTGGTAGATAGAAGTATATGCGAGGGGTTACTCACTTGTTGGGAAACACTGTGTAATCCTCCGCCCTGGGTACTTACTGCACGAGTATTTTGGGAGTGAGCAACCCCTCGTGTATAGGTCGATTACAGTATGTGAGCTAGTACTCTCCGTTGTACTACTTGTACTAGACTACAATGCTCTTGATGCCTAACTCTCCTTGCCGATGCAAAATCGCCGTGATTGTTTGACATAGGATTTGAGGTGTTGAGTTGAGTCGTTAGTGAGACATTTTCTCGTTCTTCCTGAGGATCATTGGCGTGTTTTCATAATCATATTGACCATATTGTAGTTCAGCGCTTCCAAGCGGACTAGTTTCTATTAATCCCTCTATGTCTCATCATCATCATTTTTTCAGAGACATAGTAAAATAGATTCACAGGTTTATGAATAGAAAATCTGCAATCTGCTGCCCAGGTAATGGAGGTTTTGCATATGTTTCAGCAGTAGAAAGTTACCCACTACCTCATAGGTCCAACTTTTTACTATGTCTACCAAAGTGTTGAAGATGAGACAATGGGAGACTAACAGAAACTAGTCCACTTGGAGCGCTGAACGAGGAATGAGGCCAATACTCTATGAATAAGTCCAAAACACGCCAGCAGTCCTCGGGAAGAACGAGAAAACGTAGCACTAACAACTCAATCACGGCGATGTTTGGGAGCAGCTGTGATACCGCTTCCGGATCTTCCGCTGGGTACAGGGCGATTTTGCATCATCAAGAAGAGTTAGTCATCAAGAGTATTTCACCATGCGGTTTTTGGAGAAAAGGAATTTGCCAGCGGTTCCATACAGGTAATCGGCTTGAGGACAGGTGAGGAAGCTCGTACAAAAAATGCATTCTGGTGCGTTTCGCTAAACTGAATGACAGACCAATCGCTCCACGCGGTTTTGGGAGAAAGTAAGTTTGTATGCGATTCCAGACAGGGAAGTATTAAAAAATCCGTCATTTGCCAGCCACTGATTTCGTCGGCAGAATGGCAGTTTATTGGTTGTAGCCCATTGAAATGTGTGGTTTATTAGTTTCGTTAAACGAGATAACAGATAAATAGCCATAGTGCTGTTTCTTGAGAAAACAAATGTTTCGATGCGATTCCAGATAGGGAAATGGCTGAGGATCACTTGCGTGTTTGGAATTAGTCATATAGAGCTTTGACCAGTTAAGTTGTGCGATTAAGTGCGATGATGAATACTGCTGTATGGCCCTTTGTTGGCTTTAATAAGTTATTATTATTGCGAGCGAAATGTCGAGCAAATCCGCTACTGTTCGCCGAACGCTGTCATCGGTGAAGGCGGTAGTTATGATTGATAGTTACTTATGTTAGGAATGAAGTCTAGTACCTTCCGTGGAACTATGCGAGAGCAAAAACAAATAATCCGATAGAACCTCCGTCTTTGGTCCCATGCAGGGACCGGATACCCTGATAAAACTTAGCGGAGCTAGAGGTACTTTCTGTGAGGTTTGAGTTGACACCCGTCTACTTCCTTCTTCGTCGATTCGCATACCAAAACTGTAGGATGCCTGCAGGGGTGGAGAACCCGGTCTGCCTCGCTTTAGACTTGACGTCACAGTGGTTGACAACCGATCAGCTGATGAAGGACGACTCAGACAGCGTTCTTATTCATCTGCGGGGTTCTACTGAGATATAGCTGTTCATAGAGGTAAAGAATACTGTAGATGACCAACTCTTCGTGCCTATGAAGAATCACTGTGTGCTTAGCGAAAAGCCGGAAGCGTCACCACAGCTGCCCCCGACGAACGCCGTTGATTGGTTGACATAGTTTTTGAGTCATCGTTCGTGCGACGTTTCTCGTTCTTTCGGAGGTGTTTTCCGAGTGTTGATGTTCTGCGTTGCTCCTCCTTAGCTCGTTTGCGTCGCTCATGGTATCAGAATATATTCGACTCCGGATGGTCGTATTACAGAGACAGGGAGGCGGAGGTTCTTGTGATTATCTGTTCTTGATGACAGTTAAATCGCCTGTGCTTTTGGGAATAAGTTTCTGTGCGATTCCAGACAGGAAATGTCTGACAGACATGTCACTCATTCGCAAGCGTTGTCCTGGGCGTGTATAACGGGTAGGTGCGCGTTCTGAGGACGAGAATAATTTATCAGGTTTCAGGTCTACTTATTTATTAACGGTATATTCATAATCAACGGGTTCGATTTGGTCGTAATCCACTTTTCAAACACTGTGTTTGGTAGCTATACTCATTATTGAGAAGAAATAATAGAAGCATCAGGCTTCATTTCTACTTTGAGCCACCTATTCCGGAATCCATTTTTCAACCTACTGTGTTTGAGAGCTATACTTCTTATAGAGAGGAAATAATAGAACAGCACTGGGCTTCATTTCTACTTTAAAGCACAATGGACACTTCTGATGCTTTATTTTGTATTAAATACTTCACAAATAAACATTTCCGACTTCCTTTAGAAGGCGCTACGAAAATCGGCCGTTTCCTTGTTATTCCTTGTCTTTACCTCTCTGTCATTCGGCGATCGAAATCTTAGGAGCTGGGATATCGTGGCAGGAAATTCAAAAACTCCCAGCAATGCTTGATAGAAAAGGATATATTTGAGATGTCACCAAAGTCAAGCCGCAGATGCAGTTTACCTGATTGTTCTAGCGTTTCATCAGAAGTTCCATGGCTTAAAGTGTCTATTAAAAGTTGTTCTTTGTGGAATAGTGTTGTGAAGCTTGATTAGCTTGCTTTATAAAATGTACCAGAATATGCAATAAGCTTATAAAAAATAACATAGCTACAAAAATCATTCAAAAACAAATAACCTATTCAAACCTGAATTATTCAAGCTAATTTATGCATAAAATAAAGATCTACTAAGTATTTCAAGAAACATCACTTTTATCTGTGTCCAAGCTAGTAGATTGAGCATGTACTGGCCCAAAAAATTACGCTTTGAAATATCACAGAGAGGAAACTGTTGAAAAAGCTGCTGATCTAGGGGGTAAGCATTGTTCCTAGGTTGTTACAGAGTGGGATTGGGGTAGTTTGATGTGCCCATTGAACTTTAAGCCATCGTTTCCGGAACCAGTTCCCGGCATATTCGGAATCAGCGTGTTCGGTTTGGTCGGAATCCACTTTTAAACCTACTGTACCGTTTGGGTCAGGGGGAAAGCCCCATGGCACGTGGACTTATTGTCGGCTTCGTTTTTTTTTTCGTTCCCAGATCCATTGAACTAATTGTGATTCGATCAAACTTAATTGGTGCAGTTCCAGTTGAAATAATTTCTATGACGAAACCTGTAATCAGCGCAGGTGGGCGTTTAGAGAACGTTCGAACTCACGTCCATTCTGAAATTGATTCTTATTTAGTATGAGACGTTGCACTTACAGTGACAAAACTAGTCCATTTTGTGGAGCAAGTCCAAATTTTACCCAGAACTTGACAACTCACTCGGCAAAATGGGCCGTTGTCGCCCTTGTCGCGTTTCCTTTCCGATCAAGACATTTTTTCCGATTATACTAGATTTATGCTACCGACACGGCTTTGCCGATAGGAACGGAACAAAAAAAACAGTATGTCGGTGCTTCCGGTTTAACGACAAGACCTTCTCCAGTCGCAGTGTCGAAAGTGACAAACACAAAAAATTAGGATCCCGATTTGCCGATAAGGCTTTTCCCGATGGTCAGCGTGAAGCATTTTCGCTGAGATGTCCGTGTTTCCGGCTGTGTGCAGTGGCAAACGACCAACAGACGGAACGACGAGAACTATGTCCCGATGACGTTCCCAAAACATAATGAGGCGTTAAGACGGACCACAGCATCCGTCTACGGTAATCCTCAACACATCATTCCGCACACCAAAAATCTGCAAGGTGAAAGGAACACTATACAAATCCAAAACTTAAGTTTAACGTAGCTCTGCTATTTAAGTCATACGTGGTTGATATGCCTCTGCCTTTTAACACTGCGCGTATGTTTGATTTCTTTTTATTCATTTTTCAGCGATAGTGATAGCCATTTATGAAGAAGGTCAGTCCACCCCCCAACAGGCGGCCAACGTTGTAGAAAAACTGGGAGAATACCTGATGCAATACGGATACTAGGAGTTTCTTTTTGTGCATAGGTAAGTGCCACGATTGTTTAGTTGAAATCGAGGCTCGGGTAACCTAGCTTGACTAAAAATGTGTTAGTTCGTCGACAAGAAACGTATGTGAAACTTGCCGGCTTTAGTACAGTTTTGATGCAGTCTTTTCTTATGGGCTGATAGCATGATAAGATAAGATAAGATTTATTTCCGGAAAAGCAAAAAGGGCCGCCGTGGTAACAACAAGACATCACAAAAACGAAACCATAACCTCAACCACTATTTACAAAAAACTTTCCTCTGAATCATGGCTACCTTCAGGAATCTTCCCAAATTTCTAATATCTCTAAAACTTTACTTTTCTAAATTTGTTTAAACCTTTCCTCCCCCCAAATATTTCCTTCCTCAGGTCTTTTAACTCATGACACTCACACATTAGATGGAAAATAGATTCATTCATTTTACCACACATCGGACAGAAGTAAGGACCACGGAGCACTCTAACCTTACCCAAATATTTCCTTCTTAATCCTAGCGGTAAACAATCTGCTCTCAGGCTAATTATAAGTTGAATTTGGTCTAAAGGATTTCCCGCCTTAAAATAAATCCCCCCCCCCCCCCATGTCTTCTTGGCTGATAGATCAGTTGTGCGTAATTGCTGTGACTTTTGTCCTGAATTTATTTATTTAATCTTTTGGCTTTTGGTTCCGTGTTGGACTGAGACACTCTTCCGCTTCCGTTCGGAAATTCGTTGGAAAATCGCTGTTTGTTAGTTGAAACAAACCTACGCGATTTACTGTTATCGTCTGATGTTTCACCATTAAAAATAGCGGCGCGGTTGGAACCGGAAATTTGTAATCAGATAGTAGAAAAAGTCTTGGTCGAACCAAAGTCCATGATTGTTGACTGTTGATCGGCGATTTGTAGGGTATATGTTACTGAAAAGACTTCTCTCGATCTCTGCATGAGTCGGTTAGGTTTCTTCCATCAAGTTATGTGCAATGTCTAAAGTTTCATAAGAGATAACACAATAAACGTTCCTTGGGCTGACTGCGAATCAAATTTGATAGTGCAAAACGGATACGTCAGCTGAATTTCATTTGAGCTATGTTTTGGCTTTTCTTGGCAAGGGTCCTCTTCAGGCTCAAAGCCGCTCAAGTTGGAAAACGAACTTGTGGGAAACACCAGCTTGTGGGAAACTTCCAACAAGTTCGTTTTCTAAGTTAAGTGGCTCTGAGCCTGAAGAGGACCCCTGCCAAGAAAGGCCGAAATGTAACAAAACACAATGATGTGCAGTTTCAATCAATCAATCAATCAAGTTTAATATAAATAGCTAAAAGCTAGAAGAGGAATATTAACTTAAGAAATACACAAAAGCAAAACAAATTAAACTAATACACTTATAAGATATGACCAGAAATAAATGATGGGATGAAACTACGTAAAAATTAGGCAGAAGAATTAGCAGGATATGGAGAAAGCTGATTTCATCGGACAACACTCAGGATGTAATCTGGGAAAATGTTGTTCATTAAAGTTCAATGGGCACATCAAACTACCACAATCCCACTCTGTAACAACCTAGGAACAATGATTACCCCCTAGATCAGCAGCTTTTTCAACAGTTTCCTCTCTGTGATATTTCAAAGCGTAATTTTTTAGGCCAATACATGCACAATTTACTATCTTGGACATAGATAAAAGTGATGTTTCTTATAATAATTAGTAGATCTTTATTTTATTCATAGATCAGCTTGTAAAATTAAGATTTGGATAGGTTATTTTGACTGATTTTTGTAGCTATGTTATTTTTCATAAGCTTATTGCATATTCTGGTACATTTTATAAAGCAAGTTAATCAAGCTTCACAACACTATTCCACAAAGAAAAACTTTTAATAGGCACTTTAAGCCATGGAACTTCTGATGAAACACTAGAACAATCAGGTAAACTGCATCTGCGGCTTGACTTTGGTGACATCTCAAATATATCCTTTCCTATCAAGCATTGCTGGCTGTTTCTGAATTTCCTGCCACGATATCCCAGCTGCTAAGATTTGGATCGCCGAAATGCCAGAGAGGTAAAGACAAGGGATAACAAGAAAACGGCCGATTTTCGTAGCGCCTTCTAAAGGAAGTCGGAAATGTTTATTTGTGAAGCATTTAATACAAAGTAAAGCATTAGAAGTGTCCATTGTGCTTTAAATGTTATCAGATATTTCCAGGGAGGCTCGAAAAACCGCCGAAAAACAGTTCCCGACTTTCTATTTGTCGTCATGATATTGGAAAACTCGGCTCTTCTTGGCATGCTTGCTATGCATAACAATGTTGCATTGCTTTGTTATGAAGGAAAATGGTAGAAATGGGGGAAATCAACGAAATGCCACCAAATACGAAATTGTGCTTGAAAATTGTTTTTGGGGTCCCAAAACGTAAGCGGTACGTAAACGTAAATGATGAGAATAATAATAGTGGAAAGGTAATCACGTCAAAATTGATAATATGATTGAAATGTATAGATAGTGGAAAGAGTAAATATTGTTATTGAATATTTTTGTTAATTTAATTTTATAAATAAAGATAGGATGGAAGTGTAAAGATTAGAAAGAATTGAAGGAAAAAAAAATAAGTAAGAAATTAAAAAATAAACGTAGAGATAGAGGGAAGTGTAGGTGACACTAAATAGATTGGCCGGTCATGTGTTTAAGTTAAGAAAAGAAGAAAAAAAAGTTGATAAGACCGTTTGCGTCACCGAGGGTAAGTGGAAGCGTAGTCACCTGACCAATTCATATTGGACTGGAAAAACAGAAAAGATACTGCGATTCTTAAAAAAAAAAAAAAAAAAAAAATCTAAGCGGAGGAATACCTTTCACTTCGTAAAAGTTCTCTGTCTGTCATGACGATTACTCTCGAAGGGATTGAAATATTTTGTTCAAACTTGGTGTGAAGATCTATTGGGTCAAAGTACAGGTCAAGTTCGTAGGTGGGCCCAGTAGCCCAATATTTAGTGGTGGGGGGTTTAAATTAAGGTATGAACAAACATTTTTTTCAAGCTGATGTGATAGTCGAATTAGGGGTAAGGAGACATGCTCCGAATCCAAAGCTGAAGTTCATTTTCTCACCGGACAAATAGTTCGCCCGGAATCCAGAAAAATGGAAATTTCGTCGAAGTAAAAGCTCTTTGTGGAGTTGAATGGAAGTGTTTCTGAATTTTCCTTTTTCGCCGGACAAGTAGTTTGCCCAGAATCTGGCGAAACCCGGAAAATTGGGAAGAGTGAAAGTCTTACCTAAAGTTCATTAGAGGTTAAACGTTGGTCGATTAGTGCGTCGGTTTAGAGGTGAAAACATACGTCCTGAATCTATACTTTATGTTCCCACTGGACAAGTAGATTGACTGGAATCTGGCGAAAACCGAAAATTTGGTATAGATAAAAAACGATGCTTTAGCGGCGGTATTTTGGCCCTTCTTATAGATAGATAGATACACCTTTTTATTCAACAAAAGCTTATCATGGCTCACGCCAAATTTCTTTCGTACAGTCATGGAATACAGTTCTTGGCAAGGGTTCTAATCAGGCTGTCGAACTTCAGGGACAAGGCTGGGGAAGGAACGAACCTGCAATAGAAACGACGAGGACCCTTGTCAAGAAAAGCTGAAATGTCGCTTACAAAGCATCTTAGCTGAAGTATCCATTCGCATTGTCTGAATATATTACTCGGGAGGCTAGTAGCTTATTAGAAAATTAATCCGATTACGCTTGAGGTACTTATCTCGAGTAAAGTTTGGTTGAATGTCGAGGTTTGTCGTATGTCAGGCGTCGTTGTGTTTAGTCTACAATTCTGCTTTGGGTTTTCCGGTTGCCCATGATATGCGCGAAATTTGTACATGAATCCTTTGAAGCCGGACAATCTCAACGGATTTTCCGAACGTCTCGGTTCGAAACAATGTGCCCTGTAATCCTCAGCTGTTCGTCAGACTAGCGCCAAAAAAGTGAGCTGCTCCGTCCAGGTCCCACGGTCGTGTTTCCATATACAGTGTTCTTTTTTGTTGCTCAGAGCCGCTATTGATACGTTGCCAAACTTTTCGTAGGCAAGAATGTAATATCTAAAAAATGTAGACGAACGGTGGCCTTTCGAGGCCCTTTGCGGTCAGGATTATCCGGTTGGGTTTTCTTCATTTTCATGGTAGTTTAGAAAGCATCTACTTTTTCCTATGAAATTGATGATGGAGCCGAAAATATGGGCAGGATTTCCAGTCGGCTAACGCCCGACCACAGCATATGCCATGTGTGCTGCGTAACGGAACAGTGAATCACTCTCTCGGTGGATTGAAACGCCCTTCTGCAAATCTAGCGGGTGGATTTTCCAGTTTATGTAAGGGATTTTCAGTGTTGAGCGCTTTCGAAATAATGACTGCGGGATTTTTGGGCATGTGGAGATTGGAAATCGAAGACCATAGTGGGGCCAGGTAAGTCCTGTACAGGCAAACTGAAATTCCTGCCCGGATTTTCAGCCCCAATTCCGGATGGAAAAATTGGGATTTTCTCCAGTTGATGAAAATGCGAAAAAATTCTGATTGCATCATTAAATGGGATGTTTGAACCTTTTAGTGACGAATCGGATTTGCAGTAGGGTTGATGGGATTGGTTTAGTGTCTATTTAGCAGGAATTTGACACAGTGGGGCGTCTCTGATTTGTTTAAGAGCTAGGTACTCTGAAAATAAACATCAGCGACGGTTTGTTTATTCAGTTTAAGCGTCGCCCCTAGAACTTGAGGAGTTCGGTTACTGTGTTTCTAATTCTGTAGGTCTGGGAACTTCGCAGATCGTCTGTATTCCAGTATAGACATGCAACCCTCTTGGTATAAAAGAAAGTTCCGCCCTGCATTGCAAATTGTAGTAGTCGAAATTGGCAGCGAGCTATATTTGGGGTGTGTCGGTTCTTCTTTCGACGTCGAAAGTCTCTCACCTTTACCTTATTAAAGGTGTCGTGTTGTTTTGACCTAAACAGTTTTATCTTCGTGACTACTGATGATAGAGGTTTGCAAAAAGGCTGTGATGGGCTTCGCTTGTTTTAAGCGAGGTTTTTAAGGAACAACAGAAGAAATCCCATATCCTGCCACGTTCTCGTGTGATTTCTCCTTAGGCATTTGACAGAACTGTCATTTAAATGTAAGAAATTTGATGGCATACTCCTTAAAGGACACCTGAACAATGAAACCATACTTGAACACACCATGGAGAATGCATTTACAGACATGGCCACAGAGAGTGCTCTTCTCCTGAGCGTGACGTTTTCAAAATAGGGATGTTCGTTTCTGGAGGTTTGCACATGCAAGACAAAAAGCGCAATTCATTCAAATCTTGTCCAGCGCTGGCCGGATCGTATTGGAATTTCTTCTAGATATACTTTTGGGCTGAACTGGTTAAAAAATATTCCAGAAGAAGGGTAGATAGAAGACATATGTTTATTTCTAACATTGTTCAGTACTGAAATAAGGACAGATGCAACATGGAGCAAAAATCATAGCTTGGAAACACTATTTCGTATTTGGATCGGGTTTTCTGCAGGTAATGTTAACGGAAGTCATACAGATAGGGATGATACTTGGAACTATTCATTCAGGTATCCTTTAAAAGAGCCCATGGCATGTGTGGAGGCTGTGTAAATGTAAGCAAATTTGCGTACCTTTCCCAACAGATGAAGTAATGATGAAACCCTTACCAGCGCCTCGCCTGCCTTGCTCTGGGAACGGAAGTCGCGTTTTATTCGAGTGGTTGCTCACTGTCGACAGCAAGGGCCCGGTGCCGCGGTCAGTGCCAAAACTGGCTGATACCAGCCGGCAACTATTGCCACGTGTTAAAACTTCCAAATAAGCATTCTTAGAAACGTTTGAAAGACCAATCGCCTAGTTTACAGCCGGTGCATATGATTTCGATCAGTGCCGGGAATGGGTGCACAGCAGTTTATTCAAACAATGTTTACAACGGATACGTCGGCTATGATTCTTCATCAGCGATATTTCGGCCCTTGTTGGCAAGGGTCCTCGTCAGGCTTTTTTTTTTTTTTTTGTGCACAGCAGGTGCTGGGGATTGGGCAACTCCTCGGTTTTATTGAATGCAGTTTTGGTGGAGTTTCACTCGTAGTTCCACTCTCTTAATAATAATATAATTGCAATAAGAAGGCTTTCGTCTTTATAAATATTTCGCCTCTGTCTCCTGTTTTCTTAGTTCGTCCAAAAGTTTGGCTTCGTACTATTTTGTAAGTCCATTCCAGATATTCAATTCAGATTTATTCACCATAATATAAAAGCATGGCAGTTATAACATTGGCACGTCGACACAATACTAAACGAACAAGAAATATTTGAAATTCAGGGCATTTCTTTGTAACACTTAGTAAAATACATGCCAAATGTTTGTGCCGTTTGTAGTTTCATAACTACAACAAAGTACGTCAAACTACAGTAGTTGCGTTTTTGCAGATACCATGGTATCTGTTGCCACGGTAACCGGATTTGCAGTTAGTTGTTTTTGCAGTTACCGTGGTAGCTGATACCACGGTTGCTCTGCAAAAACGACAATTGCCGAACTGGCGCTTTTCCAGGTCATCCCTAAAGAGAAACTGATTTATAGTTACATGAGTTACACCTATAAGTTCCAAACTTCTTTCTCACAAATTTCATAAAATCTTGGTCTCTAGTATTGGTAATGATGGAAGTGAGATGACTTTTTCAGATCTCTCGGTGGGACTCTTTTTTCGTGGGTCGTATGTGTTCATTCTTTCTACAAGTATATTGAGAAGACGTTTTGTCTTTTCCACTTTCTTCTAACTGATCTGACACAGACGTGGAGACTAATTGAGTTTGGATGAGCCTTTTGGCGTATGTCACTTTGAAATGAGTTTCAGATGATTTAGTTGTGTTGTCATTGGCATCACTTTAGCCGCTGGGACTTGGACGTGACGTAGTCTGTTAAGGACTATTCAAGTCGGGTACTGAATCAAGAGTGACACTTCCTAACTTGAGTCTGCTGGCAGGTAGGTCTGCTGGCTGGCAGGTAGCTTCATCAGCTGCATATCGGTAGGGGGGGGGGGGGCAAGCCACATGTATTTCCCCATCTTGGACATCTGCCGGAGAGCCAATGCGTACAAGAAGAATGTGGTCGATCGGTCTGACCTAATCGGGATATTCAGTACTGCATTTTTTGTTGTAACGCAATGTAACTCAAAGCGCGCTTGAAAAAATTAATGGAAACCTTTTCTTTTCAGTTGTCAAGCAGTTCCTGTTGTTTTCCAACGCCTGATCCGGAAGTACTTTTTTCAACTCAACAGCAACAGTGATGAATTTAGTAGCTATTGTTTTTACTTTAGAGGAAGTTGTGCATTTTCTTACTAATGAATTCCATGCGACAAAAAAAAACTTAACTGCTTGGCCTATGTGATGTTTTTTTTTGCAGAAGTTGAAGGAAATTTACTTTTTTGCCAAAAGTCAAAATATGTGTTTTTCTTAGCTAGTTTAAAAAATAATGCACAAGCCCTGCTTTCAGAATTGTCATTCCTCTTCATAAATTTGAGAAATGTATTTTCTCTGGGTTGAGGAGATTTGGAAAATTTCAAAATCCGTTCGAAGATTATTTTTTGTCACTTTATTCTGTCTTGTCAAGGCTTGTGATTTTTCCTATAGCCTGCCTTTTTGTATTTATCCAATACTTGGGGGGCAGATACCATCGCGGGAAACTGGTGCGCCTCTTCAAAGATTCCACCTGTGTACTAAAGTGGACAACTAGTTTCCCCCACGCAATTGTTATTTGTCGCTTATTGGGCACCTCTAGTCTGCCCTTTTGGGAGCCCAAACAGTTTCTGAGGGTTGGTACCAACCGCAGGGATTACAGCGGCCCCGCAGACGATGGACTTCGTTTTAGGGAGTTACCGCCCTCTAGTGTATCCATGGTGTCGTGAACAGTAGCTTTATTTGGTTTACAGTAGTCTCCATTCCGTATGAAGGTAGGGGCACCCCGACCTCTTGAGGCCCTAGTATGTGAAATATGCTCAGTATTAGAGTGAGGTATCTCTGTGCTTTTTTGTAACGAATGGCTGTTTGCAAAGGGCCCCCAAATAAAAAAAAATTGGACAAAATTTGTCTCCAGTGGATTTATAGGGAGCCAGACGAAGGTTGGGAAAGGAATTCAGTCCTGCATGAGTCCTCAGTTTTGGGGTACAGTGCTCCAACGATAGGGCATGTCCCAACGTAGTAATAATATTAGACCTTCTCGTAATAAGAATTGTTGTTTAGTCGTGGGATTTAGACGTGCTCATGCGTTGGGCACATGACCTGAAGCAAAGGTACAATACAGATTTGTATGGGGTGATTGTGTCCGCTTACTCTAAGAAATTTTGAGTAGTCGAACTGATCAGAGTTAAAATCCCATCAGCAATGTACTTGAAATTATTGATCGATTCAGCATTAACCGCGTCTTCTGTAAGGCTGTTCCAAGGATCAACAATTCTGTTGCAAAAACCCCACTTAAAAACGTCCTTGTGGAATCTTGATTTTGCAAGCTTGTACGCGTGCCCCCGATGATAATGCTGAATCTTACTGAATCAGTCACTTCAAAATTGTCATAACTTCCATTGATTAATTTGAATGTTTCAATCAGGTCTCCTCTAAAAAATCTGTTTGCAATTACTGTGTCCAGTAATTGAGGATTTCTGTATGACTGAAGTGATTCTTCTCAGAAATTGTACTCTGTTCTTCAAAACTGTGCTAACTACATTTTCATATTTTTTGGGCCCAGTTTTGTGTATTCCATTTGCATGAAAAAGTAGGAACTCAGAAAGTAAAGCTTATCTGCCTGTTAGATGGTGCTCATGTCGTCATCTAACACTTAGCTGATGTTCTTTCCAATAGTATAGTTCACTCAGTTTTCAGAATTTGTTTTCAGTTAGCACAGCTTTGAAGGACACGGTACAATTATGCTTCCGTCGGAATCAGTCGGTAAAAACGGTCAGACCCAGGCCAGATTTTCCAAGCGTGTCCGTCATTACGTTTCAGATTTTTTCGGTCATGCAATGTCAGAAGTTTGGTAACTCATTTTAGCGCATCCTGTTACGAACCTTTAAATTTTATCTTTTTGCGAAACATAAGATTTGAAGAGGTCTGAACAGAAAATTTGTCTCAAAACGTAACACTAAAAAGGGTTTTAAGATAAATGTTCTTGGCATCCAACATGACATTTAAGGCAGTATTATCTTGATTGTGTAAAACGGATACGTCAGCTGAATGCCCTTCTTGGCCAGGGTCATCTTCAGGCTTCCTTGCCAAGGGCCGAAATATGGCTCTAATAAAATTCAGCTGATGTATCCGTTTTACACTATCAAATATGATTCTCAGTCAGCTTGGGCTGAAGGAATACTCATGTGTTATCTGCTATCCAACTTGGTTATGGTGTCGATGGTCGAAGTAGTTGCGGACAAGAATTCCTTGCCAGGAATTTAACCGCCGCCATAAAACTTCCGTGAGGAAAGGTAGCGATTCACGGGCTTTCTGCACTTTCGACTTCTCGTAACTGTTCCCTTTACTTACCTCTTATTCTGCTTATTCAGTCTTTGTGTCTAAAACGAATAAATGAGAAGAATAGGTAAGCAGAAGGAAGAGATGTTAAGGAAGGAACCGTATTCGGCAAACAACTTCCATAATCGCTCGTCCAAGCTCACAATGTTTGCAAGAAGCTCATTCGATAGAGAAATGGTTATGAAAATGTATTCGTATTTCTGCTAGAAGCCAACGGGCCTGAATAAGGGCATACAACAGCCAATGCCGTTGGTAATTTGTTAAACGCAGAGACTACTTTTAGAATGTTCGACTATTTAGATCACTGGAACAGATCAATAAATAGTACGAGTTGTCCTTAAAGGACGCCTCGCACTGCATTGAGTTTCTGCTCAGATTTTCTGAGATAGTTGACCACTTAACATCTAAGCTATGCTTACAGTAAATTGGACACGGCTTCGGCTATTTTTAGCCTTTTTCCGTGCCCCTTGCTTTGGACGACGATCCTAGCAAATGTGCAAAACCGGTTTGCGAACGGAAACGGCTCCCCGGGCGCCTAATACGTCACGTAAAGAGAAGAAATCGTGACAGGCGTGGTCATCAGTCTATACTCTATATGACTTAAGTCCTAAACACGCCAGTGATCCTCAGGAAGAAGGAGTAAGCGTCTCTGTAACGACTCATATCCTGTGTCAATCAATCACCGCGATCTTTGTGAGCAGCTGTGACACCACTTTTGCGTTCCTTCCGCTAGCTACCCGGAGATTTTCCATCGGAAAGGAGAGATAGTCCTCAAGAGTATTGTGAGACATAGCTGAAATGAAGAATATCGGGAATGAGAATGGATGAAAATACTACTTACGTAGAATGCATTACTATCATAAGCATGAAGTATCCTTTAACGTTTAAAAATCTTAACTTTCTGAAAGGCGTATTTAATGCGGAGGGCTGCAGCTGCGAAGCGTCTGCAGGACTATTGGGGCAGGAGCCGTGTTGTAGCACATTGTCTATTCAGCGACGTGCATGAACAGTATGATAAGCTTTCGAAAACGGAATTCACGCCACTATAGGCGTATTCTCGCCGTTCCCCGAGGACTCCTCGGGGAATCAAAGGGAACGGCGAAAATAGGGGGAGTCACTCCACGAACTCCGCGTATACAAACAGCGAGAACACGGGGAATGCTTCCAGAATGGATTTTGTTGGAAAAAAAAAATTGCAGTTGACAAAACTAGTCTAGATCCACTTTTATTTTTGGTTTTGTTTATTCTGATTCTTTTTTAATTATTTTACATTGCACCAACACCAGGAAAAATTGATTCTCCTTGCCGATGATGGTGATGATAATCGGAGCATTCCCCGTCAGTGGGGACTCGCGAGAATACGGGAGTGAGTCCCCTGGACGTACAAAAACGCGGGGACTCTTCAAGTGAAGTCCTCTGGGAACGGCGAGAATACGCCTTATGTGGAATCCTGCTTGCGACGCGTCAAATTTCTGAGCGGAGTGGGAAATTCGCATCCGACTGCGAAGACCGAACTATAGGCGTATTCGCCGTTCCCCGCGGACTCCACTTGAGGAGCCCCACGGACGGGAAATGCTGCGATTATCATCACCATCATTAAAAAGGACTCCCTTTCAGATTCGGAGGGGAATCAATTTTTGCTGGTGTTGGTGCAATATAAGATTAATTAAAAACAGTCATAAGAAACAAAACCCAAGATTAAAGTGGATCAAGACTAATTTCGTCAACTGCATATTTTTTTTTCGAACAAAACCCGAGGCATTCTCCGTGTTCTCACTGTTTTCTGTACGAGTCCGCGTGGAGTGACTCCCTCTATTCTCGCCGTTCCCTTCGATTCCCCGAGGAGTCCAAGAGGAACGGCGAGAATACGCCGTATGTGTGTACGCGCCTTTAGAGAGGCTTGGCGCAAGGAATTCCAGTACGCGACGCCCTCCCCTGATCGTTTGTCCGAGCTGCAAATCTTGCCTGGAAAGGAATCTTTGCCAAGTTGGTCCATGTATCCTGGACTTGACTAAATTGTTCGTATTGTGTCAAAGAAACTCAAAAGACGGTCTGAACTAAATTGGATCGTAATTCCATACAAGCGTGACGTCTCACCCTTTTGATCTATTTTTACCTCAGTTAACGAAAAATTGTAGTTTTATTCTCATCGGTGAATATATATTTTAATATAGAGTGCCGAGCGGCCAGCGAGACGCCGTTCGCGTTTACATCTATAAAACGACCTAGGGACAATCAATTACTATGTTGGGTCCTAAATCACGAGACGTCACTAAATATTGTCAAGACTGTACGGAATTCCGGTACAATTAAGTCGACACCCAAAAGACCGCCTGAATAGAGAGTGGATGGATACACATCGAAAGTACCACTGGGAAGCTCCCGAGTCTCCTTTCAGAATGTTACCAAAGGGAATTTATTTGTTCGAACGAGGTGGTCAAAAGGGCAGAAAAATTCAATCCAAGCTGTGAGGAAGGAACACCATGGCAACCTCTCGATTGTTACAGAAAGAGCCGCATTTTTGCTGGTAAGATCTGTTATTGTCTAGTAATTTGAAACGTAACACTGTACAAAACAAAGTATACAAAAACGCAATATCTACATCCTTAGGTTAGTGCGACAGTATATACATGAATTGACAAACATAAGTCAAAGCTACAGGAGATGTTTGATCCGAAGATCGAGTGGACAGGCCTTTCAGTCATTCCTTCTGAACAAATGGCATACAAATTCGCAGAGCATATCAAGTACTTTAGGCGCATGCGTATATGCTTCTTTCCATACTCTTTATGACTAGCTCTGCGTGCAGACGAAGAATCGCCGCGTGCCCACTGAAGAGCCAGAAACGTCACGACAACAAACGTTACTGATTAGTCTATACAGGATTTGAATCAAGTTTGAGGGTTCTTATGGGTGACGTTTCTTATTCTTCCCGAGGTTAACTGGTTTTGGACTTGTCATATAAAATATTCGCCATATGTTAGTTCAGCGCTTCCACGCTGACTAGTCTCTGAAAGTCCTCCTTGTCTCATTATCAACGCTTGTGACAGATATAGTGAATAGATTCAGGAGTAAAAAACCTGCTTCAAGTACTGGAAGTTTCAACTGCCTTTGGAACAAGAAGTGAAATTTATTAGGTTCTGCGCAGTACCTCATGGGTTCTTCATATTTATTCTCTTTGCCAAGAGACAATGAAGGACTTCCAGAAACTACACTGTAAAAAGTTTCTCCGAATAAGGATGCAGTATTTGCTACTGAGATTAATCTTATCTCGATTGGGATAAGATTAGTCCGAATTAGGGGTAATCTTATTTCAGTAAAGATAAGATTAATCCCAGTAGCAAATACTGCAAGATTTTTTTTTACAGTGTAGTCCGCGTGGAGCGCTGAACACGAATAACCAATCTGGGTTTCGTCAACAACGACCCCACTTTTTGGCGACACCAAGGGAATCCGCAGGTGTAAGAGTTTATATCAGAAGCAAGGCTTCAGATAATCGCGTTTAGACTCAGCTAGGTGCACCGCATATCGCCCACTACCTTTATGACTGTTCACGCGGAACACCAGAGCGACTTCCCTCTCATCTTTCCCAGTCGTGGATTTCGTCACGAGAAGAGATGGAGATTTTTCTTTTTAGAAAGCGATGAAGATTTTTCCTTTTGAAAAGAGATGGAGATTTTTCCATTTAGAAGAGATATTTCTCCTAACGCCAAGCTTTTGATTTTTCTTCTGGATTCCAGATATTCGTTTCGTCAAATCGATCCGGAAGGTGCAGCCAGACCAAAACTTCCGGGATTACGATGCTCTGGACACCCCCGATCCGGACATCCAGTGTGTGATAGAGGTAGCACATTCAAAAGACACAACATATGCAAATGAATGGGGTAAGAGAAAACAAGAGAGTGGTTGGAAGGAAAATCAAATTAACATTGTCATGAAAAGTCGGAAAGGTTGGCTTGACGAAGCTGAAGCCAGTCCAAAAGCGTCTGGAAGTCCGATTCCGGAATTGGAAAGGGTGTCATGGAGGGAACACGTCTGACACCAGATGAATCTGAAACTTTGAATTAATTACGAAATTGGTTATTATCCTTTTCAAAGTATCCAGACGAGTTTACTTGAATGTACGGAAAAGCGAGATAGATATCTTCAATTTGGAGCCTGGCATTCAGCGCGTCTTTGACCCGTGTGGCGCCCAGGCTTCCATTTTAACAAGACCAAAGGTTTCGATGGGATCCCAAAAATTCAATATCTGATCCAGACAACAGGGTCTTGTCTTAGCCACATCCAGTCTTCGCCAGACTCCTTGAACATTTTTACAATTAAAATTCAGAAACAGATTAAGGCAAAATAGCTAATCACCTGAGAAAACCAAGTTCAGATTTGGATTCAGCATGTGTGTTTACCCCTATCATATCTGTTTTGACGAAAACTTCCTGCCACTTCTGCTAATTTCCCGGTTCCGGCCGAACTCCAGAACTACTTGTCCGGCGAAAAAAGAAAGCTCAAACACGAAATCAGAGTATCTTCTTTCCCCAGTAATGAACATCTAATCAACTTCAAATAGAAATTTAGCTTATAACAAATTTTCCGATTCCAGCCGGATTCCGGTCGAACTATATGTCCGGGTAAAATATGATTGTCATACAGGGACTCAGCATCTCTTCTTACCCCTAAATCGCTTATCTAATCAACTAGAAATAAAACTTTGACTTCCAACAGTTTTCCGGTTTTGGCCGGATTCCGGACGAACTATACATGTCCGGGTAGAAACTTGTTTTCACATAAGTGTTCAGCATGTCTTCTTTCCCTAAATTGAACATCTAATCAACTCCAAATAAAACTTTTAATTTTGACAAACTTTCCGGTTTGGGCAGGATTCCGGTCGAAATACTTGTCCGTCTAGAAAATAGTTTTCACCATCGTCTTCAGCATGTCTTCCTACCTCTAAATCGAACATCTAATCAACTTCAAATAAAACTTTTACTTTCAACAAACTTTCCGGTTTGGGCCGGATTCCGGGCGAAATACTTGTCCGTCGAGAAAATAGTTTTCACCATCGTCTTCAGCATGTCTTCCTACCCCTAAATCGAACATCTAATCAATTTCAAATAAAACTTTTACTTTCAACAAACTTTCCGGTTTGGGCCGGATTCCGGGCGAAATACTTGTCCGTCGAGAAAATAATTTTCACCATCGTCTTCAGCATGTCTTCCTACCCCTAAATCGAACATCTAATCAACTTCAAATAAAACTTTTACTTTCAACAAACTTTCCGGTTTTGGCCGGATTCCGGGCGAACTACTTGTCCGATGACAAAATGGTTTTCACCATCGTGTTCAGCATGTCTTCTTACCCCATAATCGACTATCACATTAGCTGTTTCAAAAATTTTGTTTGTCCCTTAATTTGATTCCCCTCCCCCACCCCTAAATGTAGAGCTACAAAGCCCATCTACGAACTTGACTGGTCCGACGACCCAACGAACCCTCACACCAAGTTTCATCAAAATATCTCATTCCCTTCGAGAGTTATCGTGCTTACAGACGGACGGACGGACGGACAGACGGACAACTTTTGCGATGTCATAGGTATCCCTCCACTTACGTTTTGGGATCCCAAAAACCAACCGATCGGCTTCATTCCGACCTTCCATCTGATGTCGTAGTAAGCGATTCTGTCGATGCTCTGAAGAATTCCTCTTAAAATCTGTACCCCGAAAGAACGGACAAAGAAGATTGCTCTAAAAAAAGTTTGGAAAGGCTCAGGGACTATTTACTGTATTTTTTTTTCTTTTTATATTCGTGTTGCGTTTTCAGTCTCGCCATTCTCAACCTGAGTTCGTCACAAGTAGTTTTTTACGGAGCGCATCCTGACATGGTTTCCATTTCTGTGACGTCAAGCGTTTTTAGCTCCCGTGTTTCTTCGATTTCGATACCGAATCCAAACACAAACGGATTTGGTAGAGTATAAACTCTTGTTCCGGGTTGTCTTATGCAAAACACGGGCACTAAAAACATGTGACAGCGCAACGTATTACAATTCGAGTCCAACAAGCTAACAGCTGAAAACGCAACTCGAACTGTGGGGGGAGTTGTAGGGGGGTGGATTTGGGGTGATCGCGAGTTAAGGTACTTCCAGATGTAAACAGAACGAAAACGCTGACAAATACCCAGTTCTTGCTGTCGAAAACAAGATACACATGTAGTGTGGGCTTTTGCGAACAAGAGCCGGGTAGAAAATCTACGCCATCGATCCACAAAGGGTATACTAATTGTCACTTCTAAAAAATCTCCTTTTTCTTCTATCTAGGCATGTAAAATACCGAGAGAAGCCCTTCAGGTCTGTCGGCGTGCTGTTTATGTGGTTGTCTTACTGATGTAGTTCCAGAGATCCAAGTGACGAGGTTGAAGCCTGATAAAGCTGACTGGAGGATGTTAGTAAGTTATCGTCGGCAAGATAGGCTGCTACTACGTTCACAGCGCATCGAGTGTGTACTGTTTCTTCTTCCAAAAGCTGAAGAAGAATCCCTTCTTGGTTTTGCTCGGCGATTCGGCTGTTGTTGCTGCTGCAAACAAAAAAAAGGATAAACGTTCGTAAATTTTTTCTGAAACCAAAAGTGAGGAAACCTTTTGTCTCAGATTCCGAACGAACTGCAATGGTATGCCCCAAAATATATTAACGCCGAAGGTGGAAAACTGGCACACCTGCACTAAAGTGTCAAATCGTAACCCTCACCCCAAAAAGCTACAATAATTGAAACTGAAACTGATACGCTACGAAAATGCACGGAAAGTTGTTGTTCTTCTTCAGGTAGTTTTAAGGCAGTTCAGGCCGGCTTGAGTTCCAATAATCCAATGCTACCTAGCGCGCATTTTCAGAACTACAGATTAGTAATGAAAGATGCCATTTGGGATCCACTGCGAATTTCAACAGCGTACTTATGTTCTAACGAACGAGGTGAAACTATTGTTCCTTTTCAATTTTTAGGCCTCGTAATGGTAACAATCAGCAATTTGCTAATAAACCAACTAATTTTCTCCAAAACCACCTTTTTTGTAACACCAGAGAGTGTGTTACAACCTTCTAATAATAGTAACTATTGGTTACTATTTCAGTTCCAACCTCACGAAAAGTTACTACGTTGACCGTTACAACCTTATCGAAATAATAACTACACGGATGTCTGTAACGTGATTGGCTGGATTACCCCATGGAGTGATATTTTGGCGAAAATATAAAAATGCGTTCCAGCCTTGACGCGAAGAAGCCAAAATTCGTGACGTCAAGCGTTGCAACTACGGTAGGTAAGGTGGAAGTGGAACGCGCTCCGAGGTACGGGCAAGGGCTGATTGTACCGTGTTCTTCAAAACTGTGCTAACTGAAAATTTTTTGAATACTGAGTTAACTATACCGTTGGAAAGAACATAGCTGATTTGGTATTCTGGTAAATTGTGCTAAGTGTTAGATGGCTACAAGACCGCCATCTAACATGAAGATTAGTTTTAACTTTCTGAGTTCCTACTTTCTTCGTGTAGATGACATATACAAAACTGGGCCCAAAAGTTATGACAAGACCAAAGGTGTCGATGGTATCCCAAAAATTATAATATTTGATCCAGACAATCGGGTCTTGTCTTGGCCAGATCCAGTCTTGGCCAGGCTAATCACTCAGAGAAAACCAAGTTCAGATATACCCTTATAAGCCATATCTAATTTGACGATACTGACCGAAACTTCCAGCTTTACTTCTGCCAATTTTCCGGTTTCGCCCGAATTCCGAGCGAACTACTAGTCCAGCAAACAAAAATTCAGAAACGAGTCCAGCGTATCTCCTTATCCCTACAAAGAAAATCTAATCAACTTTAAATAAAACTTTGACTAAAAAAAAATTCCGGTTACAACCGGACTCCGGACTAATCATATGTCCGGGTAAAAAAATATTTTCATATACAGACTCCACGTCTCTTCTTACCCCTAAGTCTGTCATCTAATCAACTTCAGATAAAACTTTTGCTTTTAACAAATTTTCCGGTTTCGACCGAATTCCGGGCGAACTAGTTGTCCGGCGAGAAAATGGTTTTCACCATCGTGTTCATCATGTCTTCTCACCATACATCGAACATTTAATCAACTTCAAATGAAACTTTTACTTTTAACCAACTTCCCGGTTTTTGCCGGGTTCCGGACGAACTACTTGTCCGGCGAGAAAATGGTTTTCATTATCGTGCTCACCATGTCTCCTGACCCGATAATCGACCGTCACATTTGCTGTTTAAAGATATTTTGTTTGTCCCTTAATTTGAACCCCCTCCCCTACCCCTAAATGTAGAGCTACAGAGCCCATCTACGAACTTGACCTTAAAGTCAAGTTCGTAGAAGCAAGCAAAGCGTAGAAGCGAGCAAGCAAACTATGGGAATCTAGTAATTATGATCAATAAAAAATAAACAATAACCCTAGCATCAGAACCAGAAGCTTTGGTGAAGAGTTTTAGGCATCAATTCGCAGTAGCGTTTTCCAATCGTAATTAATCCGCTAAGAGCGCTATTGGAAAATCGCGAATTATCTCTTCTTGCTACTGGCTGGAAGTTTCCCTGATACGGATCGTCAGCTCTTTTCTTCGTAGTTGTAATTTATATTGATCCTTACCCGCTAAATGCGTAGTTGATCCAAACGACTTCTTCGACATTCTCAACTTTTCTTCTTTTGACTGCTTCGGAGAACCTATAAAAGAGACATTGCAAAATGAGACAACAATATGCACCAAAGCGCAAAGAATCCACCAGGACTTAAATTTTCCGCTTATGATGGAATCTGTACCTGAGCTGCTGTCTCATATTATTCCCGCGCCAGCTGGTTTGAATGGATTGATCAAGCGACAATTCTCGTCGGCTATTTGGTTCTAAGCCTCGTAAGTGCTTACGCGTTCTTGTTAACACAATAATTGCGTTTTTGCAGATACCATGGTATCTGATACCACGATAACTGGATCTGCAATTAGTCGTTTTTGCAGTTACCCCACGGTAACTCTAATATACGGTTGCTCTGCAAAAACGACAATTGCCAAAATTCCGTTTTTCGAAGTCATGCCCCCCCCCCCCCCCGAAAAAAAATGATATTCAGTAACATCACTACGTGCCAAACTTCTTTCCCACCAACTCGACACAAATTGATGAAAGTGAGATAACTTTTTAATATACCGCCATCAGTTACCACGGTGGGACTGTGATCTGAATATCAGATACCACGATAAATGGCCAGATACCACGATAACTGCAAAAACGACTTTTGACCGTGTTATCAGATTCTGTGATAACTGCAAAAACGACTTTAGACCGTGGTATCAGATACCATGATATATGCAAAACTCGACTAATAACTCTCCCAGGGACCCATTGTCTAGACGAAGAAGTCGAATAATGAATCATTCTGGGATCCCACCGAAGCTTTCGGAACTGTTCAACTAGACAAGCTAGAGGATTGGTTTAGACCAACCAGTAGAGGTTTGAGTAGAGGTCAGTATTCAACAGACAAAAATTCGGCCAGCCAGTCAGTAAATACCTTGCCCCCCCCCCCCCAAAAAAAAGAAAAAAAAAAACATTTTAGCTAGTAAGGCCTCTGGACATGAAACAAAGAGCTTTCCTTCCAGTTCCAGTTCTCCGAAATATTTGTAATTGTTCTCATTGCTTACTCCGCTTGCTGAGTCCGGAATTTCCGGAAACAGATTTCGAGTCTGTTTGTAGCGTATTCGAAGGCATTCGGAAACCTTGTTTTGTCAGCGTTAGAGGTCAAGAACAAGCATGGGTGTCGCCAGTGCATTTTCGTTGGGAGGGTGCAGCCAAAAAATTTTCCGAATCCTTCAAAATTTTACCGAATTCTAGAAACTGAGAATCCGAGTTTTAATTATTGAACATATTGGGTTAAAGAGTAACAACACTAAAGGGTAGCATGAAAGATGATTAGCCAGCTACTAGGCGTCGTTCTTGCAAAGCCCACTTGGACAATATATTGCCGGGCACGATTGCAGTACCAGCTTCTATTTATTATACCAAAGACAAAATTAAATCGAGCGCCGCAGGCAAAAATGTCTAAATACAGTTTGTTTTGTTTTCTTGTAGGCTGCAATTTAATTATTTCTCATACAAATTCTATCTTTACCGTGGATAATCCGAGATAATCAAGAAGGGCGACAAAAACAGCATTTTCGGCTACATTTCATGCATTTTCGGCGACATTTCATGTATTCTCGGCAACATTTTTACCAATTCTGACCCAAAATGCATGCCATAGTCCTGTCTCAGACTGATACGTTGCATACGTTGCGTTAGTCAGCATTAGTTGTGTGACGGAAGTATAAACACGTCAATGGGGAAGACCAAGAGACATGATCCGTCACATTACCAGTGGGACCTTGCAAACATAAAGGCAAGTTTGAAACCTGAGTGGGAGGATGTTCTGGCAGCAGCCCAAAAGCAAGCCTTTACCCACTTGGTGTAAACCCTTTTCCGGCACCGGCCAGCACCGGCCAGCACCAGCGGTCCCAGCCACGGATTAGGCAATTCATCTATGAATGCTTCTAAAAATGCTGACTTTACGTGGCAGCCGATGCCACGGAGCCAGCCGGCACAGGGGACTTTACATAATGATCTAGGATTGGGCAACCCCTCGCCCACAATACCTGGCGCATATTAGTGGATGCCTTGGGTGTCCGTGATGGCAGACAGGAGGGTATAAGGTCTGCTGTAATATAATTATCTTGCTTTTGATTCATGGCATAAGACTGATCCCTGAAAGCTGGTCTTTTCTTGACGGTAATTCCAAGCATTGGTGAGTCTGAATCGGGCAAAGGCCAAAGATTCGACTAGGATTAAGGCGAGACTTCGAAAAGTTTGTCAAAGTTCTAGCGAATTAAGTTTGGAGATTCCTTTTCCTCTTATTTTATCGACCTCATCATTATTCCCTGTGAGCTTCTCGCGATATCCTCGCCCCCCGAGAAAAGTCAGGCTTTTTCTAGAATGGAATATCAAAGAAGTTCCAAGTTCGCTCTATCGTGGCTGCTTAATGGCCTTTCAACAGACTTTTGTAACCTTGGCTCTAATTGCTCCAGTAGAAATCTAGCCTGCCCGCCTAGTCAAGCCTACCGTCTTTATGATTGATCTTTCCCTTCTCATTATTGCTAAGCTTTTTTTCACACTCAGCTCAAATCCGGTACAAGACGCCATCACTTCCTTTGAAACTCAACTTTCAAGCAAGAAAATGCAAATTAATGATAGCAAGTCTTCGGTTATGCGGTTTAGCAGACTTAGAAGAGAAACTGCTGCATATCTATCGTCATACAGGCAGTGTAAACCCGTTAAATTGCTTGGGGTAATAATCGATAACGATCTGAAATGGAATACTCATGTTGATAATATTATCCGTAAAACAAACTTTTCTAATTAAATCCCTCTCTACCCTCAGTCCCTCAAACCTTTCGGTTTGGATACTGAATGCCTCCTCTGTTACTTTAAAACTTATATCCGTCCTCATTTAGAATATGCTTCACCGGTTTGTCATTCTTCTCTTTCTGCAGAGCTCTCTGATCGCCTCGAAAATGTCAAACAAGAGCTAGTAGCTCATATGGCACTTGGAAGGGTGGTTAAGAAGATGAAATATAGAATTTACCTTTTCGTGGGTTTGTTCTGATCATTTGTAAACAAAATTCTTGAGATAAGAATGACCATGGATTTTGAAATGGATTTTGAATACTTCCAGGTGGGCTAGGACAATGAAACCTGGATCACTAGATCAACCTGGAAATAGTCAACTTCCCGATCCGACCACCGTCGGGGAGTGAAGGGAGGGGGAGTCCGGAATCTTGAGGAATGTATAACTTTGGAACGGGTGATCGTATCTTAACGAAACGTGATAACTGGAAAGACCAAGTGTCTTGGATGTCCCATTTTAAGTCGGGACCGGATCCGATGAATGTAGGGGGGGGGGGGGGGGGGGGATCTTGTGACGCTCTTAAGAGTGGAGCGATTGGGATGAAACTTGGTGAGAAGAACATGGACAAGAACTAGGTACATCAGTGACAAAACCGGACCGGGTTCGGGCACTGTGAGGTGAGTTGGGGGGGGGGGGGGGGGTCCGGAATTCCGGTGATCACGAATTAAGGTACTTCCAGATGTGCTAGAGCGATGAAATTTGGCTTGAATATTAGAAACTTGACAATATTCGCTTAGAAATTGTCACTTCTCAGATCCGACCATCCCTTAAATTACTAATCCTAACCACAAAGTACAAAAAATTATTTTAAGCAAAGCAGCGTTTCTATACCGAAAAGTAAAAAACAAATACTTTAACCGAACGACATATATTCAGGATTCACAAGGGTCCATGATCATTTTTGACCCAAGGGTTTTGCTTACAAACGAATTTCTTAAAGTACAAACAATAATTTTCAGCAAAATATTCCTACTTTCATCCTCTGACCCAGCCTTGCAAGTACCAAATCAGCTCCCAGCTCAAACTTCATTTGTAAGCAAAAGCCTTGACACTTAAAGGGAGCTAGAACTTCATTTGTAAGCAAAGGCCTTGAGGCAAAAATGATAATGGACACATGCGGATCATGAAAATGTATATTTTGCTTAAAGGTATTTTTCTTACTTTTTCTAACATCTGGAAGTACATTAATTCGCGATCACCGGATCACCCTCCACCCCCCCCCCCCCCCCGATGATCAGATCCGAAACTGGTCGGGTCAATGGTCGGGTCCCTGGTAGGAATGCCAAGTTTCATCGTCCTAGCACTTCTGGAAGTACCTTAACTCGAAAAAGTGTGACAAAACAAGAGCAACGAGCTCATATGGCCCTTGTTACGAGTAGGTGGCACGCCAAATAACAAACTAGGCCTCGTAAACTCGATACTGTCCAACTTGCATCCGATTAGGCCATTTCGATTGGTTTCCATAAAGTTCCCCCCCCCCCCTCCCCCAGCTGTTGTCTCTTGTGGTTCGGAGACATGTTTTGCATATCCAGGTCACTATTTCTGATCACCCATAAAGTTTCACTCGAATCGGACCACCCGTTCACAAACTACGGAAGTCAGCATTCTCGGATTTCCTTTCCCTTAACCCCCCCAAAAATGGTCGGATCCAGGAACGGAAGTTTCTCTAGAGCATCGTGTCAGGTCCCTAATCTTATTTGGTCTGGCCAATAATGTCTGCAAGTTTCACCGTCCTTAGCACATCTGGAAGTATCGTAACTCGCGATCACCGGAAATCCGGTAACCCCCCCCCCCCCGACACCCGCCAAAGAGCCCCGATATGATCAGGTTCGGTCAAGAACATGTCTAGGGCTTATTTCGTTCTTCCCACCAAATTCCATCCCGATCCCTCGACGCTAAGCGTTTCACGAAAATTCGGGTGCCCCCCCACAAGCTTTGGATCCAGTTTGGACTTGACATGGGACATCTCAGACGACTCCTCTTTCCACTAGCCAATTCATTCAAATCCCATCGCCGGTTCAAAAGTTATGGATGCCACAAGATTCCGGACTGCCCATCGCTCCACTCCCCCCACGATAGTCGGATCAAACGACTATTCTCAAGCCAGTTTTTTAAAGTCCCTGATGGGCCAGCCCAGTCCCATCGTCCTAGTATTTCAGGAAGTACCGAATTTATCAGAATCCCCCCTCCCACTCCCCAAATGATGCCTGAATCCGGCTCGTTTATGTCTATGATGTACCTAGGACTTGTGCTTGCTCTTTCCACCAAATCTCATCCCGATCCCTCCACTCTAAGCGTTTCCCAAGACTTCCGGTTCCCCCCTTCAGCTCCCCCCCTCAAAGTCATTGGATCCTGTCCGGATTTTACGTGGGTCGTCTGAGAAACGAGGTCTTTCCAAATATCAAGTTTCATCAAGATCCAACCTCTCGTTCAAGAGTTTTAAATACTACAAGATCCGGATCCCCGCTCCCTCCACTCCCACGATTCTCGGATCGGGGAAGTGACGTTTTCCAACTTAATCTTATCCGGTACCTGATACACCTGCTAAGTTTCGTCGTCCTAGCTTATGTGGAAGTGCCCGAACTAGCAAAACCCGTACCGGCAGACCAACGGACGGACAGAAATTGCGATCGCTATATGGCACTTGGCCGAAAAGTAACTGCCATAAAAACCGGACCGACCGACAGACGGAATTGCGATCGCTATATGGCACTTGAGCCAGAGGCTTCAATTGCCATAAGAAAGCAGTGAGAATCATTCTGGGTGTCATAACATTTCATACGAAGATGCTCTCGTTAAACTGGACGTTCCTAAATTAACTGACCGCAGAAACATTCTTTCAAAAAATTTTGGGCAAATTATTGGTCTATTTCCGCTTTCCCCTCCCGTCGTCCGCGCAACAGTCCGAGAGAGACACTCGCAATCAGTTTGCTCTATATCCTGCTAATTCTGCCCAATTTTTACGTAGTTTCATCGCATCATTTATTTCTGGTCATATCTTGTAAGTGTATTAGTTTAATTTGTTTCGCTTTTGTGAATTTCGTAAATATTTTATTCCTCTTCTAGCTTTGAGGTATTTAAAAATAAATTTGATTAATTGATTGATTTATTTGGCCTGGACCTTCCATACTTCTTAGTCCTACACTGCCATATTTATGTACTGTCAAATTTGTACAGGACGAGTGTTTGCCCCCGGACCTCACTAGATTTAAAAATCTTCCTCCTTGGTGCTATTATGTGGCCGCTAAATAAGTTTCAAAACCCGAAATGCAAAGCAATGACTTTGATGTATATCGAAAACTACTTTTAATTTACCCCGAAAAGTGCCAGTGAAAGCGCAACGGACACAGCGTAAACCGTCGCAGACAAACATCTAAGATGCATTAAATTGAATAGTTACGGTGAGGGAATACCGCGCCTGCCTTGTTTTTTTTTTCTACAGTACGGTAGCGTTTTGCTTAACTCTGATGGTTTCCTACACCATTTTGCAAATACCTTTTTCTTTCGTTCCTTTTATGATGTAACCCTTTCTTAGATCACGTGTTAGCCTCACGTGAGCCGAGTCAAGGCTATTTCAGTGATTCATGCTGTGCCGTTATCGAGTTCTCTACCAGATGTTCACCAATGAACATATCTGTTTTCTGCACGGTATTTACCTTGACGTTCTTACTAGTAAATATTTTCTCTAAGAAATCTTCGACACCTTTGAATTAAGGCGTTGACGTAATAATGCATTTTGCTGGCGACTAACGAATTAATAAATCATCTTTTCCCCATTAATGTTTCGGCGGCCATGTTGTTTCTATCAGTTTACTCACCTAGTCCAAACAGCCGACTCCGCCTCCTCAGACTGTCGCTAGATTCCACAATTGGTGAACCGGTTCCGAACCCGCCCAAGTTCTTCGATTCATCACTCCGACTCAGGTCTTCGATCGATTTCGACTTCGCAGACATTCCCAATTTCGACTTCCGAGTAAAATCGACACCGTCTAAACTTTTCACCGCTTTTAGCTGTTCCTTCTCAAATGCTCTATGTGTCATTTTCGACGGTTTCGAGTTCTTGTTCGAAGATTTGACATAAGCCGGTTGATCACTTCGAATGGTAGTGGGGGTCGAACCCTGGCCGCTATCCACTGAGGGACTTTTCTCTTTTTGTCTCATTTCGTCATAACGTTCGCGCCTCAGTCCAGGAGGCGGAGGGGGGAGGAAGTCCGGAGGATCCTCGTCCAAACTTATCACTCCCTCGCTGATTAGCCTTTTCAGAGTTGTAATCTCCTCGCCGGCGCTTAAAACAGTTTTTTCCGTTCCATCACTTCGTTCACTCTCGCTTCCGTCTAACAGTTTGCGCGGGGGATCTGGCGAGTAATAGTCGAAACTTGCCGCGGACCACTGACCTTCACTACGCAACGTTGTGTTAGGCAGTGTCTGTTCACCACTATGTTCCGTCAAGTCCAAACTATCATTTGAGTACATCGAGTCGCGCGAAACCTTTCGATCTAACACTGGGAGGGACTTGTGAAAGTCTGAGACTATCCTTTCTACCCGAGACAGCTCACGGTCGCTGTCCCCGGAAAGAGAGTCATTATCAAACCTGTCAAGTAGTTCGTCCCCCGAGTAGTCGGGATCGGGGGATGGGGGTGAAGGGAGGTAAATCTGGGTATTTTTCAACAATCTATCACGCACAACTGGTGCAAATTTTTTCTTCTCCATGAGTACTTCCTCGAACCCGCTATCCTGCAGATTATTTTTGAACCAGGTAGTTTCTGCCTGGTCCGGGTAGTTCATATACCCACTCCGCCTCAAAATAATATCCTCATTTAACTGCATTATCATTTCTTGCTCCAGCCTACTTTTTGGGTGCTCAAGGCTATGAGTTCCGTGGGCTTGGGTTCGCCGGGCCTGTATGCCCATAACTGGCTTTGGCCCGTAGTTAAACGACTTGGAATGGGCCAAGAAGCGCGGATCGGCTATTTGTAACTGCTCAAGCGAGAGGACATGCTCCAGGTTGATACTGTGTCTCTGTTTAACATGGTACGCGTGACTCATGCGGTTCAGCACATGATGCTCATTCGTTCTGTGTTGCTGCTGCAGTGCTTCAGGCAGGTATTGCTGGCTCTGATACCTATTCCCATACTGCAATAGGTAAGGATTCGTTGTAAGATCAAACTGCGGATACTGCGGCGTCATTGGCTGAGTCTGCTCCATGTAGTATCGCTCATTCCCCAGCATGTTATGCGAAATGGCACGAGAGTTCATGCCAGGATTCATATATTCTAATCCCCTTTGCATCTGAAAATATGCATGATCGCCCATGATTCGCTGGCTCTGAAGAGGCAAAGCGAGCATCGGCGATGGTGGGATATCGTATATCTCCTGGCTAGGGCTGGAGCGTAGCTCGGGGTGGAGATATGGAGGGGACATAGAGTGAGGACGCTTCTTGAAGTCATTGTCGGGTCGGTTATCGCGGTCGACAAGTGGCGGTGAACTGAAGGAGGAGCGTTTCGTAAGCTTCTTTCGGGGCTAGAATTAAAAAAAAAGTTAAAACATAGCCAAAACTATACCTACGTTGCCTGGGCAACGTGAAGTGTTGTGGCAACCTTTGTCCGGCTTCGCCGACTAAAGTGTTGCGGTTGTTTTTCTTCGCTGTTGGTTAAATACTGAAGTTGTCAGCATTTAAGCGAATACCTACACCGAATTATTTGGATTCTGCAGAGATTTTTCCTATTCAATCGTAGACATCGTGACGGATGAAAACTTGGAACAATATCTTATATCATCTAGTTGGTATTATAAAGCTATACGTAACTTTTCAGGATTAAAATACTATAGATGACACTATTAATTATTATGAAACTACCTCATTGTTTTACATTTTCGTTTGTATCCGTTCCGTAAACAGTTAATCCTAGGTTACAGCACAAACGCGACTTTTCAGTGGGCAGTGGTGAGATTGGTGAAGATCGCGTAGTGCCTGAACAAAAAAAAATCAGAAATCTTTCTCGTAAGGCATACAACAAAAATACAAGCGCATAGAGGTCCCACAAATCAAATGTATATTCCACTATTTGAAAATCAATTATTCATGAATAGCGGAAAAACGAAGTAACGCATTTTCAGCGGGTCTTCAAGCCAATTTTAGTGAATAAGTGATGCGTAACTAGATTGTCCTATCCCAGGCCTTTTCGGTTAAACTTTAAAACGGTATGTTCTAAAAAGAATAATCAACTGATAAAAAGATATTCTTAAGCGTTGTAAAAACAACAACAAAAGAATATCGGAAAAAGGAACAAAATTGACTTTGCAGTCAGTTGAACTTTATCCTTTCCAATCGTAGACATCGTGACGGATGAACACTTGGAACACTATCTTATATAATCTAGTTGGTATTATAAAGCTATCCGTAACTTTTCAGGATTATAATACCATAGATGACACTGTTAATTATTAGGAAACTACCTCATTGTTTTACATTATCGTTTGTGTCCGTTGCGTAAACAGTTAATCCTAGGTTACAGCGATAGACCATCGACACAAACTTTCTTACCGTCAGATTTATAGAAATCGAATACAATTTGCACCAATTTGCAAAAATGTCGAGCCCCTCGTGAACCGATTCCTACTTACAAGTCCCACTACCGTGATAGACATCAAGTTCACCGGAAACAAATAATGGGTAAACCAGCTAGCAAAAGTTGCAAACCCCTCATCGCTGAAGATGATTGTACCATAACAGCCGATTATAACTTACAAATCCCATGCATGTCTCACAATTGGGAACCAAACTGTTGTTCCCATCGAATACATCGGAAACAAAAGGTACGCCAACTAGCAAAAGCTGCAAACCCCTCATTGCCGAAGATGATTATGAGCTAACAGTCGAGTGTTGCTTACAAATCCCCTACAAGTCTCACAACTGGTATCGCCTATTTTTGGTTTCCGTGGACACCTCACTACTGAAGTTGTAAACCCCTTGAAACTTTCTAACTGGTGTATTTCATTAAAGATTTTTGTTCGCAAAAATGGATGACATCTACTCTGATCAGCTCATCACGGGCTATCGATTGCCCTAATAACAACAACAGAATATCGGAAGAAGGGACTAAATTGACTTTGCAGTCAGTTTAACTTTATCCTTTTCAATAGTAGACATCGTGACGGATGAAAACTTGGAACAATATCTGATATAATCTAGTTGGTAATATAAAGCTATCCGTGACTTTTCAGGATTAAAATACCATAGATGACACTATTAATTATTACGAAACTACCTCATTGGTTTACATTATCGTTTGTACCCGTTGCGTAAACAGTTAATCCTAGGTTACGGCGATAGACCATCTTCTAGACCCTCGTGAACCGATTCTTACTTAGAAGTTCCTCTCCCGTGATAGACATCAAGCTCACCGGATTAAAATAATGGGTACACCAGCTAGCAAAAGTTGCAAACCTCTCATTGCTGAAGATGTTTGTAGCAAAACAGCCGGTTATTATTTACAATTCCCTTGCATGTCTTAGAACTGGGAACCAAATTGTTCTCACCATCGAAGACACCGGAAACAAATAACAGGTACACCAACTAGCAAAAGCTGCAAACCCCTCATTCCCGAAGATGATTATGAGCTAACATTTGACTGCTGCGTACAAGTCCTCTACATGTCTCACAACTGGTATCGCCTAGTTTTGGTTTCAATGTATACCTTACTACTGAAGTTGTCGACCCCTTGCAACTTTCAAACTGGTGTATCTCATGAAAGAATTTTTGTACCAAAAAATGGATGACATATACTTTGATCAGCTCAAAAAAATATACCTGTCTTAGTTCGAAAGTTGACTTTTTTTTGCCGTAGGCCAACTTTCTAATGTCACCACTTAGAAAGGAGCAAAGGATGAGCTCTAGTTTCTTTAGCAATGAGAGAACTTTTAAAGTTTAAGAGGCACATCTGATACCATTTCTCTACCGCAAACCCAAGTGCAACAAGACCAAAGGTTTCGATGGGATCCCAAAAATTCAATATTTGATCCAGACAATTGGGTCTTGTCTTCGCCAGACTACTTGAACATTTTTACTATTAAAATTCAAAAACCGGTTAATCATCTGAGAAAAACAAGTTCAGGTATTGAATCAGCATGTGTGTTTACCCCTATAAGCAATCTCTGTTTTGACGAAAACTTCCTGCCAATTTCCCGGTTTCGGCCGAATTCCGGAACTACTTTTCCGGCGAAAAAAGAAAGCTAAAAAACGAACTCAGCGTATCTTCTTCCACCAATATTGAACATCTAATCAACTTCAGATAAAAATTCAACTTATAACAAATATTCCGGCCACAGTCAGATTCCCGTCGAACAATATGTTCGGATAAAAAATGATTGTTTTACACGGATTCACCATCTCTTTACCCCTAAATCGAATATCTAATAACTACAAATAAAACTAACTTTTAACAATTTTCGGTTTGGGCCGGATTCCGGGCGAACTACTTGTCTGGGTAGAAAATTTGTTCACATAAGTGTTCAGCATGTCTTCATATCCCTAAATCGAACATCTAATCAACTCCAAACAAAACTTTTACTTTTAACAAACTTTCCGGTTTTGGCCGGATTACGGGCGAACTACTTGTTCGGCGAGAAAATGGTTTTTACCATTGTGTTCAGCATGGCTTCCTACCCTTAAATCGAGCATCTAATCAACTTCAAATAAGACTTTTACTTTTAACAGACTTTCCGGTTTTGGCCGGATTCTGGGCTAACTACTTGTCCGGCGATAAAACGGTTTTCACCATCGTGTTTAGCATGTCTTCTTACCCTCAAATCGAACATCTAATCAACTTCAAATAAAGCTTTTACTTTTAACAAACTTTCCGGTTTTGGCCAGACTCCGGGCGAACTACTTTTCCGATGACAAAATTATTTTCACCATCGTGTTCAACATGTCTTCTTACCCCATAATCGACTATCACATTATCTATTTAAAAATATTTAATTTGCCCCTTAATCTAAAACCCCTCCCCCACCCCTAAATGTAGGGCTAAATAGCCCATCTACGAACTTGACCTTACTCTTGACCCAAAGAATTTCATCAAAATATCTCATTCCCTTCGAGAGTTACAGTGCGCACAGACGGACGGACGGACAGACGGACAACTTTTGCGATGTCATAGGTATCCCTCCACTTACGTTTTGGGATCCCAAAAAACAAATGATAAACTCGGCTCAAATCGCGAACAGATCTGGATAGAAACAATAGATGGCAGCACTTTCGGACCCGTGGGAAAAAGCAATTTTTTTATTTCTGTAGATTTTTCTATTTATCAATCAAAGAAGATATGTTGGCTGTGAGGCCGGGTAACTGCCGCTTATATTTAACACTTATAGATTTTAGTCCATCTTCAATTTGAAACTGGTGCCTGCCTGCTGGCGTGCTAGAACGGAGCTTTCAACTCGAAAGCGGGCTCGAAAGCAGAAACATGGTTTGATGAAACGAAAGGTTCGCTACACCACTTCAGATAGTCCTCTCTGACATGGGCTATAGAGAGATTGCACCCTACCCGAAGAAAACGTATATTGCTACTCCATCATCACGGGATCATAACAACAAAATTTAACATTGGGAGGTATAGGACTTTCAACTTTGAAATTAAACTGTCGGCGTCTTATTATCATTCTGAGCCAGGGACTTGCTGGAAATGTTAATTGGGCTATTCCTTAACCGTATAATTCTATTTTTTGCAAAAGAGTTTCCATGGAAGTAAGAGCTTGAAGGCTTCAAAGTTTGAACACAAAAACGGAGTCTCGAATCCTATTGGTCAACGATGACGCGGATTTGAAAAAATGTGTCATAATTGACCAATAGGACGAGACTCCGTCTTTGTTTACAAACTTTGACGCCTTCAAACTCTTACTTCCATGGAAACTCTTTTGCAAAAATAGAAATATACGGTTAAGGAAATAGCCCAATTAATATTTCGAGCAAGTTCCTGGCTCTGAAGGATGATAAAACGCCGATAATTTAATAAGTTGAAAGTCCTATACTTCCTAATGTTAAATTTTTTCGTTAACGATCCCGTCCGTTTTTGTCGGGTATGGTGCAATCTCTCTATAAAAGTCCTCTTCACTTCGCACACCGTAGGCTCTGGCTCGAGGACAAGCAAAAACCATCCTTATTGGCCCCAGGCAAGAGTTCTATGGAGCTTTCCAAAATGTAATGTCATATTCATCAATCCGGCCTAAGGTCCACACTTTCCGTAAAAACCGCACAGGTTAGACCGTTACCAGTTACTAGATATAAAATGAAATCGGAGTCATAGGAAAAAAAAAAAAAAAAACGAGGACAAAACCAAAGTGTTGCTCTCGCAACACAATTTTAACTAAGGAACCGTGGAAGCCATGGGGTGCAGGTGCAGCCATGGCTTCAGCCAGACACACACATCCTAAATTTGGGCACAGTGCTCTAACGGGGGTCCCCGTATACAGATTCTCTTGGGGTAGTCTCCCTTGCTCGAGGGCAATGTGCCCCAAGGTTCAGGCACTGCTGGTGTCAGGGCGTCCCGAGCCTTTCTTCATTGGGGGGGGGGGGGGGCAAACCTGGTAAAAATTGACCGAATCGGTACCTGATATTGACCGAATTTACAATTTTTTTCTAAAACACAGCGAGTTGCCTTCAACAAGCTATAATGTAAAAAGTTGTATAGTATGTACAAAATCAAGTCTGAAGAGAAAATTTGGCGTGTTTTCACGATCTTTCACGTCTTTTTTTCAAGGATACGCCGTCACTAGCCTTTTACCTTTGGGGAACGTCCAGTTTTGCCAACAGGACTTGAAAATGTGCCGACAAAAAACGCAGTTGCTGCCAAGGGACAACGTCGTGAAAGGCTGTACCCAGGAAAACTAAAAGCGCCGCATGCAAAAATTTTTGAATCCGCCTTTTTTCTGGCAAATTCTAGCTTTTAAGTGGTTCAAGCACCCCAAAATTCCAAGCCTCGAACGCCAACTAAATAAGGTACCCTTTTTCTAAATTGCGAAGACTGCTAAATGTGCCGCAGGCGAATTTTTTTGGAAACAGTCGTACTACCGAAAAATTAACTAAAAAAATAAGGGGTAGATCGGGAGCGGTATAACGACCGAATTTCGGAACTGAATAAAACTCTTGGTAGAACCACCGAAAACAACCGAATGTGGTAAGTCTTATAACAGATGCGGACCAAACAATGTGTCCAGTCAATGTGATCAAACAAATACGTTAAATCACCGAATTCACGTAGGGACGTACGGAATGCGGTGAAATCCACTCGGACTGAACAAAAGTTGGATTAATTACCAAATTCGATGAAGAATGGGAACCAATAAACACGTTAAATCGCCTAATTTGGAAATGTGAGTGCAAAGGGTTTTGTACCCACATGCCCGTTTTGACCGAGTTTTCGCCCAATTAATGCCCAAAACGGGGGGGGGGGTATCAACAAATAATCCTTTTATTGCCAGAGCCAGAGGGCGTTAGGTGAAAATTATCTCGAACAACCATAGTATTGGCCGAATCGAAGCAAGGACGATGATCAGATGTTTACAAAGCCGAAGGCTGCTAATTTCGCTGACGCTCGAAAACGAATGGCAATAAATAGCGACTGAATATCCATTAGCAAGCCACGCAGCCCAGCCCAGTGTTTGCATTAACGGAGATTCTAGCGGTCTGGAAAGCTCGGCGAGCTTATGCGCCGACTGTTTTTGCGACTTCGGCTAAAACTCGCTTCGCTTTCCAAAGATGTTCTCGCGCTCCGCTAGTGTCCGCCAGCACTTTGAAAGCGAATCAACTTCGGAGTGGAAAGTGATTTCGGCAAGTTCGCGAGAAGTTGCAAAGGTGGCAACTGCGGCGCAATTACTTTCCGTTTGTTCTTGCGCTCGGCGGATTCTCGCTTTGCTTTCCGGAAAGGGAATCCAAGAGACCGCCAGAATCGCCCTTTAATTTGGTAGCCCGGGTGAGATCGCTTGTGTCCCCCTGGTGTGAGAGCAGTTAAACTTGTATAGCCCTGGTCGAAGCGCAAGACTTACGGCAACATCAAATAAGCACCAGAACCTCCGTCTCCCTATCTCTGTAAGACGACCATGCGGAGTCGAATAGATCCCTATACCTTGCCTGATGCAAACGAGCGGAGGGTAGGAGCTACGTGGAACATCACAACTCGTAACCTCTACAAACAGAAATTTCCAAACTAAAACCCGTTTGGTTGTCTATCATTGTGACGACGCATGTTACGCGCTGCGGAGCGGATCAGCACGCGTCCTGCACTTTTTCCTCTGATATGCGCAGCGGCGAAGAGGGAAGTTGACGGGCTCAACTCAAAGCCCAGAAAGTACCTCTAGCTCAGCTCAGTTTTGTCGGGGTATCCATAGTCGCTGCATAGGACTAAAGACGAAGGTTTTATTGGCTTATTTGTTCTAGTTTGCGGTCTAACAAGGATTTGCATCGCTCTGGTAGATGGTAGAGCAATAGAATTTGTATCGCCCTACTAGACAGGCAATTGAACTCGTATCACCCGATAGAAGGGCAATATCGCTTGGGGGGTCTAGAGTATCCAGATCTATTGGCAAGCTCCGCGATGAAAAATTCGGTTACTGTGTAGTTGTGGTAGTTGTACACAAAATTTGCATGTATTGATATGTAGTAGTAAGGAATACTTTTATTTAACATTCGTTCGACTGGGTTAATCTCAAGTAGTAGTATCCGATACCATCCAATCTTAGTGTAATAGCAACCAGTTTGCTAGTAGTAGCACGCAGTGGCAAGAGTTACCACTGCATGCTACTTTTTCGTACAACTCCATACGACTAATTCCCGAAAATTTGTCATCGGGTTAAGAGGGAGAGAATAACCATTGGCTGCGAGGATTGCTTAAAGCCGGGTTCCAGGCAGGGAGATCCTGGCCCAGATCGTGTGTGTCACACTATTAACTATGTGGAAACCCCAGTTTGGGAGTTGTTTTTATCAGTTATTTTCTATTTTTGCGATTCCGGTATTATAGCCAGATATTCTTTCGAACTATATAATAATCAATCTAAGGATGCATACTAAGGATGCATACTAAGGATGTTTTTTACGAAAGTACTTTTACACGGTTATGCATGATGCAGCTGAAATTTGGGGATAAAGCCAATGTCAGAAGTTTGAACAGGTACAGTTATGTTATTTCAAAAGATTACAAGGAATTAGTAGTAAGACTAGTACGTTAGTAGTAAAAGGTGATTTAGGACTTCATTCGCTAAGGAGTTTGTAAGTATGACTCGTCTGTGACAAAAAATTATAGCTTCGCCAAGAGTGAGGCCTATGAAGGCGGCGTATTTGGAGTCGCTGAGAGATACACCAAAGGAGTCATGGTCGCAGCAGGTTAAGGCAATCTTAGATAGTACAGGCCTATCTTATATTTCGAATGAGGGAAAAGGGTTGGATAACAAGAAGTATTGTGAAAAAAGTGGAGAGTAGGCTAAGAGAACAGGAGGTGCAAGAATGGCAATGTAGGCTGGCTGCTTCGGATTCCCTGAAGTTTCACGCCGCGGCCATGGAGACATGGGGGGAAGAAAGGCGGGTATTTCTTTAGATGAAATGCAATTGTTAAATAGCCTGAAGATTGTTTACCGGTAGAATGGACCACGACCGCCTACCAAAAATTTCACTCGAAGGCACCATAGATGGAACTTCGACCGAAATCGCATCATAGAGCTGACTAGAGCGGCACACGATAGAACAACGTACCGAGCCCTGGTTCATGCCCTGTCAAAAGGAGTGGCCCCAAAACGTCCCATGAGGATGGACGGGACTTAAGTAAAGTTAAGTAAGGGTTAAGAAGAAAATATTTGGGTAACGTTAGAATGTTGCGTGGTTCTGACTTTTGTCCGATGTGCCGGAAAATGGATGAATGTATATCCATTTAATGGGTGAATGTAAGGAGTTAAGAGATTTGAGGAAGGAAATATTTGGGGAAATGGTGCGGGGGGAGGAAAGATTTAAACAAATTTTGAAAAGTAGAAGTTTTAGAGATGTTAGAAATTTGGGAAGATTCCTTAAGGGGGCTATGATCCACAAGGAAAGTTTTTTGTAGTTAGCTCTGTTGTTCAGGTTACGGTTCGTTTTGGTATTGTTTTGTTGTTTCCACGGCCATCTAGGCTTTTACGGAATAAATATTACCTTATCTTATCTTATTCTTTCAAACCCTAAGGGAGCTTGCTGGGCATTGAGTCTCGCCTTCTTTGTAAGTAGGAGCTCATTTACGTTTTATTCTGCAATACAACTCTCTTTTCATGAATTAAACTAATCAAAGCCTGTTTGCAACACGCCGGTCATACAGTAAACCTAGCAGCGCAGTCGTTTCAGCAGAGGGAAACCTCTTTTCTTCGGAGTTACCAAGGTCGCAGGTTAAACGGAGGGTCATTGTGAAATAAATCTAAAGAACTACCCTAATCAAGACAAAGAAAAGAAAAGTGATTATTAATAATTCAGCTATATAGTTTTTTTTTAATGCACAGAAAACCGAGTGCGCTTGTTTTCGACCAAAATCGTCCACTACCCCTTTTATCCTTCCAATTAAGCTTGGGGGGAATGTACTGAGTTTTGTACCGCACTTTCGTTATCTAGGTTTTCTTTTCGATCAACATTTAAATGATGATGTACATATTAGGCATACTCTGAGGTCAGTGTATACACGGGATAACCTACTCCTTAGAAAGTTTTCGTTTTGCTCCTCAGAAGTGAAAACTTTTCTTTTCCGTTCATACTGTACGAGTATTTTTGGTCTTTCGTTGGTTTGCTCCTACAGTAAACAAGGGATAAGTGAGCTGCGTGTGGCCTACAATGACATTTTTCGATATCTTCACTAGATACCTCGATCAGCAAGCGCGACTGAGGTTTTCGGGGATTTCCGTGTACTTAATTTCTCCCAACTCCACCTATCATATAAAACTTCGCTTAATCAGCGTTTAGATGAATCTGACCATGAATACATCCTTGTGCTTTGGCAGGAGTTGTATGAGCCTAGTTAGGTATTTATTTTTATTTTTTTGTCTATGTGATATTTGCACTTGTTGCAGCGTTTGTTCTTTTTTGTCTTCTTCTTTTTTTCCATGTTTTCTTTGTTTTGATTGATATAGTAGCAGTTTAGAACAATCTAGTGGCACAGCCAAGAGGAGCCAACGTCTTCGACAAAATTCTGTTGTTATGTTATGAATTTATTGCTATAAATTATTGTTATGAGATCTTCACAGTCTTCACAGTCAGCACTGGTAAACTTTACCTACCATCCTCCGAAGCATGTTTACCCTATACACGCGAGAACAGGAGCAGTGTCCCTCGTCTCCAGGGGACGAAGAAGTGTTCGCCACCGGACCAAAATTGAGTTTACTAAACTCTTGAGGAATTTTTTACTAACTAAAAATAAGACGCAATAAAATTAACACCGCCTCTCTGTCCCTTTACTTAAACGGGGACATAAAAGTTGTTACTTTTTCACTGACTTAATGAAAGATGGCACACTACACACCTTGGACCATCTTTTTCACTAAACATCGTTTTTTTCAGATTTAAGTTAAATTTACAACATCTTAAAAATTTACTAGTTTGGATTTCTTTTTACTTTATCATGTTTTTTCTTACTAGATCTAGTAAAATTTTTCCAGACGATCAAACCAGGCATCTGATCTGTTAGCTTGTTGGCGACGAGACAAACACCAAAGCAGCAGAGAATAACTATCAGGAGGCCTAAGGGTCTGGCAGTGAGAATCTCGTTGAAATCTTGTCAGCTACTGATTACAGAGTAGTAATTAGCTTCCTGGTTTCTGAATTTATGTCTTGAGAATTTGACATCAGTTAAAGTCAAATTTGGTGTGTCGATGTCGCCGCCCTACGACAGAACACGGAAAGGCAATCACCAAGGAGTTGCACACACCAAGACTTTAATTTACTAAAAATTGCTTTCTTTAATGTTCTGTCTTTGTCTAATTTCTTTAACGTTGCCTTTAGGTACAAGTTCAGATTTTTTAATTGCAAAAAGAAACTCCAGTGCCATTCGTCGAATTCGTCGAATTGCCATTCATTCCAGACGTCGAATGAGCCAGTTCTGTCTGATATTTATGCTTACTGATTAAAGTTTTGTTGTCTTGTTTGATGGTTGCTCAGAGTGATAGTACGACGAAAGCTGGAGAAACTAAGTATATCACCATGTGGACGTTTAGATATGTCGGAAGAAGAAATCATCGGCCAGTTTACGACTATTGCCGAATTCGCGTTTTTAGACCCTCACCCCCCAAAAAATGGGGGGGAAAGGTACTGGGCCTAATATGTTACTGCGAGGAGTTGAAAAAATTAAGAAAGGAAGTGTTTGGTCGGGAGGCTTGAGAGGAAAGGGATTTGGTTTCAAGTATGGGAAGTAAGTATTTTGGTGAGATCCGAAGGCTGGACAGATTCCTGAAGCTAGCTATGGCCCACCATAAACTATTTTTATAGAAGTTGATTTTTTGGTTTGTTGTTGGAATGTATGATATTTTGTTTTTTTTATTGTGTTATGTTTCCCGCCATGGCCCTTGGGCTTTATTGGGAATAAATAAATTCAAATTCAATTCATAGAAAAAGGTTAAAGCAACGCGGGATCGTTTGTCTTTTAACAAGAACAGTTTACAATTATGGCGAGCATCGCGTGAGAGTAAAAGAGACAGGGAAATTCACGATTTTAAACAGATTATATAGTAATGCATCTTCTGGACAACCGCAGACAAATATCTGAACTTGATGTCTAAGAACCACAACGCAAATGGGATCGCTTTGCAGGCAACTTCACGCACTTATTAATGCATGGCAGGTTTCAATGATTATTGTCGTATATTCTTCAATTTCTTTACAGACAATCAGCAAAAGGAAAGCGCAAACTCCCACCCTTTTAAATGCCAGGGAAGCCCAGTCAAAAGTGCGAATAAAACCCGAGAGGAACAACAGCGACAGGACAAAATCGTGACGGCGAAAACAGGGCCAGGCAATAAGGCCAATTCTCCACGCTCACCAGCACTCGGGACTTTTGACTATAAGATTAGAGAACATTTTTTTTTACTTTCGTACGAAGATTTCCTTTATCCTTTATCCTCCTTTTCTCTATCCTTTATCTCGTTATAATTGCAGAAAATATTTGTCGGGACGTTTGTCAATACATTTCAGCGTACCGGACAAATGGATCAAGTTGTATTAGTGTAAACAGTGTCTAAGTATGCTTCAAAATAGAAGTAGTAACTTTTCTCAGATGAAGGTGTCCCGAAATATGGTTCTACACTACGTGCTAGGTCAGAAAAGCAAACGACTCACGAGACGAATGGCTACCTCTACAGGGATATACGATGTAATGTACTAAATACTGTCAGTCACATAATTTTTAGACAGTATTAAGCTCTGAATGGGACCTTAACTCGGACAAATCTGATCCCCTAAACCGATATTAGTGTTAGTAGCACTGCCCTGATTTGGTGTTTTGTCGCACTGCCGTTAGTGTTTTTTGTCCGTCGGTCCTGTCGCTGGTTTTGCATGATGGAATTTTCACTTTCGCGGCTTTGGCCGTCGATATTTTTACCCTGTCGCTTTTCTAAGGTTTTTTCTTTCACAGTTTTGACCGTTGCCGTTTTGCCCGGCTTGATGGCGCTGGTTTTATCGGTTTTAACATCTAATCCAGGACGAACCTACGGTGGGTCGACAAATCCTCGCAATTCTTAACGCGTGACAACTTTTACTAGCATTTTTTTTAGTTTTCGGGGTTAAAACCCGCCCCCCCCCTCGAACCATAAAAAAAAAAAAAAAAAATTCATAGGTTTTTCTCTCTGATCTATGTCTTTATTGAACTTTTTTTGTCCGACCCCCGGGCATCCCCCCCCCCCGAAATAAATTCCTGGATACGGGTCTGGGCTGTAGCAAGGCTTCAAGATTGTCCCATCCTCGCTTGCAATTCTTACCCGATGAACGAACCGTTTCTTGTCTTTTTACATCGTTTAAAAACACCGTTTAGGCAACTGACGGATTTCATTCTCTATTTCAATAAGCTCTCAATCGTGTTATCCTCTTAATCTATCATACCAATTTCAGCGTTTTAGGGCAACTCATTTTTACACAACAAATTTGGTGACAAATGTTTATTTAGATTAGACAAGTTTCGAGATCGAGAACGCTGGGATGCCACCTTCCTTAGAACTGCTGCACATCCTCTGGTACAATCACAAGCAGAAAGTAAGTAAGCATACAAATATAACGGCTAAACTTGACGAGCTGCATAGGAATCTGTCGGTCGCCGCGTTGTCTCCGCATCACGGTCTTGTCCGTTTGTTTGAAGTGTAATCTGTTCAAAGTGTAAATTGTTTATTCTAATTTAAGTTGTGTTTCTTTCTTTTCTCTATGTACTCCACGATTTCTATTTTTATAGAAGTGGGTAAATAAAAGATTCATTCATTCATTCAACCAGCATCAGTACGTACTCCCTTTGACAGAGTGGAGTAGAATATAATTTAAAATCGGGCTTTCACTGCAATTATGCCGAATTTGCATCAGCCGCGAATAAAAGCTCAAATCTCACCAGCTGCGAGTTAAAATGCAAAATGTGTCCAGCGTTGCGCAAAGCATCCAAGGTTTCTCTGTCAGTCACATGCGTCCAAGGATACGAAAAGTTACCTAAAACTGAAATTCACGCTTTTCCTAAACCCCAAATGGCGACGCCAGCGGTAATGAAGAAGAATTCTTTACGGTCTTGCTTAATTAGGCACATTCTCATTTAGAGCATCACACTGAACGCTAGTTAATGTAATCACCCATTTAAACGTTACAGTTGGCTATGTTGGTGGAAACCTCTCATAACCAAATTAATGAAAACTAATAATAAAGTGAAGAAATGCTGGGCCGATTGCTCCGAGCTCACAGACACCAGAGTCTTCTTCTGAGGATATGAGGGTAATGAGCAGAGGCGTTAATAGCCAAAGTGTTTGGGGTGGGGGGTGGGGGAGTATTTACGGCCTGGTCATTTGACCGACTGTTTTTGCATATGAAAACGACTATTATTGAGAAAAAGGACCAAGTTGACGAAAAATTGGCTGATTTAAAAAAAAAAACTTACTATTTTTAAGAAAAAATCGACTATTTTTACTAGAAATCGACTATTTTTTTGAAAAACTCGACTGTTTCCAAGAAAAAATCGACTGTTCTTACGAAAAATCGCGTCACTTCACGCCGACTCGACTATTTTTTATCGACTGGCCGACAACATTGACGGTCGTCGTAGTCGTGAGGCCCTGACAGGCCCGTATCCAGGAATTTATTTCGGGGGGGGGGGGGGCCTTTCAGGGGGGGGGGGGGTTGCCTGCTGGTCGGACAAAAAAGTACAAATAACACATAGATCAGAGGGAAAAGCCTATAAAAATGATTATTTTTGTATGTTTCGGAGGGGGGGGGGGGGGTCATCCCCCTACCCCCCCCCCCCTGGATACGGCCTTGGGTCCTGATTATGAGCCACCATCACGGAGACGAGTAATCTTTTGAGGAACCCAGCAGAGCTTATAAGATGTCACGCATGTTGGAACATTGGAATATAAACTAGCTGAGATACCATGGTATTCGATACTACGGTAGCCAAATCCCCATTTTTGTCGTTTTTGCAGTTACCGTGGTATCTGATACTACGGTTGCTTTGCAAAAACGACAAGTACCGAATTTGCACTTTTAGAAGTCACTCCGAAAGAAATACTTCTGTCAATTCACATCACAAGTGCCAAAATTTCTTTCCCACCAATTTGACACAAACCTACACTCTTATGTTGATGATCATGGAAGTGAGATGAATTTTTCAGATACCACGGTAACAGCCAAATCCCGCCTGACCGTGGTATCAGATGCCACGGTACTGCGAAATGACTTTAGACCATAGTATCAGATACCATGGTAGCCTGTCTGCAAAAACGCAATTTATGTCACCTCCGACTTCTGCTCTGAAGACGCGCTATAGGCATACATTCGTTGGTATCAGCAAAGTTAGTGTTTTCAGCAAGGAGGAACTGACACTGTTTACGCAATACGCGACAACCGCGACGAAATAATAACGGAGACCTGACAGTAATGCCGGGTGCTTAGCTGGCAGTTCTCAAACGAGCGGTTCTATTTTTTTTTATCTACTAAATCCTTTGTTAATAATGATTGACATTAACCTGTGGTTAGCTATTTCGTCAGTTCAACCACAGCAGATAATCAATAGTATAGTGAACTGAAAAAAAAACGCCACTCGAGAACGATGTTGGCCCGCAATCTTCTGCCGATATACCGACGCCCCAGAGCAAAGTAACACTAGGGAGTATCGCCAAGACCTATGCTTCCCATGCTTTGCAAACGGGCCATACTTGTAGCACCGCCCATTACGCTTGCGGCATTTAAGCGAGACGAACTTGCGAGTATAGAAATTTCTAGCAAGTCTGCACACACCACGGACACAATAAAGGCTGTATCATTTTTAACGGATCAAGCGCTGGTGAACGACTGACTGAGTTTCATGTAGGGACGTTCTCTATCGCTAGTGGTGCTAGTATCGCTGCTATTCGAGTGTTTGTTAATTATGTCAAGCCCTGGCGCTCTGTGTCGTCTTTGTAACGCTCTAAGCAGTTGAGCTAACGAGGGGCTTGTGAACAAAGTTCACAAGCCAAAGTTCACAAAAAAGTTCAACAAAGTTCACAAGCCACTACTGTCGCCAGTTAGTAATGGGCTACAGGAACAGTGACCTCACTCGAGGTAAATTTATCTGACCAGTTCACATCCCCACGCCACGGGATAGTTAGATATTTATGGGACCATGGAACATATAAATGAGATTTTTACCGTGACAAATAAACCAGAAAGCAATTTTTTGCATTTAGAGGGCTAGGACACCAATGTCTAGTATACAGTCCAGACACCACACGGTTGGGCCTCATGGAACATGACCAAAGGTTTCGATGGGATCCCAAACTCTTAATACTTATTGGACTTTCTGATTAAGACAATCGAGGCGTTTAGAGATCTGGTCTTCGTCAGACTCCTTAAATCTTTAAATGTTTATCACTTATCAGCCATTTGAAATAAACACAAATGATACCGTCGTGGTGTAATACTGACAAATTATGGCCAAACGGCTCAACTTCAGACAAAACTGTTACTTTTAGCAAATTTTCTGGTTTTGGCCGGATTCCGGGTGAACTATTTGTCCGGCGGGCAAATATTTTGTATACACGGTTTCAGGATGTTTCTTTACCCCTGCATCGGACCTCTAATTAACTTTAGACAGAACCTTTACTTTCAGCAAATTTTCCAATTTTGACCGGATTCCGGGCGAACTGTATGTCCGGAGAGAAAATAGTTTGCATATACGGATTCAGCATGTCTCCTTACCTCTGTATCAAACCTTTGATCAACTTCAAGTAAAACCTTTACTTTTAACAATTTCCGATTTTGGCTGGGTTCCATGCACTGTATGTTCTGGGAGAAAATAATTTAAATGTAGGGATTCAGCATGTCTCCTTACTTCTGTACCGAAACTCTAATCAACATCAAGTAAAATTATTACTTTTAAGTAAAAACCGGGCGAACTATGTGTCCCGTGAGAACACTACAAGGAATTCCACCGTCCTATGTCCAGTTCTGGTCAAGTTATGAACTTTATTCACTGGGTAATCTGGGCCCATTTGCCCCTGAACCGGGTTGGGGTGGGACCCCTAAAAGGCACAACTAGTCCCCAATACCCACAATTGTTCCAAGGAACACTCCACTAAAAATCATTCCAGCCTTGACGGCAAAAAGCCAGAATTCGTGACCTCATGTGTAGTAACTATGGTAAGTAGGGTGGAAGACGCTCTTGGTGTCAACGCTGGAACACATTTTCCTATTTTTAGCAAAATATCATGCCACTTGCTAATCTGGCTTATCACGTTACAGAGATCCGCAGTTATCTCGTAATCCCTACACTCCTACATCCACGACATGTTCATACACTACCCCACTGCGAAGAGCATGTTCCACCCTATTTACCCGTAGTTACTACGCATGAAGTCACGAATCCTGGCTTTTTGGTATCAAAGCTGGAACAGCATTTTTGTATTTTCAGCAAAATCAGTAGTTACTATTCTTACCACGTAAGCAAATAGTTACTATTTCGAGAAGGTTGGAACGGTCAGCGTAGTAACTTTTCACACGAGGTTGGAACGAAAATAGTAACTATTACTATTAGAAGGGTGGAACACGCTAGAAGACTGTGAATAATACAAGAGCTTGCTACTTACCAGAGTCGTTTGAGTAGACTGTGTTGCTTTTTCTGTGGCTGAGGAATCTGACAGAATATCCCGATCCATGAGATCTTGGTCCATCGCCAGGCTCATTCCCGATTCAGGAAGACTGAAATGAGAGGAAGTTAGTTACATCCGTCGTCGAAAGACCCTATTCACCCTACAATATTACTTGACTTTCCACGCCTCACCTCCTTGTTTTTGGGATCCCAAAACGTAAGTGGAGGGATACCTATGATGATGATGATGAAATTTTATTTACGCACTTAATAAGAGGAAAATAGTGCGGTACAGACAAATAAAAGGAAAAAATACACTGAGCTTTCAATTTTGTAGTTATTGCCCAAGCCAAAAGGGAGTAATCGGGTCTAAAAAATCTTCTTCCTAGATGGAGTGCGGAGAAATGGCCAAGGGCAGAAACGTGAAGGTCCTGGGTAATTGAAGATAATTTTGCACAAGGGTCGGAGGGCAAAAAAGATGTAGTTATACGGGAATTCCTATAACGTCGAGGAAGGTACAAGAGAAATTTACAATATTTGAAATAATAAGTCCTGATACGTTTTAAATCTTTTAGCCTCAGAATACCAAAAATTCCGGAAAAAGTTGCAGACAGAGGGAGAACAAAAACTATTATATAAACTACCAAGGGCTTTCCTGTTATACCTTCCTCTATTTGGAACTATTTTTCCATATCCGACACAAATGGAATCGTGAACAGCCGAACACAGCGTTATCGCAGATTTTTTTTTAGTGACTGTGCTATGATCATGCCAAGCCATTTTACGGTAGGGGAATTGCGGACATCGTAAAAGTTGTCCGTCTGTCCGTCCATTATATTTCCAAGTTGTACGAAATGTCTACTTATGTAATTGTCATGTGTTATTTGCGTAAATGACGATCCAGTTCTAGCGTGTATAATACAAGCTATTAAGGAAATAAAGCACATTATTATTAAAAAAAAAGATTCTGGATTTTCTTCTTTTTTGCTGGACAAGTAGTTCGCTCGGAATTCGGCCGAAAGAAACCGGAAATTTGGCAGAAGTAAAGCAGGACGTTTCGGTCAGTATCGTCAAAATAGATATGGCTTATCGAGGTATATCTGAACTTGGTTTCTTCTAATGGTTAGCCTGGCGAAGACTGGATCTCGAAGACAAGACCCAGTGTCTGGATCAAATATTAGATTTTTGGGATCCCATCGAAACCTTAGGTCTTGTTCTACTCCGATTTTTCTTTTGTTCGGGATGGAATGGTCTGAAGACTACCCTTACCCCCCGACAGGCAACAGCATACTTCTTCTTTTTCATAAACTGCCCGTTGTCGAGCGATTCTGTCAACGAATAATTAACCGGCAAGACATGACTGACATTTATCAAGACTAAAAGCCCTAATGTGCTCATTCTTGATTCTGTAAGACTGAAAGTAAGTGCAAGTCAGTTACACCCGCAGTTCAAAGTCCCGTTCGTCCTACAATATTCCTTTGAACTTCCTAGACGATAACAATCAACTTCAAAGAAATCAGTTCCAAATAAACATTAATATTCAATAACCTAACCCAATAAGCAACCTTTCTTCTAACTCACCCTAACGGGCTATGGTTAATACAGAGATACTGACCGACTTCCAAAAAATAAAGAAAAAAAATAAATTTTTAGTACTTAAATCCAATAAATACCCCCCCCCCCCCCGCCCCAACCCACTAAAAAAAGAATCTACAGAAGAAAAAAATGTTTATTTTCTCTACATTATCCTACAATCAGCCCAGTTTTCCCATCCAATTTTATTTCTTCTGTATTCCTTATGTATAAAAAGAACCCGATGCCATAGGGAATACCGATGCCCGAAAAAAGCGTCCGAATTCGAATTCTTCTCTGTTTTGCACGACAGATATTTGCCCTACAAAGATATCATTATTTTAGAGGCTTAACGGCCTGCCATCCAATTTGCGAATATATTCTTATATTATAATATTCTCAACCCAGCTTTACCCCAACCCCGACAAGAGGGTGAAACCTGTAGGGAAGCTACCCAACGACTGGTGGTGGAACTTGAAAACAGAGTTTCTGGGGTTCAAAACGTACCTGGGAGGAGTGGGGCTGTCAACCGGGGGTTTTGGTGCTGCCCTTTTCTTCAGCGGGCTAACCCTTGAGTCGTCCCCGGCTGACTGCACCGAATAATCCATCAACTGAGCCTCTTTACTGATCACATATGTATTATGACGAACAAGAGGCGACTTCGGCATCTCTTCGTTCACCTCATCATCATCCTTAACAGCAACATCAACGTCACACTCTTTAAGCTCTCCACACGACCCAGATTTGAATTCTCCGCCTTGAGGAATCACGGATTTTGCCGATTTAACGTTTTCACTTTTTTGAACAATCGGCAATTTTTCATACTGCCGGACATCAACCTCGACTGGAAGCTTTTCAAGGCTGGTCTGTCGAGTTGGACTAGAGGGCATAACCTGCCTGGGGGGCTTTATTTTCTTTTCAGGGGTGGGAGGGGCGGACTGTTTAGGCTTTTGGTAGTCCATCGTGTTAAGCACCATCAAACTCACTGGTCTCTTTAGCCTCGGTTGAGGGACATGGTCATTCTGGGATATAGGTTTCACAACATTGGTGGGCTTAGGTAGCCTCTGTGGTGGCGCTTTCGCAGCAGGTAGGGATACAGGTTGCCCGCTGTCAACAGAGTGTCTTTTGTTTGGTTTTGAGGGAAGTTTTACTTCATTCCGCAAATCTTCATCCCGTTTAAGCCATAGCGACAAAGCACCTTTAGCAGTGATGACTTCAGTGCTATCGTCAATACCCGCTTCGTAGGTAAAGCTCTCGAAGTCCGTCTCCTTTCTACGATCATCAGTTTGTTCCTGTACACCATTGAGTACAGGTGGTACTTCTATAGCTTCAATTGATGTATATTCGGTCTTCGCATCGGAAACCGCTATACTATCGTTTGACGTGTAGTGGGAACTAAATGTGTCATATTTTTGTCGCGCAACGTCGATTGTCAGAACTTCGTGATTGGCGAGCGGACTTGCTTGATGTGGCTTACCACTAGAGCCATCAAAAGTAGAAAAATTGCTTAAACAGGGGACGCTGGTTTCCGCGCCGATGTTGCTAAGGAAAACACTTGTTTCGACCCCTCTCTTGTATCCACCGTTCAACAGTGAACGCTCGACAGTACTCGTCCCAAAATAGATCTCTTTCTTTTTTTCTTCTTCATGTTTTGGTTTGGTGTTTCGGTCCACAGGAGGCGCAGCTTCATCACTCTCATCATCAGAAGGGGCTAGGTCATTTTCGATATCTTCGAACTCGGAGAGGACGCGATCGAGGAGGTCTAGGGAGCGCTGAACTTCCTCGCTGTAAAAAAAAAATGGGTAAATAAAAACGCCCTCTATGGGCATCGAATTAATAGGACATTTCGCCTACCCGTTAGTTCATTCGTCAGACTAACTTTTCAGTCAGTTGGCATACCAAAATGTGTCAGTTGAGTCACACGTGCTCTTCCCAAAAGTGTTTGAGGGGGGGGGGGGGGGCACAAATAGTAATTTTTGTTAGCATCGTGCCCCAAAGTCTGGGTATGCCCAAGCATATGAGCACAATGTTCCTACGTTGGGACATCATATCCTGCAGCACGGGCATGGTACCCCCACACAAACCTGTTTGGAAAGCAAATTTCCATTTCAGATTCTCAGTTCCACATATTTTTATGGGGTAGCCTACCATGCCCTTGCTGCAGAGCAAGGTGCCCCAACGTTTAACTCCCACTGTTATTTATAAACTTGTATCCGTCCTCATTCAGAATATGCTTCACCGGTTTGGCACTCTTCGCTTTCTTCACACTGTTCGCTTTCTGCAGAGCTCTCAGATCGCCTGGACAATCATTCTGGGTGATCATAATATTCCATATGAAGATGCTACATTTCATATGAAGATGCTCTCATTAAACTGAGCGTTCGTAAATTAAATGACCGCAGGAATATTCTTCAAAACAAATTTGGGCAAAGATAGTGTGTTGTCCCCAGATCTATTACCCCACCAGTCTATTACCCCCTCCCCTGTCGTCCGTTCGTCGGTCCGAGAGAAAATCTGGCAATTAGTTTCCTCCATATCCTGCTAATTCGCCCAATTTTTACATAGTTTCATCCCATCATTTATTTATGTTCACATCTTGTAAGTGTATTGGTTAACTGTGTACACTTTGATTTTGTCCTCTTTTTTTTTTTTTTTTTTTCCTAGCACTGCGATTTCATTTTATTCCTGGTAACTGGTTAGAGTCTAACCTGCACGGTTTTTACGGGAAGTATGGACTTTAGGCCGGATTGATGAATATGACATTACATTTTGGAAAGCTCCGTATAACTCTTGCCTGGGGCCAAAAAGGATGGTTTTTGCTTGTCCTCGAGCCAGAGCCTACGGTGTGCGAAGTGAAGTGGAGTTATATAGCCCATGTCAGAGAGGACTATCTGAAGTTTTGCAGCCAACCTTTCGTTTAATCAAATCATGTTTCTGCTTTCGAGTGGAAAGCTCCGTTCTAGCACGCAAGCAGGCAGGCACCAGTTTCAAATTGAAGATGGACTAAAATCAATAAGTGTCAAATATATGCGGCAGTTACCCGGCCCCACAATCAACATATCTTCTTTGAGTGGTCAATAGAAAAATCTACAGCAACAAAAAAGAGGTTTTTTTCCCACGGGTCCGAAAGTGCTGACATCAATTGTTTCTATCCATTTCTGTTCGCGATTTCAGCTGAGTTTATCACTCGTTTTTTTGCATTTGGTTTGCGGCAGAGAAATGGTATCATTTTTGCCTCTTAAACTTTTAAAGTTCTCTCATTGCTCAAGAAACTAGAGCTTATCCTTTGTTCCTTTCTAAGTGGTGACATTAGAAAGCTGGCCTACGGCAAAAAAGTCAACTTTTGAACCAAAGGTAGATTTTTTTCGACGGCAATCGATAGCCGTTGGTAAACTGATCAACGTATATTCTCATCCATTTTTTGGTACAAAAATTCCTTCATGAGATACACCAGTTTGAAAATTTCAAGGAGTTGACAACTTCAGTAGTAAAGTACACACTGATACCAAAAATAGGCGATACCAGTTGTGAGACATGTAGGGGACTTGTAAGCAACAGTCGACTGTTAGCTCAAAATCATCATCAGCAATGAGGGGATTGCAGCTTTTGCTTGTTGTTGTACCTGTTATTCGTTTCCGGTGTATGCGATGGTAAGAACAATTTGGTTCCCAATGGTAAGATATGCAAGGGACTTGTAAGTAATAATCGGCTGTTATGCTACAATCATCTCAGCGATGAGGGGTTTGCAACTTTTGCTAGCTGTTGTACCCATTATTTGTTTTCGGTGAACTTGATGTCTATCACGGGAGAGGGAATTGTAAGTAGGGATCGGTTCACGAGGGGCTAGACGTTTTTGCAAATGGATGCACATTGTATTCGATTTCTATAAATCTGACGGTAAGAAAGTTTGTGTCGATGGTCTGTTGCTGTAACCTAGGATTAACTGTTTACGAAACGGATACAAACGAAAATGTAAAACAATGTGGTAGTTTCATAATAATTAATAGTGTCATTTACTGTATTTTAATCCTGAGAAGTTACGGATAGCTGTAGTTTAGTTTTGAGCTATTTGAAAATAAATTTGATTGATTGATTATTATGAGCAGCATGTCCATAAATTGGGGTACCTTGCCCCAAATTTGAGGATTTGACTATGGCTGGGAGGGGGGGGGTTGGGGTCAACTATATGTGGGCTAATAAATAGGTTAGTCTACAGACATTTGTACTCAGTTTTGTTTTGGCCCTTGTCACTGCTTCGTCAAATTCCTAAACCAAAGGAAGTCTACGGCAACTTTAAATCTTAAATCCACAGTTTTACGAAATTAATCTTTTAAAGGACTCCACAGTCAGTCGTTTGGGACACGGCCGCAGTTTGAATTCTGTCGATCGTTGTTTTTGCTGTGAATGGAAATCGTGCAGCGTTGTCTGGATGATCTGAATAGCGCTACTTTCGAGAAAAGAGTGGGGGCACGATAGCGTTACATGTATGATGGACAGGGTATGCAGATGACATTTATTCTTCACACACACTGGTTTAATTATTGTTGATATGCAAGATTCCTCCTCCTTATACCCCCTGGTACGAAATCAGACACGTGCTTTCGCGAAACAAGCTTCCGGGCATGTCTTTAAAACCTTTGACCCCTCAGTAACATCCCATCTCAGCTTCTCCTAACACCAGGGCCTGTTTCTTTATTTCAGGGTAATTTTAGTGTTTTGTTCCATTTTTCTTTTCTTTTTATACTCTTCTGTGTCGTTTTCTTAGAGGGTTATACAAAATAAATCAATACGGAAAACCTCCTGGATTTGTATCTCGTTTAACGTTCCGACTGCAGGACTCCAGGACTTATGCTCTCTTACAAATCTTTTCCAGAATGGACAGTAACCCTATACATTTTGTACTAGCTCTATGACGATAAAACTGAGAAGTACTATGGCGCAGATAGAAGATCAGGTTTCCTTGGCCTGATTATTTTGCGCTTCCATCACTAAGTTGCATTAGGCAAATCTTCGAGAGGCAAATATTCATTAGGCAACCCTTCCACAATACAACCCGGATTAAGAAAAGTAAGATTAAGACAATCAGCTTAGAGTGAGCTACCGTATATATAGTAGAGGGTGCATGTTAAGATAGTAGTCAGTTTTGATTTCGGAAACAGATTGTCAACCCAAATCTAGTTCGAAATGGTCGAAATGGACTGTATTCATTAGAGTGAGCTACCGTATATATAGTAGAGGGTGCATGTTAAGATAGTAGTCAGTTTTGATTTCGGAAACAGATTGTCAACCAAATCTAGTTCGAAATGGTCGAAATGGACTGTATTCATTCAGCAGCCGGCTAGTGAACACCGTGTAATACAAGCGCTGTGCAAAACAGGTTTTCTCGATGACTGACGAATTTTCTCCGGGCGAAGGCCCGCTCGTTTACTCACCTGTTCTGAACTTCTTGCAAGCAAATTTTCGTGCGGGAATCGAAGACGAAATAATAATAAAGCACGCTTCGGATTTTTTTGAAGGGCCTGTAATCTCACAGGCCAAGACCAAGCTGTGGAGCAGTGTGGCTCCAACTGAAAGTTGCCCTAAGAGGACCGGTCAAAAAGCTCTCATCAATCACTGCAAGGATATGCTTGATTTATTTCGGAACTGTGATAACGATGATATAACTGTGCCATTCTATGTGATTCGCTCACCAACTGATGTCCCGTGTATTCCTGCAGTTGCTTACTCACGACTAGCCACAAAAGTAAATCGTATTGAGCAAGTGCTCAATGTCGTAAACTCGAAGCTAACGATTTTTGATACGAACTTTCCGGCCCTGCAGTCTACTCCTTCCGACGCTGAATCAGGTCAGGCTACTATTGTTATCTCTAACATACCAAGCGGTTATGACAATCCTACGAAACGGAGGGAACTGATCGACAAAATAGATGGTCATGAATCTGTGGTTCACATTCGACCCTCTGGTGACAAGTTATTTGTCAAAATTGATGAACTAGCAGCCAAAGATTTCTGTAAATCTGTTCCAACCGTATTAAGGAATGCTGAAGTGAAGCTAGTGGAGACCAATTTTGTTGGACTTGTCAAAGGAATAGATTCCGATTTTGAACTTTCGACCTTTAAGACTTGTTCGGGTGTTGTTGATGCCTCTCGTCTCGGAACTTCTCAAACAGTCAAGTTGACTTTTTTCAATAATACTGCGTTACGCTCCGCTCTCAAAGATGGCATGAAAATCGGTTACGAGCTGTTTCGTGTTTCCGAGTTCTTCAAAGTCCCTCGTTGCTGTCACAAGTGTCGCTCGCCAGATCACTTGAAATCGCAGTGCAAAAGTCCTGTCGATAAGTGCGCAAGATGTTCTGGGCCTCATGAGTCCACCAAGGACTCGCCGTGCCAGCTACCACCAAAATGTGCAAACTGTGACGGGGAACATGTCTCGTATAGTCTACGGTGTCCGAAGCTTCGTGCAATAGTTACAAAGAAAGCCAGAAAATGAATGATAATCCAATATCAGTATGCTCATTCAACATTAATGGCACAAAAGACAAGGATCTGCTCATAGACAAAATGCTACTTGATTTTGATGTTATTTTCCTGCAAGAGCACCTTCTGCCGTCAGTTAGTGTCAATTCTTTAAGACGTAGTCCTGACCACATTGTTTACACAACTAGTGCTCGGCGCACACGCGGCCGTCCATCTGGTGGACTAGCGTGTATTGTGAAGAAAACCTTATCTTACCTGTCTCCTCAGTGCTACAGTTCAGACGAACATTATATTGCTATCAGACTTGGTGATTATGTATTAATAAATACTTACCTTCCGCATGATAAAAAGAACCTATTGTCGCTTACCAACTATGCTAAAAGTTGTAGTAAGTTGAAAAATTTAATCTCTGGTATTGTTGCTTTGGGATACGAGTGGCTAATTCTAGGCGACTTGAACTCTGACGTCACCACGACTTCTGCCCGAACTGAAACTTTTTTGGAGAGTTTACCCCCTGGTTTCAAAATAATTGAGAAAGACTTATCTTTTACATATATACACAACAGTGGATCTAGATCGAATATTGACCATTGTGTATGTTCGTCTGCCGTGCGTACTTCACCTATTCATGTAGATGAAGATGCTAGAGACTATGACCACTTGCCTCTCTCTTTAACACTGTGTATCTCGGAAAACTTAGTCCTGAATCGGCCCCCAGTTAATAACAAGAAATGGTTTGAAAAGCGGAACTGGAATCGTGTAAACTTGCCATTGTACATTGCAACACTAGCTACACTTCTATCTTCTATACATGTGCCTTTCAATCTCCTTTGTCGAAGTGTTATTTCTCCAAACGCAAGAGTGGAATTAAACTCGTATTATTATAAGATTGTGCTTTGTCTGAAAACAGCTGAAGAAGCTGCTGTGCCCCTTGAACGTATTCGTTGTAATACTCGTAAGCCAATATGGAAAATGGATCCTGGCTTGAAGACCGCTAAAAATAAAGCAAAAATGTGGCTTCGAATATGGATAAGTTGTGGTCGCCCGTCTGCTGGGAATATTTTTCAGATAAAGCAGAAAACTAAACTTGCTTTTAAAAAACATCTACGGTCTGTACGCATGTCCGGTGAAGAGCTTCCAAAAGATGTGAATGGGTGGAAGAAAGTGATAAATTCTTCCAAATACAGTGATACTATGGAAAGCGATTCAATACCTCAATCGTCTTGGATTAATCATTACTCCGGGATGTTTTCCGAAGTCAATTACCGTGTGCACAAGCGTTTTTCCGAATTGCTCTCGAAAGTGTTGCCATCTCGTATTCTGCAAAGGTATATTATACCTGTGTCTAAAGAAGATGTTTTAAAGTGCATTAAACGGCTGAAATCCAAGTCTGTTGACATGGATGGTTTATCTTCAAACCATCTGACAACTGATTCGTCAGATTTACTATTTCATTTACAGCTATTCTATCAAATGTGTGTCACTACATCTTTAGTACCTGATAGTTTTCTTTGCGGTATGGTTACATCAATTCTGAAGCGAGGGAAAGACCCTAAAGTCTGTGCTTCTTACCGACCAATTACGGTAGCATGTAATTTAAGCAAAGTTTTGGAGTACCTTCTACTTCCATCTATCACTGAATACGTAGACTATGATTCAAACCAGTTTGGTTTCAAAACGGGCATTGGTTGCCAACAAGCACATAGAGCTCTAGCTTGCCTGTTAAAAGATGCTCATAAAAAGGGATATGTACTTCATTTATGCACTTTGGATTTGGCGAAAGCTTTCGATAGTGTGGTTCATAGTCAAGTCTGGTATGCTCTTTTTTCACTTGGTGTTAATGTATCCGTGATACATATTCTTCGTTTTTGGTACTCAAACTATATCTTCGTCTGAAGTCAAATGGGAATATTTTTGGAAATGTATCTGTGCGATGTGGTGTAAGGCAGGGAGGTGTGCTCTCACCTTATTTGTTTAATGCGTGTATAGCGGGTGTCCTATCAAAAATATGTAATACTTTTTTTGTTGGTATGACTGATGTTTCTTACCTTGCATACGCAGATGACCTGCTTCTCATCAGCAGATGCAAAGGTAGTCTTTCTTCAACCGTGCAGAGAGTTTCTTCGAGTTTCAGTGATATTGGCCTCCGTTTAAACATTGATAAATGCGAATACCTATCTTTTAATCATGTCTCAACCCTAACGTCACTTGATTGTCATGATTTTTGCATTCCTAGAGTGAATTGCTTTAAATGGTTGGGTATTTCTGTGTGCGGAGCTTTCTCACAATTGCGTGAAAAAACACTAAGTGATATCAAAAGTAAACTCAGGTTTGGTTATTCAAAAATTGTTGCGAACAGAGGCAAATATCGACGAAGTGCTTTAGCAAAGCTTTACGCTTGTTTTTGTAATCCAGCTGTTCTGTTCAACGCTGGTTTATACAGTATCTTGACAGAACGTGATCTTAAACGGATTAGAATCGATTATTTTCGATACTGTAAATTTCTACTGTATTTACCACGTTCGCACAGTAACCGCAAAATTATCCGTGTTTACGGTGCTACTGATATACTTGTACTTTTTAAATCCTTACACGAGGATTTACTGGCCGATGCTTGTATGAGGTTGAATCCTCACCACCGCCTTATTAGGTTATTTTAGTCTTTTTTGTTAACGTATTTTGTCTTTTTTTTTCTTTCTTATTTTTTTTCTCCTTATTTACTCCACTGTTTGTTTTTGTCAAAACTTTAGTGGGTTATAAATATACTTATTTACTTACTTACTTACTGCAGTCCATACTAGTGGCTACAAGTTCGTTCTGCTTCCAACTTCTTCAGATAGCAAATACTATAGATGCTGTGACAAAGGCTGTACAGTACGAGGGAAAGAATTTACTGGCAAGCTGACCACAGCCACATAATATGTAAGCCCGCAGCGATTGCCAACAACAAAGTTCTAAAAAAAAAAAAAAAAGAAACCGCAGGACCCCTATTTTCTACTGGTTTCTTCTTCTTTAAGAAAAGAGCCATGTTTTCATTAACCGCAGGATCCCTGTTTTCTCATCGTCATCATGTAAATCTCCGAAAATCATCGCCGGTATTCCAGGCCACGACCGCCCAGCCCTGATCGGACCAATACAACTGAGAACGACGCAGAATACTAGATGTGTGAAGATTGCAATGCTAACATTGAAATCTGCCAGGAAATTTCAATGTCGCAATTTTTACCGTTGTCTTTAACTTCGAATTTTTACGATTCGTAATACGTAATTGTGGAAAATGTATGTTTGACAATGAGAAATTACTTTTTTTTTACCACGAGAAATGTATTTGGAGAACAAAGATTGAATATTCCTCAGCCCAAGCTGACTGCGAATCATAGTTACATTGTTAAACGCAGAGCACTAACACTAGGCAGTAGTGCCAAGAAATGAAGAAAGTGACACACACTAGAACAGAAGCGACGCTACCGCCACTAGCGATAGTGAACGTCTGTACTGAAACTCGATCAGTCGTGCGCTAGCGCTGGCTTCAATAACTTCATATCCCGAACACAGTAAAAAAAAAAAAAAAAAAACCTCCCCTGTTTCCACGATGTCTCCAGAACCCCCAAGTTTGTCTAGCTTTAAATGTCCCAAGCGTAATGGACGGCGCTACGACCATGGCCCGTTTGCCAAGCATAGGTCTTGGCGCTACTTCCAGTGTTATTTTGCTTTGGTACGGGTACATCAGTTGAATTTTCTTAGAGCGATATTTCGATCCTTCTTGGCAAGGGTCCTCTTCAGACTCGAGCCACTCAAGCTGGAAGTTGGCGCAAATTCTTATGACGTATCAGTTTAACTGCAAATAAAGATTGGTTGCCGTGACTGAGCGACGATGTAAACTTATGAATACAAAAAAAATTGAAAAAAAATTAGAAAGAAGTTTAGACCTTCAGACAGCCTTTAGATGAGCTTCAGTTTCCTTTTGACGTTTATTAACCATGTCCAAGGACTCTGAATCGGCCACGGGGCACGCACATACGCGTGCAGCTTTCAACCTACTGACCCATAAGTGTCAAATATGACACAAAGGAGTATAACGAATATCATTTGATTTTCTTTCTGGTTTCGGTTTCTTATACTGAGATGACTGATGACTAAGCCGGATATCTGTAATCAAATTCAGACCAATCTTCACGGTTTGATGGATTCAAAAGTGACTTCTTATGCAGAGTCCTTTGGACAACTCACAACTTGCATAATGACGCGTATATGAGCAATGTCTATCAAAATGTGTGTGTTCCATCAGTTCCACACCTATACTATCATTTATAAGCTAAAGCAGGGAGTTTCTCTTCCATTTAAAGTTTAAAATTTTAGTTTAATTTTTTTAGTTTAATAGAATTTATTATGCAAACCAACTTTACATGCTAAACTACATTAACACACCTTTTGTAACCCTCTTATCATCCTTTATACATGTAGCTGATAGTGCTGATACTTCTGACTGCATGGAAGCCCGAATGGGCCTGTGGGGGGCATTAAAAAGAACAACAACAAAATCGTCACTTGACATTAATTTTCTCATAATTTTTCAAAAAAGAGAAGAAACGAAAAACAAGCTTGTTTTTACATGCTGGATTTGAATATTCTAAATATTTTTATTCCACCAAGGGACTTTTTTTTACCTTGGGCTCTGGAGGTGACGAATATGCACTGCTGGTCTGACAAGATAAATTCCATCCAGACGGGGAGATTTTGTATTTCAACAAAAAAAAAGGCATTGTAATGAAGCGAAACTCGGGAAATGTTCAATTCCCGATTGTAAGGTCACTTCTGATCCGAAAAAGATTTATTTGTACATTGATTTTTCGGCTATCGTTTACCGTTGTATCTGCTAAATATTCTAAGCCTATAACAGCAAGCACATTGAAGTACCACAGATCCCACAGAAAAAGTTCATTCAATGAAACTCTATTATATGAATAGCATAGCAACAAAGTCACTCATTTTCATCAGGTCTTCAAGTCTATTTAGGTGAATAAATGATGGGTAACAAATTGTCGTGTCTCCCGCTGTACAAGTAACCTTTAAAGACGGACAAAGACGGTATCAATATACGCTGTATATGCTTGAAGCTAAACAGTAAAAAATAAATATTAAAAAATAAATCGTAATGCGAGTTTTAAATACGATCTTGTAAACTTTGATCCTGACTAATATTTTGATTGTCTTCTTTCATTCTTTATTCAAACGAGTTGCTATCTACACTGTAAAAAAAAATCTTGCAGTATTTGCTACTGGGATTAATCTAGTTTTTATTGGGATAAGAATATCCCCAGATTATCCCTAATTCTGATTAATTTTAACCCAATAGAGATAAGATTAATCCCGGTAGTAAATAGTGCATCCTTATTCGGAGAAACTTATTACAGTGTTGGTGTGTTTAGTGACCATGAACCACAACAGGGGTTTTGGTTCGTATGATAAGCAGATAAGCATTGAAGTCCAGTTTTTAATACCTAAGGGGCCATCGGATGTGCTACATTGTGGAAACCAGGCAGTGACCAGATAAGAAAGGTGAAGCAGTAATGAAAGGTACAGCGGTGTTCACACTAGCCATGCCTCTCGAATGGCAACTGTTTCTCCTTATTTTCCGCCAATTTCACTTCTTCAACACTCCACGTTTGAGCGCTTACGCACTTGTTTGTTGTCATAGAAGGGGGACTTGGACCCCTGATAGGCTGATTGGACATTACAGTGCGAACACACGAACAAGATTTCCCGCACGAATTTTCTGCACTTCATCTTCAAGCTGAAAATTCTCGACGTTCCATTTGGAATTGATGATGGTGCCGAAAATCTCGCCAAGAATTCCAGTCAGGGGGCATTCGACCCTGATTGTCCGTCCGAGGCATTATAGGTCCAGGATGGGTTTTAAAGTCTGATCTTTTTGGAGGCCATCCGACAAATTCAGTCGCGCAGCGAGGCGTCTTAATTTGAGAAAATGCGTGAAATCTGAAAACAACTTTTAATGGCAGTCCGTGATGGCAGGCTTCCGCACAGGGAAGGACGTTGAATCTGTAATGCTAATTCGCTCCACGCTTCGCTGCCAAAATTAGGAGTGGCCGCTTGAATACTTTCAGCGTTACAGCGAGTAGTAGAGGAACGAGTTCCAAAGTGCATTTTCGAATCTATTGTCTATTTGGGATAACAATTTGGCGGAAGTTTTTAACCGTGCATCATTCTGACGACCTTGCCGCGTAATTCTGAGCGATCCTAAGTTGGCAAAGAACGAATGGTCAAGGGACGTTTGAAAGGCTGCTTCTGTCTGCGATTTTCTGGCGTTCGAAGTAGAATTTTTCTTATATATTGCGATTCTGAGGCTGAGCTTTATATTCATCATGCAAAATAATAGTCCACGTCTCGCCACTCATCTTTACCATCCTGTTACAACTATTTTCAAATAACCGTTTCATTCTAACTCGAGAATCACATATTTCAGCGCCTAATGGTATAGCCTAGTAAAGAACATGATGAAAGTCTTCAACGACGTCAGTAACTGCTGATCGAATATGGTTAAAAAACAAGAGCTGGAAGCTCATATGGCACTTGCAAGGCTGGGTCAGAGGATTAAAGTAGGAATTCGTCAAGGAATTCGTTTTTAATTTTGGTTAGTTTTTAATGTATGTTTGACTCTACCACCTGCTAGTCGGCTAGTCCGTAATTGTTAGTCCGTAACAATTCGTGGGTTTGTTGGGATAATTTCTATGCAAAACCCTTGAGATAAGAATGGTCGTGGGTCCTTGGAAATCAAGAGATTGTATTGTTCGTAAAAACTGTTTTATTTGTGCATTTGGCCGTGATGATGCGCACTTTAAGGGCGCTAGAGCTTCATCTGTACTGGACACTCCAGAAGCCCAAATGATGATAAGCTCATTGGAATTATGAAAATGTAGATTTCACTAAAAATTATTGTTTGTATTTAAAGAAATTCGGTTGTAAGCAAAGCCGTTGAGGCAAAAATTATCACGGGCCCTTGGGGATCATGAATATATATCGTTCGGTTAAAGTATTTTTTTTTTATTTTCTCTTAAGAAACGCAATTAAGGGTGCTGAGCAACACCTTTGAGTAAAAATGTATAAAAGTATTTTTTGTACTTTGTGGTTAGGATTAATATTTTAAGGTTAGGATTAGTACTTTAAGGGATGGTCGAATCTGAGAAGTGACAACTTCTAAGCCAATCTTGTCAAGTTTCTAATGTTCAAGCCAAGTTCCATCGCCCTAGCACTTCTGGAAGTACCTTAATTCGCGATCACCGAAATTCCAGACCACCACCCCTCCCCACACATTAATCGAATCCGCACTCTCCAACGATGGTTGGGTCGGAGACCTGACTATTTGTAAGCCAATCATGTCAAGTCTATAATGTTCAAGCCAAGTTCCATCATCGTAGCACATGTGGAAATACCTTAACTCGCGATAGCTGGAATTCCGGACCCCCCCCCCCCGCCTTTAACTCCCCCACAGGGCCCAAATCCGATCTGGTTCTATCACTGACGTATCTAGTTCTTGTGCTTGTCCTTCCCACCAAATTTCGTCCCAATCGCTACACTCTAAGGGTGTCACAAGACCCCCCCCCCCCCCCACACACACATCAATCGGATATGGTCCGGACTTTAAATGGGTCTTCCGAGGCACGAGGTCTTTCTAAATATCAAGTTTCGTTAAGATCCGATCACCCGTTCCAATGTATAACATTCCTAAAGATTCCTGATTCCCCCTCCCCCCAAGGTGGTCGGATTGGGAAGTTGATTACTTCCAGGTTAATCTGATCGGATCCCTGACTGGCTTGCCAATTTTCATTGTCCTAGCCCACCTGGAAGTAACTTAACTCCGTATAACCGGAATTCCGAAACCCCCCTCCAACTCCCCCCACAGTGCACGAATCCGGCCCGGTTCTGTCAATGCTGTACCTAGGGCTTGTTCTGGTCCCTCCCACCAAGTTTCATCCCGATCGCTCCACTCTAAGCGTGTCACATGATTTCCGGTCCTCCCCCCCCTTCGAATCCCCCCATTCATTGGATTCGGTCCAGACTTGAAACGAGACTTCTGAGACATGACCCTTTCCAAAGATCAAGTTTCATTAAGATCCCATCACCCGTTCGAAAGTTATCCATGTCACTAAATTCCGGATTGCGGCTCCCCTTCCTTCCCCCACGATGGTCGGATCGAGAAAGTGACAATTTCCAAGTTAGTTTGTTCGGGTTCCTAATACGCCTGCCAAGTTTCATTGTCCCAGCACATCTGGAAGTACCTTAACTCGCGAACACCGGACTAACCGACCGACCGACGGAGAAGTGATGAAAATATGGCACTTGGTCGGAAGGCAAGTGCCATAAAAACTTTTGTGAAACAAGACCAAAGGTTTCGATGGGATCCCAAAAAATCAATATGTGATCCAGACGATTGGGTCTTGTCTTCGCCAGACTCCTTGATCATTTTTACTATTAAAATTCATAAACAGATTAAGGCCAAATAGCTAATCGTCTGAGAAAACCAAGTTCAGATAGGGATTCAGCATGTGTATTATACTTATAAAAAAATTGCCGGCTCCGGCCGGATTCCAGTCGAACTATACGTCCCGGTAAAAAATGATTTTCATACACGGATTCAGCATCTCTTCTTACCCCTAAATCGGATATCTATTCAACTACAAATAAAACTATAACTTTTTCCGGTTTTGGCCGGATTCCGGGCGAACTACTTGCCCGGGTAGAAAATTGTTTTCATACAAGTAATCAGCATGACTTCTTACCGCTAAATCAAACATTTAATCAACTCCAAATAAAACTTTTACTTTTAACAAACTTTCCGGTTCTGGCCGGATTCCAGACGAACTATTTGTCTGGGCAAAAAATACTTTTAATCTTCGTGTTCAGCATGTCTTTCTACCCCTATATCGAACATCTAATCAACTTCAAATAAAACTTTTACAACAGACTTTCCGGTTTTGGCCGGATTCCGGGCTAACTACATGTCTGGTGCAAAAATGGTTTTCACCATCGTGTTCAGCATGTCTTCTTACCCCTAAATCGAACATCTAATCTTCAAATAAAACTTATACTTTTAACAAAGTTTCCGGTTTTCGCCGGATTCCGGGCGAACTACTTGTCCGATGACGAAGTGGTTTTGACCATCGTGTTCAGGCTTGTCTTCTTACCCCATAATCGAACATCACATTATGTGTTTAAAAATATTTCATTTGCCCCTTAATTTAAACCCCCTTCCCCACCCCTAAATGTAGGGCTACAGAGCCCATCTACGAACTTGACCTTACTCTTGACCCAAAGAATCCTCACACCAAATTTCATCAAAATATCTCATTCCCTTCGAGAGTTATAGTGCGCACAGACGGACAGACGGACGGACGGACAGACGGACAACTTTTGCGATGTCATAGGTATCCCGCCACTTACGTTTTGGGATCCCAAAAAGAGCTTACATGTGTCAAAAAACAGACAGTGGACGGCTCCAAGTAGAAAAGTATACTTGACGCCGTTTCAAGCAACGCAGATCTAAAAACAAATGGAAACTGTTAATTCGACCTGCAATCCAAAAGAACAGTTAGTCCGAATCTTATTGCAGGTTTGTTTTTCATTCCAAGCTCGTTTCTTTCATTAACTGCCTGACGAGGGTTCTTGCCAAAAAGGGCCGAAATAAAAATCGCAGCCGACTTTTCCGTTTTTAGCCATTGTTTAATACAAAATCAGATACACTTCAATAAGCAAACTGACTGAAAGTAACTAAACTTATGCTGCTTTGTCATAGTTTTCGGTAGAAAAAATCTTACATGTTTCATGGTACAGGAGTAAACGATTCAAGCAAAAAAGTATACTTTAAGGCCGCCTTCAAGCAAAATAGAGCCATAAACAAACGGAAGCTATTAATTCAATTTGAACTGTAGAGTTTGCAACCGACTGTACATTTATCTGGCATCTTCTGCCGATACTGCACCCCTCGTTTTATTTAAGCATCATCAGTTTGGGTGTGAACATTTTCTGTTCTTTAAATAAACACTCCGTTTTCGTTGTGAAAAAATGATACGAATTAATTCATGACAACACTGTCCATGTTTTGTGTATTGTAACATGATGTTCACATTTTAAATTTCTTTTACATAGTTGGTGAACAACCTCAGATTTCGCTTGTGAAAAATGTGGTAACCAAACAGCAGAAAGCTTATCTTGTTATTCAACGGTTTTAATTGACTAATTTAAAATCACGATATTTACGGACAACTGGAGACAAACGGGATCGGCAGCATTTGAGGTTCATCAATTTCTAACATTTGTCTTGTTACTTTTAGTAAAATCGAAAGAATGAACCTAAGTGGGTTATCGCATGGATGAATCTGGAGAGGATCGGATTTCGACGTAATTAAAATTATATTATGTCTCACAGTCAGCTAAGTTCATTGAGCACGTGGCACAAGAACAAGGAAACTTCCCGACAACCAGGGATCCCCCGGTGGTCACCGGTGGGTGGTAGAAACCGGGAAGGGAGAACAGTAACAAGGTCAAAGGTTTCGGTGGGGTCACACACGGTCTGGTTTATTTTTTCCATGGTAACCGTAACTGGATAACGTAATTTGTGGCGCAAAATGGGAATGTATAGGCTACCATGCATAATCCAAGTATAACTAGAGAAATTAAAAGTCCCGAGAGTCACAGCTTATCTCGAATTAGCTTGTTGTACAGCCCTATACTGGTCCCACAATCTAGAACTTGTCTCAACCTGAGCATCGCGTTCTCCACAGTTTCCTAGCCGAAGACTGAAAATTTGTGTGTACCTTTCTTTATGTGTTACATTTCTTTCCATCCACTTACTCCGCTTTTAAATATGGTGGAATGCAAACAAATTACTAATTACTAATTTTCCCCACAATAGTTTCTTTCGGATTTCTGCAAAGCCGAGGCAAAAAACTAACAGCTTTAAAACTAAAGGATGTTAATATCCAGATGCGAATGTTCTTACAGGGTTACCGAAGAACTATCAATACAAGGGAAAAACTAACTGCATAGTTGACAACATAAACGGATGCAACCCCGATTGAAAATTTGCAGTATGTGTAGTTGTATGATAGTTGTACGAAAACGTAACATTTACTGATGTGTACTTGTACAGAATACTATCATTTAATGTGACTGAGACTGGGCCAATCTTAAGCAGCAGTATCCAGTAGCATCCTTAGTAGCATCCAGTCTTGCTAATCGTAGCATGTAGTGGTAACATGAAGGCTACTACTGTATGCTATTTCAACACCATATACCATATAATTAATTCTTGAAAATTTTCATCGGGATCAGCTGATATTATTCTAGAAATATTTCACCCTTATTGGCAAGGGTACTCTTGTAATCACAATTTCGTCAGATGTTCGTTACTAGCTTGAGCCTGAAGAGAACAATAGCCAAGAAGGGCCGACATATCGCTAAAATTAAATCGGCTGACACATCCGTTTGGCGCAGTCAGCTATGATTCGCATTGCAGTCGGCTTGGGCTGGACGAATATTACTAACTGCAAAATTATGCCGTTTCAGCATATTGTTTACTTCTATATCGAATCCCTAATCGTGTTTATAGGGCAATTGTCCACATAAATCTTGCAGAATTTGCTACTGGGATTAATCTTGTCTTTATTGAGATAAGATTATCCCTAATTCGGATTAATTTTATCCCAATAGAAATAAGATTAATCCCAGTAGCAAATACTGCATCCTCATTCGGGGAAACTTTTTACAGTGCAGTCTAAAATTTGCAGTACGGAGTAGATCCCGGACAAATCTTTCACTCGAGGGAAGATCCATGTATTCACCTTCTATTCAACCTGATAAGAGAATGAGGTCGAGGTTCAAAGCCAATGGAAGCTGATGAATGAAAGGAATTCTTTGTTTCCCACCGAAACTTGATTTCCACTGACGACTCCCAACTGATTCCACCGACATTGATCACATATCCGACCAATTACAATACTGAGAAGACCAACTGGAAGTCGAAAAGAGTCGTGCTAAGCCCAGCTATCCCGAAGCCATGAAGAAGAAGAAATGGAAGAAGAAGAAGCCTCCATGCTGGAACCACTACCCAAACTAATTTGTCTCAAGAAGGATAAAACTCTGGCCGGTTGATAGCATAGACCTATATAAGTCTGGTCAAGTAGTAAGTAAGTAAGTAATAACGTAATTTATTTATAACCCGCCGTTTTCAGAAAGCGGAGTAAATGAAGAAAATAAATAAAACACATAAACATACACAAAAAGACACTTAATTTGAATCGTCGGCCAGTAGTGACCGCACTTTCATATTAAGCGTATCAAATGGTTGTCAGAATAAAAAAATGGTTGTCAGAATTCAAAATAAAAAATAAAAAATCATGGTGGTTTCATCCATATAACAAGGATACCTGCGAGATTATATCTCCAAGGGAACAAGAACTCAATATTTTATAACAAACTTGTGGCTAAAGGGCTTATGGGCTTGCACACGGATGAAAGGGTCAAACTCATAGGCTTAATTATTCGTCTGTATGACGTTTGAGTAATTTTTTCTGTGTACTATGTTTCCCTAATTATGTTTCTATCTTCCTCAGTACTTCCCTATTTTCGTCTTGTACGATTTGTGTGTTAGAGGTAAATTATTGTTATTATGAAAGATAATTATAACTGACAAGGCATACCTCGTATGTTGTAAGAAGCGACAGATTCACTTACGTATTAAGTATATTTAAATATTAAAAAAAAAACATGGTCACCTGGTCCAAGTAACAAGGATACTTGCAAATATATATCTCCAAAGGAACCAAGAACGACCAAGTTAAAACAAACAAGGGGTTGAAAAAAGCTTGGGAAAAAGTATACCTCGAATACTGCGTCTTATATCCGTGTGCAAATGAACACATTTCCAGGTAACACTGAAGTCTACAATCACATGCTCACGAAGGAACGGAAAAAGAGCGTCATTGAAATGCAAGTACCATCTGCTCGGAGAAATAAACCAAATACAAGAGTATAACTGCCTGATGTCAAAAAATGCAGTAGTTTGCGAAAGATGATTACGATTACGAGTGAGGAACAAACGTGACCTAAACAACTCAATTTAGACTAATATAGCTAAATTTTCAAAGCGAAAGCCATTTTTAACAAATCTAGGTTATTTTTTCTTTCACAAGGCGAAATGTAACAAATCACAAGTTACGCGTTTGGTAAATATTCCTCACCCGCTCAAGGAATTTTGGAATCAAGAAATCGCGCACCTTAGTAAAGAGCAACGCGCAGTGAGAAAGGAGCTTGCAGAATCCGTAAATGCGAAACCGAAGAACTGAAAGCCTAACATTTGTAGTATTACAATTGCTGATGAGAAGTTGGCAGAAAGACTAATTTATTGTTGAATGCATGTCACGAAACGAATGGTATGTTTAAGCCCCCCCCCCCACCCGACCTGTTATGGATTAGCTCACTTCCGAGTCCTTTGCCCCTCTTAAGAACTGTTATAGTTCGAGGAACAGATTAGGTAAAATAAAGATGACAGTAATGGAGACAGGAAACTACACTTGCGTTTTTTCGGATGTAGTTTCCTTGCAGTTTCACTTTACAGCTTTTATTCGTACAAACGTTTTGACTCATGCCGTTTAATCTGTCCATTACAGGTACTAGAGTTTCGAAAGTGAAACTAAGTAGCTCAAACTAAGAACAATGTCGAGAACGTAAGGTTAAAATTTCGAAAACAACAGCTCAATTAAACTCAAGTAAGACAAAACAAGAACGAGAATACACGAAACATTCGAATAAAAAAAAATCGCTTGTCGCTTCTCTTTTCTGTCTGTTTTCGATCAAGTTATAAAATAAAGTGACTTTTTACGTCTTTATGCCGTTGGGTAAACGTCATGCCCCCCCCCCCCCCCCCTAATCAGCCCCTAACATGGAAAAGGTTGACTTATGGTACTCTGTTAATACATATAGTGAATTTTTACTATATTTATAGCCTACCTTTGGAAAAAATACACTTACGATCAGCAAATAAATTAGAAAATATTTACTTACTCCGATGACGTCGATTTCGCCTGAGTCCATTTCATCATTCTTCCGGAGCATTCACCTCTTCTCGTCGATGTGTCATACCTCTATGTCAAAGACCCGCTACTATAGTCTGAACTTTAACCCTCCTCTTTTCACGAGCCGAGCCTGAAACGAATCGCACGTTTGAAACAAAAATTTTGGCGAGATCAAGTCGTGAGTAACTCAGCCAGTCAGCGGTATTTCCTGCGTCAGGTTGTAACTGGAATGACGAAACATCTTAATTTATGAAATACCCTCTGAAACAAGACAAAAGATTTCGGTGGAATCCCAAAAATTTCATATTTATTAGACTTCTTGACCCCCGATGAAAAATTTTTAGCCAGCGTAGTTGTATGATAGTTGTACGAAAAAGTTGCATCTAGTGATATGTAATAGTTAATGAGTACTATCATTTAATGTGTCTCAGACTCGGCCAATCTTAAGTAGTAGTATCCAGTAGCATCCTGTCTTGCTCTAGGAGCATCCAGTCTTGCTAATAGTAGCATGCAGTAGAATACAGTAACACGGTAGCCTTGAAGTAGAAGCATGTAGTAGCATCGGTTAGTACTCTGCTACTTTTTCGTACAACTTCATACTACTATTCGAGATAAATTTTTCATCGGGTCCAGACAAACAAATCTTGTACATTTCCGAGTCTTCGCCAGACCACTTTAACATTTTTGCTATTTATCCGTAATCAACCGCTTGGATATGTACACAAAAATGTTACCGTTTTGAACTTTTTTACTTACGGCCAATCAAGTAATCAAATGAGGAAACTAAGTCAGATATGGGTTCAACAAGCATGTTTATTCCAATGTCGCATCTCTAATCGACTTCAAAAAGGTCTTTTAGATTTTTTTTTCTCCAAGTTCCTCGTATGCTAGCAGCGTTCCCGGCGAACTGAATCTAGAGCAAAATATCTAGTGACACTGAGAACCGAACCTTTCAATCCAAATTTCCAGGATTTTGCAAATGTTGCCAGCTTATCCGTCAAGGAAATAGTTCAAAATTCGATTCATAATGTCTCCTATGCCGCGATTCAGTAGAGATACTGAATCTTTAATCGACTAGAGAAACAACTTTGAGCTTTAACCAAGTTCCCAGTTTCGGCCGAATTCCTGCATTTGCCCGGCAAGAAAACTCAATTCCGATATGGATTCAGTGGTCCTCCTTACCCCTTAAACGTATATATCGTTAGCTTTGTAAAACAAATTTTTTTTTGGTCCTAATTCGATGCCCCCCTCCCTTCTTTGCCTCTAAATATAGGGCTAAAGGACCAATCTATGGACTTGGCCTGTACTTTGCCAGTGATTCCTCATACGAAGTTTGAACAACATATGTCGACCCCTTCGACACGTGACCGACGTCACCATCCCTCCTGGGTCCATAGATTAAATAAAGTGGCGCCACTCACGTGCAGAGCTTTCGCCTGCTGAATAAAGGGGTAAGGTAGGGGCTGGGAAATTGGTCAACAAAACTTCATTAAATTGTTACTAGATAGTTGTCGGATGCATTCTGTCTTTTCGACCCAGTGAATGCCCGCTAGGGCTTTGAAGATAACTAAACTGATCGCATACACTTTTTGTTCATCATTAGTATGTTCGAAAGTTGCAACAGCATGTCTCCTCACTCTATATCGACTATGTCATGGGGTGTTAAAACTTCATGCTGAATTTCTGGTTCGGGGAAAATAATTTTCATATTCAGATTCAGCATGTCTTCCTACCCGTGAATCGAACATCTAACCAACTGCAGATACAACTTTAACTTTTTCCAAATTGTCCGGTTTTTGAAGGATTCCAGGTGAACTACTTGTCCGGCGAGAAAATGATTTTCTTATTTGGATTCAGCATGTCTCCTTACCCCTAGTACGACAATCTTATTAGCTTTTAAAAATAGTTCTTTTCGTCCTTCAGTTTGAAACCCCTCCCCCCACCCCTGAAAATACAGCTTTTGAGCCCATCTACGAAACTGACCTATTCCTTGGCCCAAAGAATCGTCATACCAAGTTTCATAAATATATCTCATTCCCTTCGAGAGTTATCGTGCGTACAGTCAGACGGACAGATGGACAACTTTTACGAAGTCACAGGTATCACTCCACTTACGTTTTGGGATCCCAAAAGCACCAAAGAACCACATGAAACCAAAGAATTCCAAAATAGAATCAAAACAACTATGAAGACCAACTTACTCATTTTAAATATATATGAACAACGGTCTACGACATGTGATTCTGATCAAAAAGGCGAAAATACTGCACAGAAAAAAAAGTTTTTACTGCACAGCGAAGGGATTAAAGTTAGCAGTACTAAAGAACACCAACAGCCTTGTAAACAGTCAATTTTTCTAGCAAAATTATTTTTGTCAGTGCTTCTTAGCTGAACTATCACGATCCAGTGCTCTGGTGAGGGATAATAGGAGGAGTAAACAAGCCTTACAGGAAGGTCAGGTTTAATCCTTGTAATCCAGAATAAGGAGAGCACTGGCGAAGTGAGAGTTCAGAATGAATTAACGAATGAATGAATAAATGAATGAACGGATGAATGAATGCATAAATGAACGAATGAATGAATGAATAAATGAACGAATGAATGAATGAATAAATAAATGAACGAATGAATGAATGAAGGAGTTATTAAAAAAGCTGGAATCTTCAATGCCCAGAGGCGAACCAGCAAGGGACTAATTACCCTCGAAATAAAACATCAACAACAACAAAAACTTCGACAAAACTAAAGAAAATAAAGGAAAAAAAGAAAGAAAGGAGCTTGACTTACCCGGTCTGGGACGCCCAACCAGAAAAAACAACACATTTTCAACCAATCACCACTAACTATCCAAACAAAAAAAATAAGGAAAAACACACCTTAAACTAAGAGTAAGCAACTGAACGGTATATGCAATTTCGAGCAAAGAAAAACGTAATTGTTATCAAACACCATGATAAATAGGCAAAGTAGAGCAGACAAAATTACCAAAATTAGCACGTGACTCAATTTAAGAATTCTGAATACTCCTTTTCTGGCAAGATTATTTGTGTCAGTTTGGTAAGCAACTGAACGGTCCATTGCGATTTCGAGCAAAGAAAAAACTTACTTTTAGCAAACACCATGATAAAAAGGCAAATAGTGCAGATGAAATTACCAAAATTAGCACGCGACTCAATTTAAGCCTTCTGAGTACTTCTTTTCTGGCAAGATTATTTGTATCAGCGTCGCAAGCAAATGAACGGTATTTCTTATTTGCGAAAGTGATCTGGGGCAAGGAAAAAACTATATAGCGATTGTGTCAAAGACTGTTAACAGGCAAAATAGTACAGAAAAAATTAATAAGATTACCATTAGGTCTTACTACAAATACTGTAAATACCTGTTTTATTTGCCTATATAGTATCAAAATCGTAGAATAATCCGAAAATACAAAGCTCACGATTAACAGGAAAACTCCAGGAGCTTCAGTATAATTTATCTGGACGAGCATATCAACGGCCTACTCCATATCACGGGCTCATCCGTTTGTTCTGTTGATTTTTGCGTCTACTTTGTTGTACTAGTGTTTCTTCTGTTGTTTATTTGTTTCTTTCTCTTTTTTTACTCCACTAATTGTGTTGCGAGAGCAACACTCTGGTTTTGTCCTCGTTTTTTTGTTGTTTTTTTCCTATGCCGCCGATTTTATTTTATTCCTGGTAACTGGTAAGGGTGCAACCTTTGCAGTTTTCACGGAAAGTGTGGACCTTAGGCCGGCTTGATGAATATGCACTTGGGATTGCGGTAGGGAAATGGTATCAGATGTGCGTCTCAAACTTTAAAATTTCTCTCATTGCTAAAGAAACTAGAGCTTACCCTTTGCTCCTTTCTAAGTGGTGACGTTATAAAGTTAACCAAGACAGATATAATTCTTTGTTCTACAGCAATCGATAGCCCCTGATGAGCTGATCAAAGTATATGTCATTAATGTTTTGGTACACAAGTTCCTTCATGAGATACACCAGTTTGAAAGTTTCAAGGAGTTGACGACTTCAGTAGTAAGGTATTACACTGCACTGAAACCAAAAATAGGCCGATACCAATTGTGACACACGTCGGGTACTTGTAAGCAACAGTCGGCTGTTGGCTCATACATCTTCGGAAATGAGGGGTTTGCAGCTTTTTGCTAGTTGGTGTACCTGTTATTTGTTTCAGATATATTCGATGGTAAGAACAATTTGGTTCCCAAATATAAGACATGCAAGGGACTTGTAAGTAATAATAAGCTGTTACGCTATAATCATCTTCAGTGATGAGGGGCTTGCAAGTTTTGCTAGCTGGTGTACCCATTTTTTGTTTCCGGTGAACTTGACGTCTATCACGGGAGAGGGGCTTGTAAGTAAGAATCGTTTCACGAGGCTAGAAATTTATGCAAATTGGTGCACATTGTGTTTGATTTCTATAAATCTGACGGTAAGAAAGTTTGTAGCGATGGTCTATCGCTGTAACCTATGATCAAGTATGTCTACGCAACGGGTATAAACGATAATGTAAAACAATGAGGTAGTTTCGCAACAATTAATAGCCTAATGTCATCTATGGTATTTTAATCCTGAAAAATTACGGATAGCTTCATAATACCAACTAGATTATATCAGATATTGTTCCAAGTTTTCATCCTCCACGATGTCTACGATTAAAAAGGATAAAGCTCAACTGACCGCAAAGTCAATTTAGTCCCTTCTTCCGATATTCTTTTGTTGTTGTTTTTACAACGCTGAGGAATAGCCTTTGATCATGAGATTACTGATTGACTCCTTCTTAGAACATACCGTTTTAAAAGCTCCGATCAGTTGACAACTTCAGCATTTAACCTCGCTTTTAACCGACAGCGAAGAAGCAAACCCAAAGTGTTGCTCTCGCAACACTTTAGTCGGCGAAGTCGACCAAAGGTTGCCGAGGCAACGTAGGTCTAGTTTCACATTGTTTTTGTGCAGTGGGTTACAAATAAATTAGTATTCCTATTATTATTAAGTCTCAGTTTAAGCCTTCTTTTTGGCAAGATTACTTTTGTCGATGTAATAAGCAAATTAACTGTTTCCTATTTGCTAAACCACATGATTTCAAGCAAAGAAAAATATATGTATGATTTGCATCCGACATAATGATAAAAGGTAAAAGAAGCAGAAAAATTACCAAAATTCTCATGACGACTCAATTTACGCTTTCTAAATCCTTTTTTTTTTTGCAAGACTACTTTTCGAACTTCGTGAGCAACTAAACGGTATTTCTTTTGTGCGAATAAATTGACTTCAAGCAAAAAAAATGCTATCTTGTTCTTATCAAAAACCCTGTTAAAATGGGGAACTAATTGATACAGACCTCAGAAATACTGAATTTGATAGGCCTCTTCCTAATCGTATTTCGACTGTACCGAACCGCCAGTGGCATCGATTTGAACTTTCACAGAATGTTCGTTTCACACTTCGCACTGATCCCTATATTTGTATGTCAACGGGTTTCCAGTCAAATACACTACAAAATAGTAGGCGTATAACCAAGAACAAACAATCAGATAGGACCTCCAACTCTCTATCTCTGTACTATGACTATGCGGAGTCGAGTATTTCCTCATGCCTTTTCCGCTGCGAACGGGAGGAGGTTAGTAGCTTCGTGCCACATCACGTTTCGTTACCTCTACAAATAGCTAAATCGCTGTTCAGTCGCTGGTGAGGAAAAGTAGGGATCAAAGCTGATTGGTTATATGACGCGCTCCAGAGCGGGTCAGCACACGGAGTATGCTTCCTGCCAGTCTCCTTCACTATTTCTTGTGCGATAAGCAACGGCGAAGACGGAAGAGGAGTAAACGGGTATCAGCATCAGCTCAAGCTACGTTTACACGGAGGGTATTTACCCGTACTCCGCGGGTATTTTTCTCCGCAACAGCAACAAATCCCCGGAATTTTCGACTTCAATTTCGCGAACTTTTTACCCGGGTATATCATTTTCGAAGGGTGTTCTTTGACGTCGGCACCAACAAAATCGAATTTTCGAGCAATAATTTTGATGATGTCCATATAAGAAGTGAACCAAATTGACACATGTTGGTAGAAAGATATCTTGAGCTTTACAACCTTGGAATCTATTGCCACGACAGTACTCTCCCTTGAAAACTACCCGAGTACCGTGTGAACACTTTCCCCTCTCGTCTCCATGGAAAATACCCGCCGTGTAAATGATCCTTCAAAGCTAGAGTAAATACCTCTAGGTCCGCTCAGTTTTGCCGAGGTTTTTATCGTCCCTGCATGCGACTAAAGACAGAAGTTCTATCTGAGTATCTGTTCTTTGTATAACTGATTAATTGTTTGTAGTGTAGGAGACATTAATTAGGTAGACGGGTTTTCATTTAGCGTTACAGAATGGAGGAGACGTAGCCATTGTAACCGTTCTAATAGTAGTAACTGAAAGTGTAAATGGAGCTACGAGGAAATTTATTTATGATACAATTTTATAATTTGTCGCATATTTATACATATAGGCTATCCAAGGCTGAACCTGTTAATCCTAATCCAACAACAATTTTGTTTCATACGACCCACCGTTAGGACGAGACAATATTTCAGACATCGGCTGAAATATTCTTGTCGCGTTTCAAGCAAGAAAGAAAATCTGAGAAAATATTAAGTTGTTCGCCAGAATTCATTATTAACAGGTTGTCATCTAAGACCGACGAGTATGTATTTGTTAATTATTCACAGATGACTTATTAAGCTCATGGACGGATCCGAGTTTAGAAATTCTGTCGTCGCGGCATCAGGAGAAAAAAGTTACAGGCGGTTTGCGAAGGGGTTAGAGGGGTTTAGAGTCTGTGCAATCAACAAATCGAGTGAAACCGCTATTCCTGATACTCTGATGGAAAGAAACACTTATGCGCATAAAAGACTTGCGGTTTTTAATAAAAAAAAAAGAGACACTTTGTAATTATTAATTTTTTTTATGCTATTTATTATGTTTATTCAACCAGAACATATTGTTTTGCCATGGCCCTCTGGCTTTTTTATAATTATTTTCTATTATATCCTATCAAGTGAACTTCCTACCGGCCCAGGCAAATAAACGTAAGAATTCGCGCGAGTGAACTAGACTGCATAACCCTCGGCATAACTTACGGCAGACGACATATCACCTTTTTCAGCTAACAACGACAAGAAATTCAGTGCGTGATTGTGGCCTATCTATCCAACACTTTCCGCCTCTTCCCATGAATTCCCCCAGTGTCGCTTTTACGTCTGGGTATTCCACTGCAGGTCTTACAGAACCACATCACTGATTCCATCAACAAACCAAACGCCATAAATCTCTTTATTCTCTAACCCACGGAACCAGTAGACGAAATACGGTCACAACCCTATCTAAATTGAATCAGGGTATGTTGTGTGGGTCACTTCAGTACCCTTAGTTGTAAACTGCACTCATCCGCTGTTCTCACGCAACCTCTGACAGGATTTTCAGATCACCCAGTGGGAACGAGGTATTTCCGGGGTCTGTCGGCTCTACCTCAGCTTTCAAAGGGCTCCCGCTTTGCCAGATCAGAGGAGTCCTATTCCTTTCCTCCACAAACATGTTTTTAGATCCCAACACGTAGGTGACGGGATACCTATGACTTCGTAAAGTCGTCCGTCCGTCTGTCTGTTAACACGATAACTCTCGAAGGGATTGAGATATTTCCTCCAAACATGCTGAGGGGATCCTTTGGGTCACAGTAAGCTACAGGTCGAATTCGCAGATGGGGTCCATAGCTGTTTATTTAGGGGTGGATTCAAATTAAGGGACGAGGTTGATTTTTTTAAAACTAATAAAATAGTCGATTTAGAGGTAAGGAGACATGCTGTATCAGAATATGAAAACTATTTTCTCGGCGAACAAGTTGTTTACCTGGAATCCGGCAAAACTGGAAAATCTGTGAAAAGTAAAAGTTCAATCGGAAGTTATTTCAAGGTTCGATTTAAGGGTAAGAAGACTTGCCGGACGTATAGTTCGCTCGAAGTCCGGATAAACCAGAAAAAGTAAAAGTTATATCTGAAGTTGATTAGAGGTTCGATGTAGGGGTTAAGGGGTGAATTCATTTTTTAGCTTCAGTTTTTTGCCACAAAATAAGATCCCCGGAATCCGACCGAAATCGGAAATTCGGCAGAAGTAAGGAAAGAAGTTTAGATTCATTTCAAAAGTAGATATGATTTCAAAGTAGAGATGACTTAGCCTATAGGGATAAACACACATGCTGAATCCGTATCTGAACTTTGTCTTCTCAGACGATTATCAATTTCCTTAATCTATTTCTAAATGTTAATAGTAAAAATGTTTAAGGACTCTGGCAAAGACCGGTTTTCTACAAGACCCAATCGTCTGGATAAAACATCAAATTTTTGGAATCCCATCGAAACCTTTGGTCTTCTTATCTCCCTGGCTACTAACAAGGCACAATGGAAGGGTTGGGATGGGCTTTGCTGATTGGAAGATACAAGTAAGAGATATTAGATCCAATCACTATTCTCTTGTGATGTCTACATATGTACTTGTGAGGACTTCTAGTATTGCGGCAATTCGACGGCGTCTTCTTCAAAAGAGCCGCAACGTCTGTGGATAAATCTGTTGGTTTGTCGGTTCTTTTCTTCCACTTACAGCCTGAAGAGGACCTTTGCCAAGAACGGCATAGACGTCGCTGAAGAATATCCTAGCTGACTTATCCGTTCTAAGTACTTTTTTTTTTTATAAATACATATTCCAAAAATTCGCACAGCGCCAGACACACATGTGAAGTTTCATTAATTTTCCCGTTTGCTTTGTTTTGTGGCACAAACTTTCAAGTTCGGAATGCATTTTAGTAAACCAATTTAGAAGATAAGAGAAAATTTGGGAGGTGTCGCAAACATTCAGGAAGCTTAACAGCTGTGAGACGCTCTCCGACAAAAATGAAAATTGCTACTCATGGCAGCCCTGCTCTCGACTACTGTCTGAACAGCGCATTCCAAATCTCGCGCTCTCGTACCAAACTCGGGACTCCCGACCGCCAGAAAATACCTGTTTTCTTTGCGGGGATACGGGACTTGTGACAATCACTAGACTAGATACGTTTTTATGTTATATTCCGTCACAATCCTCCTATTTGCAATTTTTTTTACTACTGAGATGAAGCCATTTTCTTGCGTTTTTGCCATGACAGTGTCTATTGTTCCCGGACCTGAAACTGATACCGCAAATGGTAAAAGTACTCGACCGGTAGAGGATTCTGCCACAAAGGAGCAAACTGGTCGAGCAATACTCGACCTGTTCCTTTCTCACTCCAACTTCCATAGAATCAAGTACTTATAGCTTCCCAAGACACGAGTATTTGGCCAGCCTAGTACTAGGCTACTAGCGACTGGATGCACGATTCCTTGACTTGTCGAGTACTAATAGCTCCCATAATCCTTGTTTCTCTACCGGTCGAGTACTATTAGCATTTGAGGTATAAGTTCCAGGTACGGGAACGACAGACAGTGTCTTTTGCCAAAACGATAACGGGGAAAGATTCGCGGTTCTGCAGAATCGTGAATTTGCTTCGATAGTCACCTCTCGATTCTCATTCTCCATAGTCCTTCCTCATTGGTCAACAAAGTGCGGATGCTCAAAGCGTTAGCCGGTGGCTAAACTGGTATTTTGGTTGAGATTCCAGCCCAAAAGTGAATTTTGCATCAAGTATTAAGACGAAGAGTATCCAAAAAATATCAAAGAATCCTCAGAATGTATTTCCAGTTTTTAATTATTCCAGGATACAGTGAAAAATGGATACCTCAGCTGAATTTAATTAGAGGTGTATTTCAGCCCTTCTTGGCAAGGGTCCTCTTCGAGCTGAAAGCTGAAAAATGCGAGCTGAAAAATAAAGCTCTAATAAAATTGAGCTGACGTATCCGTTTTGCACTGTCAAATGTGATTCGCAGTCAGCTTGGGCTGAAGGAATATTTATTACAGGGTATATTACAAACTTTTCCTGGTCGTAAGTGAACATCGAGACAAATTTGAAGATGATTTTCCAGAAGAAGATTGCGGCTCCCTATGGTGGATTTTGGGGCATAAATACATGCTTGATTGCTCGTATGCACACGGAATAAAGCATGTCAAGATAATGTAAATGCGTAACAGTCCGCTTTAAATAAGCGTTTGGAACCATGACAGGGTCTCTCTCCGCTCTGCTTCTTTTGACTAGCAACTGCTTAGACTGAACTGCCGGACAAAATATTTCCCCGGCTCTCTCTCTCTCATTATCTCTGACATGCCCAAAGCGCTTATCGTAGGTTATGTGAGTTTTCGGATAGTTATTCATGGCTGTAGGCAGAATGGCTATTTGACGTGAGGGTTTGTTAGCTTCCATAATTAGTGATTGCGTTTTGGACGAACTCTCAGTTCTCGCTTCTGATTTCTTGATTTGCGTACAGTTTAGAGTTTTTGCTATTATCGCTTCTTAGATCTTGTCGAATAAATGTGTTTTCATGTGTTGAAAATATGTGTTCTTTATGGCTTGTGCATGGCTGCAGTAGTAGGGCTAAAGCCTCAGCGGAAAATGTACACATTTTTGGGCAACGAAAGCCACGATGACTAATTACCTACTAGAGACGTCACTAGCCAATCGGAGGGGGGGGGGGGGGGGGCTCCAGAATCATTCGTGACGCCTCTGGCCTCTGGTACCTACTCAATTTATTTCACTGAACTACCGAAGTTACTGGCTACGTACTTGACATCGTTATCTGCCAGATAGACTGTTAAGTTTGTGACCGACGTTTCCGGGTTCATTTGAGTAATAAAGCAGGTCCTAAATATGATTAAGTTTGTATCCCCTGGATCAGTACTTTTCCAATCCAAATACTCAGTCGATGAAAAACAGATGATCGTGTCTGAGCATATGTAATTACAAAAGGGGCTAATAACTCCGACGACTCTGGGAATGTATAAGAGAAGTGCAGACGGCCCAAACCACAGATGAACGAACCAAAACTCAACGAACTTTCTTTAGAATCCTGGCGAGATAAATGTCACTGATCAGTAATCAGCCTGTGCCAGGACTGTCGGCTACACCCCAGCTTTCAAAGGGAATAGCATAATACGAAAATTGGTCTCCTAGGATTCTTAACGGCCTTGCCACTGACCAGGGGTAGAAGGTAGTTAAAGGATTGTCGACAATTTTCTGAATTTCAAGTTACTGTGCTCGGCTGCTGCTCTCCTGAATTCCCAAGTGGGGTTCTTGACAGCAAAACCATGGCTTGGCCGCATATTCCTCAAAAGAGCCAGCGATAAACATTTCCACGGGCTTTTTACGAAATAAATTCATTCATTCATACGTATGCACAACCTCCGTCCCGATCACACAGAGCAAATCGCGGCGATGAACGAGATTTTTCAATCGCAGTGACATAAGATTTTTATCGCCTGGATGTTCACACTGAATTTTCAACGGCAACAGAATTTAACAGGAAAAATAATTAAAATAATTAAAAATAACCCTTAAAATAATTAGAATAGTAAAAAATAATTAATTTTTCCAAAAGTGAATCATCAAAAGGGTCGTCCATGTTTCTGCTTGACCAAGCACTTATTTTAGCAACGAAAATCTCGGAGATGGCCGATATCGCCTCAGTGAGAACGTCTGTCTGAACCTAGGCTAAGACTATCGGGTTCATCTAATAATAATGAGTTACTATTCCGTCCAAATGACGAGACAGGCAAAAATAAAGACTACAAACAACAGTCTGAACAATGAAAGGGAGAGTAGTTAGTCCCTCAGCAACGCCGCCAATATCACATTACCAATGGTGATTTTTGATATGCCGGGAGGTGTAAGCACTCAGGATTATGAATGGTCTTTAATTGCAAGGAACAGACCAATTTGTTATCCGAGGAGAGATCTTCCTTATGGCGACTGCTTGTACTGGATTAACTTTTCCTTATATATCTGGATCAACTTAGAGACGACATGTATACTTGTTTCTCGAGGATCACCGTCATGACTCCTTACATCATGCTTTCACCTTGTCAACTCTCAGTTCAAAACGAAGTGCGAGGCGTAACATGAAGTGAATTTTAGTTGCGAGGGAGCCACCTATGGCTGATGATGGTGCGGACAGAAGTAAGGCTTTCCCGGCCGGATTTTCTTCACTTTCATGATGATGATGAAAATCTCAACCTTTCCGTACGGAATTGATAAGGACGCCGAAAACCCTGTAGAGATTCCATTCAGCAAGCTCCTGACCGTGTGTTCGCAGCACTAAACGAGCATTTGTTGGGAAGCGCATATTTTGCCCGATTTCTGCGTCACTGAATTATTTTGCACTCCGCCAACGAATTTTTTTTCGACGTTTTTTTTGTTTCATCGGGTCATGCTTATTTAAGTGAATAAGCGATGTGGCACTAAACTGTCGTAGCCTCAACTTTTTATGGCACTTGCCTTCCGGCCAAGTGCCATATCCTGATCATTTTTCCGTCGGTCAGTCCGGTGATCGCGAGTTAGGGTACTTCCGGATGTGCTAGGACGATGAAACTTGGCAGGCATATTAGGGACCTAATCAAACTAACTTGGAAATAGTCAATGGCCCGATCCGACCATCTTCGGGGGACTTCATGTCTTTATTTGCCCATTTCAAGTCCGGACCGGATCCGGTGGCTGTGGGGGGAGTCGGATGGGGGAACCAGAAATCAAGTGATACGCTTAGACTCAAGGGCTTTGGTTACAAATGAATTTCTGGCGCCCTTAAAGTGCGCATCATCACAGGCAAGTGCAAAAATAAATACTTTTTACCAAACGATACATTCTCGTGGCTTCTAAGGGTCCATGATCATTCTATCTTATCGTGTTTTGCTTACAAATGATCACGACAAACCCTAAAATTAGCAAATTCCTACTTTCATCCTCTGACCCAGCCTTGCAAGGCCATATGAGCTTCTAGCTCTTGTTTTGGGGATCCCGAAACGTAAGTGGAGGGATACCTATGACATCACAAAAGTTGTCCGTCTGTCGGTCTGTCCGTCCGTCCGTCTGTAGGCACTATAACTCTCGAAGGGAATGAGATATTTTGATGAAACTTGGTGTGAGGATTGTTTGGGTCAAGAGTAAGGTCAAATTCGTAGACCGGCTCTGTAGCCCTACATTTAGGGGTGGGGGAGGGGGTTTAATTTAAGGGGCAAATGAAATATTTTTTAAACATATAATGTGATAGTAGATTGTGGGGTAAGAAGACATACTGAACACGATGATGAAAACAATTTTGTCATCGGACGAGTAGTTCGCCCGGAATTCGGCCGAAACCGGAAAGTTTGTTAAAAGTAAAAGTTATATTTGAAGTTGATTAGATGTTCGATTTAGGGATAAGAAGACATGCTGAACACGGTGGTGAAAACCATTTTCTCGCCGGGAAAGTAGTTCGCACGGAATTCGGCCAAAACCGGAAAGTTTGTTCAAAGTAAAAGTTTTATTTGAAGTTGATTAGATGTTCGATTAAGGGATAAGAAGACATGCTGAACCCATATGTGAACAGTATTTTCTACCAGGACAACTTGTTCGGCCGGAATCAGGCCAAACCGGAAAATTTGTTAAAAGCAAAAGTTTTATTTGAAGTTGATAGACAGATTTAGGGGTAAGAAGACATGCTGAATCTGTATATGACAACCTTTTTTTTACCTGGACATATAGTTCGTTTGGAATTCGGTTGAAACCGGATTTTTTTTTTTTTAAGTTAAAGTTTTTACTTGAAGTTGATGAGATGTTCTTTTTACGGACAAGGAGATACGCTGAATTCGTTTCTGAACTTTTTTTTCTCGACAAGTATGGTAGTTCGTTCGCAATTGTCTGGATCAAATATTAGATTTTTGGGATCCCATCGAAACCTTTGGTCTTGTTTATGAATGTCGAAGAAGTACCCGGCAATCAGTCGCGCTTTTACGCGCCTTCCACGGTGATCCTAGGACTTACAGGTAACGTTAAGTCGATGTTCTGATGTCGTTTGTTGTAGTTTTTGGCGAACTCGACTAGTAGCCTACTTTGAACAAAGGTTCCTAGAAAGATTCTGGATCAAACATAACTTTTAATATAGACATCTCAGTTTATTCCACCATTCACGTGTCAACGGAGGGATTTAGAGTTACAAAATCGGGCGCTTTTCTGATTAAGTTGGCATACATCATGGAAAACGAAGATTAAGAATATACTTTAGGTTTCTTAGAGATTATCTAGGCGCAAAAGAGCGTTCATACGGATACATTTGACCTGAAGCTATCTGAATGTTAAATAACGCACGGACGGAGGGTGCGATTTGTTTTAGATATCCCTTCACTACCGTTTGGATGAACGGGCCTGAAACGACAGAAGGCCTGAGGCCTGTCAGATGCAGTAGGGTACTCCGTTAGACACCTTCTTAGACACAAAACACAAAACTCCTTTCGGTTGGCCTATGCGTCTTAACTAATTGGATGACGCTGTTCGTCAGAAGAAATGAAAAGCAAGTTTTTGTCACATTATGCTTCGGTTTCAAAAGATATCATGCCGAAACAGTGCAGGTTACGACCAAAATAACCGAGATATTTCGACCGCAGAAAACATAGACGTGATATTCTTGCCCGTATATACCAGTCAACTGTTTTACCAATAGTCATTTTTCCAGCGGTGGTGGTGAATGGTTTTAATCGTGGTATGATTGCTAGTGTCCGTGTGTGCTATTTTAAATATTGTAAATTTTTGCTTGGATACATTTTATTTGCTAGAAATACACATCTAATTAATTCCGTTTCAGTTAAAGATCCTGCCCTGTCAATTCAGCAGAAATTTGATAATTTTGTAGCTAAAGCTAGTAATATTCTGACTCTGAAGAATCTGTTTCCGTTTTTCGATAAAAAGCTAATAGTTAAGTAAGTACAGTGCTTTGTTTAATGTACGTCAATTGTTATTTATTGTTATGAAAGTTATTTGTAACAGTGTTTTTTAAATTTATTTTAGTACTCCTCATTATATATTCTTTGAGGGAAATAAATAAATGAATAAATTAATGAATGAATATACCCAAGTACGGAAACAAATATGATGTCAAGCAACGGTAGCTCAACTGAACGGAGCTGCAATTAGGGAATAGAAGAAAGTCAAACTATAATATGCCCTTATTCCCTACTTCATTCAACTGTAGAAGAATAGTTAAAACCAGATTCTGTTCAAATATTTTCTTGTTTATTCAAGATTTTCTGATGGCTTCCACCTTAAAATATATCAGCTCAATTTTTTGTTAACAACGACTAATTAATGAATGAAGGAGTGGATGTGTCAACAACCACTCGAAAGACAGATATATCAAATGCTGAGGAAATAGAGAAGACAAAAGGAGCACGATCGACAGGTAAGAATCAAAATTATCGATCTGTACCGTAGGCTATTGAGAAATTCAACATTCTAGACCTGCTCCTATAGGCTACCCTAGTCCAAGTTTCAACGTTCCTTTGGAAAGTCGTCAACCCCTCGGCTGACATTCAACACGGCGCGACTCATTATTTTCTGACCGGTGACTAGTTCCAAAAAAATGTACTCAGAACCGAAGGGTCATACTTACTTATTATGACTTGGTATTGACTTTTGTCAGGTGACATTAAATCGTTAATGCATAAGATTTATTAGAACAGAAAGAGGTACGTAAATTAAAGGATTATGGTCGACTGAAAATAAAAGAACGTGATCTTCGGTAGTTTTAATTAAAGGACCTGTCTTACCTATAATACTAATGCAACCTACTTCCATAATCACTCCATATATTTCTAAACCCCGAGAACCCAATTTCGTACGGTACATACTAACCCCTCCAACTCTAACAAACCCACGCTGATTTCCTCACTTGTCGTGTTTTGCTACCTACGATGTGTATCACCTGACGTCACCGGAATTCTGGGAGGCTCCCCTCCACCCCTCGCCCCCCTCAAGGGTCCGGATCCAGTGCAATTGTGTAAACGATTTATCTGAGACAGATGCTTGTTCTTCCCAGCTAGTTTCACTCCGATCCCTCCATTCTAACCGTTTCTCGTGATTCCCGGTCCCCCCCCCAGCTCCCCCATTGCTACCAAATCCTGTCTGGACTTCAGGTGGGACATCAGAGACATGTCCTTTATTCAGTTATAAAGTTTCATTTCAGTTTGATCACCCGTTCAAAAGTTACACACTACTCAATTTTCCAGATTCCCCCGTCCTCCCCCCCCCCAGACGGTCGGATCAGGGAACTGATTGTTTCCAGGTGAGTTTGGTCGGACCCCTGATACGCCTACCAAGTTTCATCGTCCTAGCACATCTAGAAGTACCCTAACTCGCAGAAGTGTGACAAAATGCCCTAAATTTTCCAGATTCCCCCGCCCTCTACTCCCCCGCAGATGGTCGGATCGGGGGAAACTGATTATTTCCAGGTTAGTCTGGTCGGGTCCCTGATACGACTGCCAAGTTTCATCGTCCTAGCACATCTGGAAGTACCCTAACTCGAAAAAGTGTGACAAAAAAACCGGACCGACCGACAGACGGAATTGCTGTCGGTATATGGCACTTGAGCCAGAGGCTGCAAGTGCAATACAAAAGTATGATAAAATATACCGTATGATAAAAAATATGGACCCTAAAATTAATGATAAATTAGTTAGAAAAATAGATCGTGTTTTGTTGACTTGAAGTTTAACTTTTGAAAGTTTGTTCATTTAATCACAAGGGCGCTACCTGCTGTTTGATTTTGGTTCTTGCAGAAAAGTATAAAGTACGAAGGAACCTTAACCAAAGAAGAACGAACGCCTCGGGAAGCGCTTTACCTGTGAAACTAAGTTCCATCCGGCTTTTAACCCCAGAATAGTATAAAAAAAGAAGACAAAGACAAAAGGTTGTCCAAGGGCTGCACTGTCGGAAGCTTGACACCATTTTAACGGAAGGATGCGCAATTTCACCAGATTAAATCCTATCTGTTTATTTTGTTTCATATATTATGAGCCTGTGAGCGTGTTCTACCCTTCTGACAATAGTAATTATTAGTCACTATTCTCGTTCCAACCTCGTGAAAAGTTACTACGCTGACCGTTTCAACCTTCTCAAAATAGTAACGATATAGTAACTATTTGCTTACCACGCTCGGGAGCGTAGTAAGCGTGGTAACTACGTATTTTGTGATGTGATTAGCCGGTTTAGGCCGTGGCACGATCTTGTGCGGAAAATAGAAAATGCGTTCCAGCCTTGAAGCCAAGAAGCCAGGATTCGTGACGTCATGCGTAGTATCTATGGTAAGTAGGGTGGAACACGCTCTATAATTATAACATTTCCGCAACACCAAATTAGGTTTACCATGTTACTTTTAACGAAAACATGATACTTAAAAGGTCGCAACGGAAATATCCTGGAAGAGCTGCAGATAACATTCAAAGTATTGTCTGTTGTCATTGGGCGTCCTCTGTGAAAGCAGGGACCCATAAATTTCCTGTAATGACTCGCCATACAGGGGGCTTGTCAATGAGAGATTTCGGATGCGCTCTTGACCGAGCGTCAGATAGTTCGAGAAATACCCACGGGGATAAAATACCGACTATCCAGATAAACAAAAATGTTTGCAGCTGTTGTGCTGAACTAGGAATATTTATCTGTAATGGAAGAGTATCCTGGATCTTTTGTCCTAGCTTAGGCACCTGGTTGCATGCTGGTAATTTTGCCTATCTGAGCACGAACGCCGATTCCACCCAAGCGGAATTCTTGGAAACTAGGTGAGGCTCGGGCAACATAGCAACATAGAAGCATAGGAAATGACAAGCCCCCTGAATGGCGACTCATTATAGGAAATTTATGGGTCCCTGGTGAAAGGGATAACTAAGAAGCATCCTGGCATTTTCATTGTCTAAATCAGTCCATCCAAGACGCTAGGTTCAAACCCGCATCGTTACGACCGTGTATCATCCAGTGGGGCTATTTGGAAGCGTTCCTACTGGGGAAGCTCAAATATACAGTAACAAGAAAATCAGACAAAAAGACAAACATTTACCTGATAGCCCAAAAGTATATGAACGAAAAAGATATACAGCGAAATTCCCGGAAGTACCTCTATCTTTTCTCAATTAGGTTCGGGGTTATTCTGTAATTTCTGCTTGAAAGTCCCTGAAGTCCAGCAATGCAGTGTGTCCTACTGAATAATTAATGGGCGGACGAGACTGACTGGTTTGTGAATTCACAAATTCAATTTACTGCTTTTGTGAATAAGTTTCGCTGGTGTTAGAATTTTGCGGAGACGAAATGCACAGTTGTCTTCATAATCATCATTTCTTCATGGTTCCTCTCCCACTTCCCACAACATCGAGAACTTCTTCAAACTCTACCAAAGTTCTGACAGTGTGGCCATCATATTGTCCCTAACAAACTCTAGAAACTCAAGATGAGCTTACCTGAAACTCATTGTAACCTTACAGCAATCGATAATCCTTCCAAATATCCTGAATTAACCATGAAACAAAACTGTTGTCATAACCATAACTATAGTTTACAGTACATACATGCAACACTGAATTTTCTCTTTAGCTGTTGTCGCATCACGGACGGGACGGGCGTCTACCTGTTTTGGTGTGCTAAGCGCGAAGGCAAATACCGCGCACGCCTATCAGTGATGATTAATTGACGAAGAAGCAGAAAAAAGTCAGAGGACAGGTCACCGCTTCTGATATCATTGACGAAGATGTTTTTGTTTGGTAGTGGTGAACAGACTCATCAGCTGGGATAGCTGTGTTGATGTTTTTCAGAGAGACTAAATAATTTATTGCAATTTGAAGTGATAAGTATCCATATACATATGTGCCTGTAGATGGATAGATAGATCAGTGTCTTTCAAAAGCCCAAGGGCCATATACACAAAAACAAGAATATAACTTAAACAATCAGACTCCTTCTCAATTCTAAACATTTGTCTATATACACGCCCACTCGAGTAATAACGGTAGGGTATTACTCAAAATTTCGGGAAGTGACAAAATTACACCATCTTGATAAATTTTTCTTAAACCAGAAAGCTTCGGGCATCTACCGAGGATGGTCCAAATTTTCTTCCTCCTTCTCACAAAGTGGGCAAGCATACCCCTTATGCAGGCCCGTATCCAGGAAATTTTTTCGGGGGGGGGGTTGCCTGCGGGTCGGACAAAAAAGACATAGATTAGAGGGAAAAGCCTGTAAAAATTACTATTATTGTGTTACGGGGGGGGGTCAACCCCCTAACCCCCCCTGGATACGGCCTTGCCCTTATGTACCACAATCAACTATGATTCGCAGTGAGCTTGAGCTGCAGGAATACTTATATTTATCTACCTTGACTTGGAATTATATATATAAATATATATATATCTATAACGCCCACAGACTGAGGACAAAGAAAGATTCCAGCACTATCTGCAGTTTGTGTTCTTTGGTTCCTATTGGTCCCCCAACAAGGGGCGGTTCCAAATGCTTGGGCATGAGGGGTGACGACTTCAAAATATACGACTGGCTAATTCTCGGCAATTATACCAGAAACAAGGGACAAAAAACACAGCACCACAGACGAAAAAAATCTAAGAATTTCAAGAAATATAAATACCTTTTCAGAAAACGTTAGGGAAAAGATCAGTGCATGAATAACGGACATTCAAGCTTGAGTTCATTTAAGCTTCCCCTGGAGGGAGCGAAGCCTCGGTAGCAGGTTTTAACGTATGCACCCAGCAGACATTTAAATTGAGCGCCGCACCCGACTTTTTTCTGCAAAAAATTCAACAGTTTCCCATACAAATTCTAGCTATTAATGTGACCCAGACCCCCAAATCTCAAGCAGAAAGTCCCGGATAAGTAGTAAGTAATTTATTTCTGACTCGCCATTTGAAAAAGTCCCCGGATAAGTAGTAAGTAATTTATTTCTGACTCGCCATTTGAAAAGCGGATTATGTAAAATTTAAATTACAAATGACGCACCCTTCAACTAAATAGAGAAAAGTGAATTCTATGATAGGCGTCGCAGGCATAATTTCTTAAATGCTCCTTGTTTCTCGCTTCAAACTACCCCAACAAATTTTAGCTTTCAACGTGGCTCAAGACGGAAGCTAAAACCTCACCCTCGACCTCATGTAAATGGCACGCCGTTCGACTAGATAGAGAAACAGGCTACTATCTTGCTACTATGGAATACGTTGCTTTTTATGGCACTTGCCCTCCGGCAAGTGCCATATAGCGATCGCAATTTCTGTCCGTCCGTCGTTCGGTCGGTCGTTCGTCCAGGTTTTCTAGTTCGGGCACTTTCACACAAGCTTGGACGATGAAACTTCGCAGGCATATCAGGGACCCGACCAGATTAACTTACAAATAATAACTTCCCCAATCCGACTTTTCCCCGGATCCGGGAGTCCGGAAACTAGGAACAACGGTAGCAAAACGGGAGCAAAAGAGCGATGTCCAAATGGTGTATCGATCCAACGATCTCTGTGGTGTAGGTGCAGCGATTTACCAATACCGATACGCTTGGGCGAATTTAGAAGCGAATACGGGAACAGATACGGTTTAAAGATTAAAGCAAGACCAAGTGGTCAGAACGAATGCTAAATGCTAACCCGAGCAAAATAACCAGAGCAAAATAACTAGAGCTATTTTGATTTGATGCTAACTAAACTTCAACTAAACAAATCTCGTGAAACTCTTCCACATAAGCTAGGACAATGAATCTTGGCTGGCAGATCAGAGAACGGACCAGATTAACATGGAAATAATCACTTTCCAGATCCGATCATAGTGGGGGGAGTGGAGGGATGGGAAATCCGGAAAATATCAACATGCATAACTTTGGAAAGGGTAATCGGACATGCGTGAAACTTGACATGCGTCAAGAACAAGTGTTCGGATATTCAGTTTCAAATCCGGACCAGATTCGATACCTGCGGAGGCTGGGGAGGGGGGGGGCTGGAGGGGTCCACCGGAAATCTCCTGAAACGCTTCCCCATAAGCTAGGACAATAAAACTTGGAAGGCATATGAGGGAACCAATTGACTTGGAAATAATCACTTCCCCGATCCAGCCACCGCGGGGGGAGTAGAGGGTTGGGGAATACGGAAACTAGAAATATACATAACTTTGGAACGGGTAATCGGACATGCATGAAACTTGACAAGTTTGAAGAACAAGTGTCCCAGATTTTCAATTTCAAATCTGGCCCGAATCCGATAACTGCGGATGGGGGAAGAGGGGGGACCGGAAATCTTTTGAAACGCTTAGGGTCGAAGGATCGGGATGGAACTTGAAGGGAAGAAGAGCATTAATCCTAGATACTTTATTGACAAAATATGACCGGATCGTGTCGCAGTGGAGGGTGTTGGAGGGGGTTTCCTGGATTTCCGCGGTGATCACGAGGTCGGGTACTTCCAGATGTACCAGGACCATGTAATTCGGCAGACATATTAGGTACTCTCCCAGGTCGACTTGAAAATAGTTCCTTCAAGCGATGCGGTGATGTTGGGGGGAGTGGAGGGATGGGGAATCCAGGATCTAGTGACATGCATAACTTTAGAACGGGTGATCGGACGTGAATGAAACTTGACAGCTGTCAAGAACAAGTGTCTCAGATGATCAATTTCAAGTCCGGAACCAATCCGATAACCGTGGGGGGGGGGGGGTAAGCTGGAGGGTGTGCAAGAAATCTCGCGAAACACTTAGTGTGTGTCGTAGAGTGTATTCGAGACATCGGGATTGGACTGGAGGAAAGAACAAGCATAAGCCGTAGAGACAATCCTGACAAAACAGGACCGGATCTTGTCACAGTTGGGGAGATTTTGAGAGGGTCTTCCCAATTCTGGTCATCACGAGCTGGGGTACTTCCAAATGTGCTATGACCATGAAACTTGGCAGGCATGTTAGGAACTCTATCAGATTGGCTTAAAAATAGTACCTCCCCCGATCCGATAATCGTTGTAGAGGAAAAATTTATCAGTGAGTGGAATAAAAATTTCAGATTTAGTAGATCAAGCCGATTTACTGATGAAATGAGTATCGGGAGAGAGATGCAGCCTTGACAACTGCAAACCGTATCTGACAAATATGCTAACTGTTCTTACAAGTGGCATATGAGCTTTCAGCTCTTGCTGAAAACATACAGTCTTTTTGTATTCAAAACGAAAGTAACGGATGCCTATTGTATTACACATCTGTCTGTCTGTCTGTGACCCCTATAACTCCCAAAAGGAGTGAGATGTTTTGCCGAAAGTTTGAACATGGCAGCGCTTCCACTCGATCCTTTCAGAAAAAGAAGTGGGTGTCCTAACACCACCGCGCTCCAGCGCCACCGTCTGTTTTCCGCCACCCAGGAAATCTTGCATCATCAAGAGGATTAGTTGGGTCAGACGAAAGGGTCAAATATTTTGGTAGGTCCACCGCCACCGTACGTTTTCTGCCAACTCATTATTGCAGGTAGCGCAGGTAGCTGGTTCATGTAATCTTAGATCTAAATCGTTAAATGCGAAGAGGGGTCTACCGCCACCAAGAGCCGACTCTACGTTAATTCTAGCTAATACGAAGACTGAGCTTAACGTTTCAAAAAATTATTTATTTAAATCCAAATAAAGAAACTGTAAAACTTCAACAATTCAAGTCCCCCAACTGTTCATTTTTGAAAGGTGAGATCTTGAAGACTTTCCTTCTTGCTCGTAATTTTAACTTTCAGTAAAGTAAGTAAGTAATTTATTTATAACCCGCCGTTTTCAGAAAGCGGAGTAAATGAAGAAAATAAATAAAACACAGAAACATACACAAAAAGACACTTAATTTCAATCGTCGGCCAGGAAGCAGTGTAGAAGGTCGTGGGCTTGTTGGGTTATGTTGCCAATGATTTTTGATAGCGAAGAAGAAACATCCAAAAGGGTAACACTTGCATCTTGAATTTTGAACTTCTCCGTCAAAGTATGGTTATGGCATAATTTCGACAAGTGGAGCAGGTGCTTTCTTCTTCAGTAGCCTTCTTCTCCAGTTTTCTGTAGACTTTGCGACCTTCTGGAGCAGGTTTGGCCGAGAGCCCTTAATCACTGTGACACTAAATCCGGTTGGCGCTCGACACCCAATCAGAATATTAGGTCTGACAAGATTTAACCCTACCCTCCAGAGGAACTAATCCTCTTGGGGACGTAAGATTTCCTAGGTGGCGGTAAACACCCTTTTCAAATTTAAAGATTTAAATCTGAAGTTACTTGCACAGGCTACCTGAATTAAAAGGTGGCGGAAAACCTCAGTAGCGTTAGAACACTGCTACCCCGAAAAAAGGTAATGGTCACGCAGAATAAAATAGATACAAAGTAGGTTTGATCTGAATTGTCTGAACAAAAACTGTGAGGCCGATAGGCCGATCATCACAGTGCTTACAAAGCCGATTCATGTTCACTGCTAAAATATAAAATAGGTCTATGTATTATGCTAAAACAAGGAGATTTGCACAAATCAGATAATACTGAAATTTGCGCCACAGGCAAAAGATTTCAAAAATCAGCCTGTTTTTTGCTAAAAAAATACAGAGGTTTTGGGACAAAACCAGCTGCGTTCTTGGTAAAAATCGCACATGGTAAAAATCACGACTCGGTAACTGCATTTATGTCGTTCTGACAAGCTTGAAACACACGACTGTCATTCTAGCAAGCTCGGAACTTACGACTGTCTTCGTTAAAATATGACATGGAAAATCTCTATGTAACCATAAGACTAGAAAAAGGTTTCCGGGCGAAACTCAGGATAGGCAAGCTATACACATTGAGCTCTAACAAGCTCAAAACTTATGATTGTCTTGAAAATCTGTTCGCAAATTACGAAAAGAAATAGGTGATTCATTCGCAGGCAAAATTCACACAATTTGGTGTCACTCTGGCAAGCTCAGAACATACGACTGTCATTTTGTCAAACCCGTAACACATAACTGTGAATATGACGAGCTCAAACATACACGAACGAAACCTCTTCATAACACTGTCAGAAGTTACATAACACACAACACAAGAATGTGCGGTTTCAACAGACAATGTGTAACAGACAACACTTGGGATGTTATCTGTTGTGTTTGAAGACGTTATGCATGTAATGTTATGCATACCAAGCATTTCCGCGAGGAGCCAAAAATGCATCTGCTGACTTTTTTGTTTATCGTCATGTTGTCGGAAAAATCAGCAGATTTTTTTTGCATTTTTCGGTTTTTGCTGGCTCTTGCTCTTCGCTTGTTGTGCGTAAAATTTACGCAAAACGTTTTCAAAAACAACAGATAACATCCCAAGTGTTGTCTATTACGCATTGCTGTAGAAAGCGCACAGTGAACCATACGACTAGAAACAGGTCATTTACGGGCAAGATCGTGTCACATACAGCCAAGTTCAAAATATACGACTGAGCGTACGATTCTCTTTAAGCATAGAAGGGTGTCTCTCCATCGGTTCGTCTATCGCTTTGTCTCACTTAGCCAGTTTCGGCACTTGCATATAAGCTAGGACTATGAAACTTGGCATTTACATAAAGGACCCGACCGATACTCAATGAAAACTCCTTTCCGGATCCGGCCATCCGTGTGTGTGTGGTTTTAGCGGGAATCCGGGATCTTGTTACCCACGTGCATCACGAAAACGGACATGGGTCCTAGACAACCGGGATTTGAACCCAGAACCTTCGGCTTTCAAGGCGACTGCTCAACCACTGAGTTGAAAAGGGGATTTTGAACAAGGTGCGCAAACCACTATAATGGTCAGGAAGAAGTAGGCCATAGGAAAAGTGATCCCGCTGAAGACAAATCTATCTAAGCTCTTTATATCCCCATCTCACGGGATTAGATAGATATAATGTTTTTACAAGGGACACATAAATCAGCTGATTTGCGACGGTAAAGTCACCCGAGTAGTATTCCTTCTACGTAACATATGGTCGCATACGGTTGAGACGTCAAATGGCACATCCGGGTTCATGACTGTTATACAGTCTAAGTTTACCACTCTCTTCTTTTGGTCCCTATATGTATCACCAAATTTCCGGAACCTCCCTCCCCCCCCCCCCTACCCCATCTTGTTGACACGCGATTCGGAGGTAAAAATTTCAAATTTAGAGCATTTACTTCTATCACCCCGAGTCACTCAAACGGAAGCCCTTCCGGATCTTGGACACTTTACCTTTGCATAATCCAAGTTTCATCCCAATCGCTCCATCCGCTTAATTCCTACAAATGTTACAGAGCCCCCCCTTCCATCCCACCACCGTAACCGTAGTCGGATGCGGTTTGGACACGTAAATGTTGCATCCACGAATTCTACGGCACTTCCTACCGAACAAGTATCCCTTGAACCGAAGTTTTCGGTTACATTCTACTCCTCCCGATGATGCCGGACCTGGTCTGGACCCCAAAGTCCAGGAGGAGTAGAATGTAACCGAAAACTTCGGTTCAAGGGATACTTGTTCGGTAGTAAGTGCCGTAGAATTCGTGGATGCAACATTTGCCGGACCTGGTCTGGAGCCCAAAGTAACATATTTGGGTTCCTTGACCTTTGAACGATCCAATTGGGACCTGCGCATGTTAAACGATTTCTGGGCCTCCCTCTCCACCCCCCCCACCCCCCCCCCCCCCCCCCCATCAAAATCGGATGTGATTCGGAAAGGAAAAAGTCGCATCTAGGGCGTTTGTGTGTACCGTTCACCGATGCCCTGAAAACGGGTTGAGGTTCTTTTGGTCCGTAAAAAGTGCTTCTTCCTTAGTAGTGTAGACCACTTCCGACAGTTTGTCAAATCTGAGACCCGTAATTTGTGGGCTCGACCATCTGGAGCGTGTTCCAGCACTTCCAGCTTTCTAACAATTTAGGCGTTTCCTCGCCGTTCCCCGAGGACTCCTCGGGAAATCGAAGGGAACGGCGAGAATATAGGGAGTCACTCCACGCGGACTCCGCGAACAGAAAACAACGAGAAAACAGGGAATTCTTCCAAAATGAATTTTGCTCTAAAACTAAATATGCAGTTGACGAAATTAGTCTGGTTACACTTTATTTTTGATTTTGTTTGTTCTGATTCTTTTTAATTTTTTACATTGCACCAACACCAGCTAAAACTGATTCCCTCCAAATCTGCAAGGGAGTTCTTTTAGATGAGGGTGATGATAATTGGAGCATTCCCCGTCCGTGGGGACTCGCCAAAATATGGGGAGTGACGGGACAAACAAAAACGCGGGGACTACTCAAGTGGATTCCTGGGGGAACGTAGAGAATACAGGCGTAATCTCGCCGTTCCCCGAGGACTCCTTGGGGAATCAAAGGGAACGGCGAGAATAGAGGGAGTCACTCCACGCGGACTCCGCGGACAGAAACAGCGAGAACACGGGGAATGCTTCCAGCACGGATTTTGTTCCAAAAATAGATATGAAGTTGACGAAATTCTGGAGCCACTTTATTTTTGGTTTTATTTATTCTGATTATTTTTAATTAATTTTACATTGCACCACCACCAGCAAAAATTGATTCCCCTCCGAATCTGAAAGGAAGTCCTTTTTGATGAGGTTGATGATAATCAGAGCATTCCCCGTCCGTGGGGACTTGCGAGAATACGGGGAGTGAGTCCCTGGGACAAACAAAAACGCGGGGACTCCTCAAGTGGAGTCCGCGGGGAACGGCTAGAGTATGCCTTACGTCTATGATATTCTGCTGGAAAATAGAAAAATCGTTCCAGCCTTGACGGCAAAATTCATGACGTCATGCGTAGTAACTACGGTAAGTAGGTGGAGCGCGCTCGTAGCTCTATGCTGCATAAGAAAGGTGGCCCATTCAAATTAGTTCAAAAACATGGCTGGAAATTACTGGCAAAGCTCACACTAGTAAGATCAAAGATTTTTTGTTCATATTTAAGCACAAAGCCGTTCACTAGCATGGTAACTCTTCAATATTCTCCCCCTCCCCAAGTTTTTTGAACAAATGGGACTAGGCGGCTGCTAGGCGGTAGCCGGCAAGTCTAAACGATTGCCTGTGTAGTCTCTGCTTAGCAATGGCTTAGCAGGGGCATCACCACTAGGGGAAGGGGAGGATGACCCCCCAAATGTTGTCGGCCAGTTGGCAAAAATAGCCTACCTAGTTGGCGCGAAGCCCCGCGAGTTTTCGTAAAAACAGTTGATTTTTTACTTGGAAACAGTAGATTTTTTCAAAATCAGGCGGTTCCTCATAAAAATAGTCGATTTTTCTTAAAAATTTGTTAAAATCCGCTGAATTTTCGTCTAGACAGTCGTTTTTCTCACTAACCAGCCTTAACCAGCTCAAAGTTTACCTCGAGTGCCTTGAATATACTGATGTAGCTATACTGGGTGATTGGAATGCCAATTCTAAGTTTGGATCTTCGTCTAGTTATTACAATGACCTAACAGACTTTGCGGCTTCATATAGTCGGATTATTTTGGATGCTCTGCTTCTGCCAAGTAATTCATATAACTATGTTAGTGAGTCTCACTGTGAGTCAACATCATGGCTAGAGCACATATGAACGTCATCTGCTTGCGGTTCTCTGATTGAAAATATGAGTTTACTTTATGAGTTTGGTCCAGACCATTTACCTTTAGTGTTCATTTTAAATTTGGAAGTTGCCAATTATTTCCCTTCATTCAGTATCATCCGGACAGAGAGCCTTGATTGGAGTCAGCTTTGCTGCATTGCTGCAGTTTTGCTGAACTTGCACGAAAAGCCCGGTCATCCTTGGTTGTAAGTTGTAAGGTTATAGGTCGGAGAACTGTCTTATTCTCCTGGCAGCAGACCCCATTATCCACAATCTACCAGTTTGGAGGCATCTGCTGGACATACATTGATGTTGTACCATAGTTTTGTTTTTTTGTTTGTTATTTGTATGTTAGATTATGGCGAAAGCTGTATTAAAAAGTAAAAAAAATAAAAATAAGAGTCGTTTATATCCACAAGAAACGTTGATAAAAATGACCAACGATTTGGTAAATACCTTGCACCACCAAACATTTTGGCTAGTAACGGCTCTGCTGCTTAGGCCTATGCCATAAATAAGTTAGGGGCACTTTTAAACTTCTGTTGGATAAGCAGTAATATGAATATAGTAAAACTTAATTAAATTAGTGGTAGGTACTTTGGAAATCACCCAACCTAAATTTTGAAAAATAATATGATCAGATTAAAACATATCCAATATTTTTGCACAGTAAGCCTAGGCTACTGATTGCCAATTATCTATAATAACTAAAGTAGGTTGGAAGCTATGTGCAGACACAGCTCGATGCAAGTTTTATCCTTTGCTCCTACATTATGATGCATTTTATCGAGAATATATAAGGGAAGAATTGAGGAGACTTTTTTTTTTATGAAAATTGTTCACAGAGAGTGAGTCTTACCCAGTGCCTGTCCAGACCAAATACTAATTATCGGTGCTGGTTCTTCGATCGCCGTTCTTGGCATCAAAAAAGAGTACGAAATTCAAAATAAACAGGAAGAGGTAAATATTTTGCCATCCTCCCACCAAATCGCAGCTACGGGTTCCGGCTAAAAAAAACCCTGCTACCCCCCCCCCGGCTAAAAAAAAACCCGATACCCCCCCCCCGGTACCAAAACTCCCCCGACCAACCCCCCCCGGTACCCCCCCCCCCCCGACCAAAAAAAACCTGGTACCAAAAAACCCCGGCGAAACCCCCCCCCACATAAAAAAAGACAATCCCAAAAGAATCTCCTAGTCCCAAATACATACGCCACGGATAGTAGGCCTACAGTACAGTAGCCTGGGTACCCAGATAAGCTCATGTACCTACTGAGGGATGCATACGAGTAGGATAACTGGATGCAGTATCCAGTAACAAGTGTAAGAATAAGCTTGTGCGTGCACAAATGGTATGTATATGTGAAGCAAAAAGTGCTGGCAGGATGTGTTCTAAGTTTTGAATGCGTTAAGCGCAGGCAGAACAAAGATAAACAAGGGAGGGGAGTGTAAAGCGGAGGTGAAGGTTCATAGTGACAGAATAATTGCTGAAGTGAACAAACACACACATTCACTTAAGCTGTTGTCAGTGAGGTGTTAAAAGTGAAAGATCAAATCAAAACCCGTTCCACTCAGTGTAACGACCCCCCCCCCAACAAATCCTTTCCCAGTTCCTTCCCCTTCTTGGCGAGGAAGCTGCAGTTAGGTGCCGTTAGTCTTGGGATCCCAAAACGAAAGTGGAGACGGACCTAAGACATCGCAAAAGTTGTACGTCCGCCCGTCTGTTAGCACGATAACTCTCAAAAGAGTTGACATATTTTGTTCAAATTTGGCACGATGACTCTTTGGGTCAAAGTACAGGTCATGTTCGAATGTTTTGTGAATGTTAAATCTTTTGGATTCGTATTAAAATTAAAGTAGCCTATATGTTTTTTTTTTTCGCCGAGGGGTTTTTGGTACCGGGGGGGGGGGGGTTGGTCGGGAGGTTTTTTGCACCATGGGTGGGGGTGTTAGTTGGTCGGGGTGTTTTTGGTACCGGGGGGGGGGGGGGGGGGGTAGCTGGTTTTTTTGGTCCGGGGGGGTTTTCACCGGGGGGGGGGGTCTCGCCTAGACCCAGCAGCTACCACCCGTTTGAAGAAACGAGATGAAAAGCCACTGTACGATGAGATGAGAAGTAGTGCATTATAACATTCAAATGAATAAAAGCAGATAGGGAAAAACAGTTGAGACCCAATACCAATTCAAGTTTAAAGAAGGAACTGACATACTTAAAATGTTTTTCCTCCAAATTTAGAACATCAGTTAGAATATCCGTCCCAGAAGAAGCGAGATGAGGCCAAGTAGTGTGATGAAATGAATTTTCAGAGCCTAACTTAAAAGAATTCAGTGGAAACAGGTTCCACAACAAACAGGGGTTTACCTTTTATATCATACCGTACTATTGACTTATTGAAGCACCAGAAATATTCATCGCACACAAGCTTTCATTAGATTTCAATGGCAGATTCTTAGTGATGAAAAAAAACCCCAGACTGTTAAAAAAATAGATACAGAAACAATTAGCCAGATGTAGGCTATAGTGCAACTACCCGAGACAATATAAGAATTCAGTGGAAACAGGTTCCACAACAAACAGGGGTTTACCTTTTATATCATACCGTACTATTGACTTATTGAAGCACCAGAAATATTCATCGCACACAAGCTTTCATTAGATTTCAATGGCAGATTCTTAGTGATGAAAAAAAAACCCAGACTGTTAAAAAAATAGATACAGAAACAATTAGCCAGATGTAGGCTATAGTGCAACTACCCGAGACAATATAAGAATTCAGTGGAAACAGGTTCCACAACAAACAGGGGTTTACCTTTTATATCATACCGTACTATTGACTTATTGAAGCACCAGAAATATTCATCGCACACAAGCTTTCATTAGATTTCAATGGCAGATTCTTAGTGATGAAAAAAAACCCCAGACTGTTAAAAAAATAGATACAGAAACAATTAGCCAGATGTAGGCTATAGTGCAACTACCCGAGACAATATAAGAATTCAGTGGAAACAGGTTCCACAACAAACAGGGGTTTACCTTTTATATCATACCGTACTATTGACTTATTGAAGCACCAGAAATATTCATCGCACACAAGCTTTCATTAGATTTCAATGGCAGATTCTTAGTGATGAAAAAAAACCCCAGACTGTTAAAAAAATAGATACAGAAACAATTAGCCAGATGTAGGCTATAGTGCAACTACCCGAGACAATATAAGAATTCAGTGGAAACAGGTTCCACAACAAACAGGGGTTTACCTTTTATATCATACCGTACTATTGACTTATTGAAGCACCAGAAATATTCATCGCACACAAGCTTTCATTAGATTTCAATGGCAGATTCTTAGTGATGAAAAAAAAACCCAGACTGTTAAAAAAATAGATACAGAAACAATTAGCCAGATGTAGGCTATAGTGCAACTACCCGAGACAATGGTGTACATTTTGCCGAATAATAATAGGTTCTTTTGACAAATGACATTATTCTGAATTATATCTTACCAACTGAACTAGTGTTTCTAACAGTTGTATTACAATGCAAAAGTTAGGAAATGCTTTATAGCCAACTTTTTTTCGCAACTACACAAGAAAATGGTATGCACTAAATTTTGTTTATATAGTAGCCGACAGCTTATAAGTAAAATAAGATAACTCTTTGATCACATTTTGCCAGGTAAATGCCTCAAATTGTCCAAGCTTAATACAAGAAGTGGTTCCTAACAGTCATGAGACGACTGAAATAATATTACTAAGCTTCACACTGATCCTATTGATTCTGAACTAAATACATGCATGTTTAGTCTATGCCTCAATGTTCCAGTTGCCTAATTGCTCCCTGAGTCATCAGATGTCACATTCCCTTGGGCTTCATTGCCTTTGTGATAGGTTGTGACAAAGTAAGCTTCTTATTGCAAATCTGACCCTAAAGTCGAGATTCTTGATGGTATGGAGGTTACCCCCATAATTCCTATGAATTTTTGCATGCATATTTCGGATACAAAATCTTAACAAACTGTGTATGCCAGACAGTGTGATGCCCAGAGGTCTAGGACTCTGGGCTGAGGAATAGTTTTGCATAAGCCTACTGTTAAAACCATCTGAAGTATCACAACTAAAGAAAAAGAACATTCAGAAAGGAAAAACAAATCCAACAAAAAGAAGTTGATTTCATTCTCTGTGTCTGACAATTAAAATTTTGATTTGTTTTATTATTATTTTTATTAATATTTATTTGAATCCTTCAAAACTGAAGAGTAATGTATAAAAAGGAACAACAACATGTCAGTCAAACTCACACACACTTACATACTAATAAACAGCTGACCGTTAAAGACAAATTAGCCTACTAAATACACAACGAAGTACATGGAAAGTCATCAGATGTCACATTCCCTTGGGCTTCATTGCCTTTGTGATAGGTTGTGACAAAGTAAGCTTCTTATTGCAAATCTGACCCTAAAGTCGAGATTCTTGATGGTATGGAGGTTACCCCCATAATTCCTATGAATTTTTGCATGCATATTTCGGATACAAAATCTTAACAAACTGTGTATGCCAGACAGTGTGATGCCTAGAGGTCTAGGACTCTGGGCTGAGGAATAGTTTTGCATAAGCCTACTGTTAAAACCATCTGAAGTATCACAACTAAAGAAAAAGAACATTCAGAAAGGAAAAACAAATCCAACAAAAAGAAGTTGATTTCATTCTCTGTGTCTGACAATTAAAATTTTGATTTGTTTTATTATTATTTTTATTATTATTTATTTGAATCCTTCAAAACTGAAGAGTAATGTATAAAAAGGAACAACAACATGTCAGTCAAACTGACACACACTTACATACTAATAAACAGCTGACCGTTAAAGACAAATTAGCCTACTAAATACACAACGAAGTTCATGGAAAAAAAAACGAAGCTCAAAATAAACAAACTAAGCAGGGGACTTTTTTGTGAAAAAAGGAAAAAGGTTGTGATGAAGAAGAATGTTGTCAGCCTTTTTATGAAAGTTCTGGATTTTACCATTTAAAGTTTCCAAAGGATTCTTCACTTTAAAATTCGAAGTTAGGAAAGAGTTACTCGCAGAAATCGGGAAGCCAAGAAGGAATTTAGAAAATTTATAATAAGTGACTTTTAGTGCAGAAAGTTCAGAAGGACGGAAAGAAGAAAAGAAAGCAGACGGAAAAAGAATGTGAGGAAGTGCAACAGCACTTCCAACAGCATTATTTCCATTTGAGTGTTTTAGGGGTGAAGAACACAATCAAGTGGTCTGAAATTTAGAGAAGTGTTCGTAGAACTACATAGAAGCATATGTATGGTGTTGTAATCAAACAGGATTCACTAACTTCCAACAAACTTCTTCTCTCTATAAGCTATCTAGTCTAACACAACCGCTTTCTTCTGATGCTGCAAGTTTATTATGAATCATCTCTGCTTCTCTCACCCACAACAGCATAGCCTTTTTTTTTTTTTTTTCTCTTATACATATCTCTACTGTATATTAAAGCCAATGCACCTTTATTTTCAGTCAGCAGTGGCTGCTTGATAAGCAAGATCTTATACGGGACAGAAACCAGGATTTGCGGATACTTTCAGATGAAGAGTATCAAAAGATCATGATTTTCTACGCTAATTGTAAGCATGGTTGTATTATTAGGTTTATTGTCTGGATTAACCTTACACTCTAACATACTGCGTGCTGCAGCTACCGTCGTGTTAAAACGACATAAGAGGTAACATAGTTAAGCAAGCTGAACTTGGTAAAAAGTTACTTTTAACCTCTAAGAAAAAGACCTAAAAAGGGCATTTAGAGTGGAAAACAAGAAGTAAAACATGGATATACCACCCAGCATTTATTATCATATATTAAACTATAGGCTAGCTCGAGCCGTCAGGGTTAGAGTTAATTAGTAAAACAAAATCATCATAGAATGATTTTTGGTAAGATTCTGCACTGCAGTAAAGTAGGGTACTTCAGTGCTTTCAGTATTAACCTGGCTGAGAAACGGTAAATTAAAGACGTAAGTGTTAGAATAGTTAATGTACGCTTCCACGTTCATTTCCTGCTTAAAACTAATGTAAAGTACAAAAATGCTAGTTGAAGTTCGTGAAAAGAGTTTATAAAATATTATTTTATTCCACGATTCTCGTCTTTTGTTATGTTTTCATGACGTGTTTTTGAATTGAAAAGAAAAACTGTCAGCAGGTGCGTCCCAAGGCGGGATGTGTGGGGTGCCTGTGCGAAAAAAATCCGGTAATTTTGAGTGGTGCGTTGAAGCCGCGCAAATTAAATTTTGTCAAATCCACCTGAACTTGATGATTCTTAGGGAATCTACCGGATTGTTGCTCAGGGAACCTACCAGGGAATTTTTCTCAAAAAAACTACCGGAACTTGACTCAGAGAATCTATCGGAATTTGTCTCAGGGAATTTACTGGAGGTTGGATCAGGGGATCTACCAGAATTCGCCCCAGGAAATCTCCCAGAATATGCATCAGGGAATCTACCGGAATTTTGCTTCCTTACCGGTACCGTATAAGTGTAGACTCACAGCTTATCGGTTGGCCCCGACACACAACTTACTAGAGTGATTCGTGCAGATTAGACAACACAGCATACCGGAACGTCACCAGGTAATTCCAGTAACCCCGTAGATTGCTATAGCTATCAAGAATCAGGAAACCTATTGAAATTTGCATCATTTCCAACTATAAATACACCACGGTACCGTCTACTCCAGTTTCGACAGCTTTGTCGACTCCTTTCGGGTGATACCGGTGAAGCGAGAATAGTTATAAAACGAGGTAGCCTTCGACATGATCTCGGAAGTCGCCAGAAGACCCTAGAAATCAAACAAAAAGTTTGAAGATACATTCGAAGTCTCTCGTGAATTGAAAGAAGTCTTACCAGTAGTATGAAAAGCGGTCAAGCTGGCTAAGACAATCCCTGTTACCTCAGCAAAAAGGGAAAGAATTTTTAGCAAGATAAAGTTGGTTGAGCCCGCCTTGCGTTCAGCAATGACTGACCAGCGTCTTGAAAGTCTGGAACTAATCGTGTGTGAAACCGGTCTAGTTGACGAATGTGAAATTGGATGTGTTGTGGACAAATGGAAAACGCTTAACACGCGACGAATAAATGTGTAGGGTGGGTTGAAGGTCGAAGAATTTTTAGTTTTAAGTGACAATCTTAACGAGCTTATTTTCTGTTTACCCCCCCCCCCCCCCCCCCATCAGGAAGGCGTTGGGACGCCCCTGACTGTCGGCATGACTGCAGATGTCACTGACGAAGTAACCAATCCCTGTTCCTGCTAAGCAGAGTTTTAGGTAATCCACATGCTGATTTTAAAATGGGTGGGTGAGACACGACCTGTTGCTGAAAAACGGTATTTTCCTTGTTTAAAACCTCTATGCAAGCAAGAACAAGTAATCAAATGAACCTCGGTCTTCCTATCTCTGTAATACGACCATGCGGAGTCGAATGTATTCTCGATACCCTGCCTGATGCAAACGAGCATAGGGTAGGAGCTACGCGGAACATCATAATTCGTTACCTCTACATACAGCTATATCTCAGTAAAGCCCCGGAGAAGAAATTTCCTTGCGAACGCCGTCTGAGTCGTCCTGAACAGCTGATCGATTGTCTATCATTGTGACGTCACATGTGACGCGCTGGCTGCGCTGCAGAGCGGGCCTTCTGCATTTTTTCCTCTGGCATGCGCAGTGGCGAAGAAGGAAGTAGACGGGTATCAACTCAAACGCTCAGCAAGTACCTCTAGCTTCGCTCAGTTTTGTCGAGGTATCCATAATCGCTGCATGGTACCAAACAACACCCTTCCATTTGATTATTTGTTCTTGATGCCGGTTAGGTAGCCTAATGTTTTACAACTGTTTCGACCCACCTAACTGCATGAGGACTAATGTAGTGAAAACAAGAATAATAACCTCCAAACAATAAGTCGAAGGCCAATATCCACTCGGTGTCGTCCGGACTACAATATGCCAGTTCAGTCGCCTCTATAGCTTATGGATACCTGTCAAAGGACTGATAGGAGCAGAGCAAAATAACACTAGCGAGTAGCGCCAAGACTTGGCAAATTGACACACACTCCAATACAGAGCAAAATAGCACTAGGGAGTAGCGCCAAGACCAATGCTTTCCATGCTTTGCAAATGGGCTATACTTGTAGAGCCGCCAACTACGCTTGCGGCATTTAAAGCGAGACAAACTTGTGGGTTTAGCAATCTCTAGTAAGGCAAAGGTGCTGCACATACCAAGGAAACAATGAAGGCTGTATCATTTTTTTGCAATGCTCAGATTTTGAAGTTGTCGGAGCAAGCATTGGTGAACGACTGAATGAGTTTCAGTAGGGGACGTTCTCTATCGCTAGTAATGCTAGTATCGCTGCTATTTGAGTGTGCGTCAATTTTGTTCTGGTCTGGGCGCTATTCCCAGGTGTTATTTTGCTCTGCTCTTATAGCAGCGATACTAGCACCACTAACGACAGAGAACGTTCCTGTTGAAATTCATTCAGCCGTTCACCTGCGCTTGCTCCCCTAACTTCTTATTATAAACATAGCAAAAATGAAAAAATAACACAGCGTCCACTGTTTCCTTGGTGTGTGCAGACCCGCACCTTTGCTTTACTAGGAATTTCTAAACCAACAAGTTTGTCTCGCTTTAAATGCCGCAAGCGGGGTGGGCGGAGCTGCAAATATGGCCCGTTTGCAAAGCTTGGAAAGCATATATCTTGGCGTCTACATTGTTTAGATTATTTTGCTCAGAAGGAGGACGCACACACTCTTGATTCTTATGAAAAGAGGCTACTCAGAACGATAGCATCATTTAGATTTTTTTTTTTTTTTTTTTATAGTTCTTCAGATTTTGGGTGAGCAGCTAAAGCTGCGTCAACAAGTCATTGCGACAGCTACAGTCTACTTCAAACGGTTTTATGCAAGAAATTCTTTGAAGTGCATAGATCCGCTGCTTTTGGGACCAACTGCCATACTTTTAGCGTCAAAAGTGGAGGAGTTCGGCGTTATTTCGAATTCACGACTAATAACAACTTGCCAGACAGTTGGTAAGTTTCTTTCCCCCCGTGTAAGTCAGTTGTTGTTATCCGAGGATAAGAGTCAACCACATGTCTCCTTGCATAATAAGCAGCGCTAGAGCCAGTCTGAATAGGTTGTCGGCGAAACGTCCCCAATCGAAACGTCCCCGGCGAAACATCCTCATGACAAAACGTCCCCGTGGCCAGGGGTGGCCCGAACGACTCAGGCCAGGGGGGGTGAGGCCCCTCATTTTAACGACCCACTGATCGTAATATACGACTCTCACGTACCAACAAAAATGAACTGTTGCTACTACGCGGCAATGGCGCACATCCCGAACAACAAATAATAGAGTCGGTGTAGAACTAGCTGCAATGCATCAGTTGAAGTTGTTCGTGTAATCAAAATTTTTGTATACATACCCATAGCCTCAGCTTAACATTTCAACTTTCGCTAAAGAGGAAAGCTTTTAACGCCTGTACCCGGGACAAATTAAAGCAAGCGCCGCAGGCGAAATTTTTTAAGCTGCCCTTGTCTAGACAGATTCTAGCCAGCCTTTAATGTGTTTCATATTTAAAAAGTTCCAAGCCAAATCGCCAAGTAAATGACACACCGTTCCTCTAAATAGAGAATACTATGAAATGCGCCGCAGGCGAATTTTGTGAAACGCCGAGGAGCAGACCGTCTTTTTGCAATCCCATTGAAAAGGAAATAATAGCTTTGAAATCACAAATCTGACCGTCGAAAAAAGTGACAAAATAGTGGCCATAGAAAACAAAGTAAACACAAAGTAGATTTGTTCCGAATTAAAGCAAACAGTTTGTTCCGAATTAAAGACAAAGTAGTGCCAATCGAAAAGAAAGTAGATTTGCTCCGAGCTAATAGCAAAAAAAGTAATTTTCACGTTCAAAACACACTTCTTCAGAAAAGAAGCGAGGTAAACAGGTTTGCCAGTGCATTAACTAAAAAATCCGGATTGTCGGACGTAATAAGCTTTTGGTCTCGGTCTGACAGAAGTTTACAGATAGAAAAAGACGCCGGTTCGCGACGAGACTTGAGTTGCGTTTTTTTCCGGGAGATTTCATGTACTTTGTTTCATTATGAAAGTACAGTTTTATTTGTCATTCGACACGCTGTACTTTCATGTCGAAAACTAAAGCAAGTACCTTTGAAAAATTGCAACTAAAACTGTTTTTTTAAGCATTTGATTCGATGAAGATGCTATACAGATGCCCCCCCCCCCCCCGACGTTGTCAACCATCCTGTAAAAAAAGTGCTGAATCGGCGCGAAGCGCCGCGATTTTTTTTTGGAAACAGTCGATTTTTCTTCGAAACAGTCAGTTTTTCGTAAGTCGATTTTTCTTAAAAAACGATCGGTTTTTGGCAAGTGCCATATAGCGATTGTAATTTCTGTCCGTCAGTCAGTCTGTCGGTCCCGGTTTTGCTAGTTCGGGCACTTCCAGATAAAGTAGGACGATGAAACTTGGCAGGCATATCAGGGACTGGACCAGATTAAATTACAAATAGTCGCTTCCCCGATCCGACCATCCGGAGGAGAGTGGAGGGAGGGGGAATCCGGAAAAATTAGGAAAAGTGAGATATTTTTAGCTGACGAACGGGTGATCGGATCTTAATGAAACTTGATATATGGAAGGACTTCGTGTCTCAGACGGTCTGTTTTAAATCCGGACCGGATTCGGTGACATTGGGGGGAGTTAGAGGGGGAAACCGGAAATCTTGGAAAACACTAGTGGAGAGATCCGGATTGGTGGAAGGTACAAGCACAAGTCCTAGATACGTGAGTGATGTAACCGGAACGGATCCGCTCACTTTGAGGGAGTTTGGGGGGGGGGGAGAAGTCCGAATTTGTAGTGATCCGTCGAGTTCGGTGCTTCCTGATGTGCTGGGACGATGAAGATTTGGAGGCTTGTCAGGGACCCGATCAGATTAAATAGGAAATAGTCACTTCCCCGATGCGACCATGTGGGGAGTGGAGGGAGGAGGAAGCCAAAATTTGAGGTATTTTGAACTTACGAACGAGTGATCGGATCTTAATGAAAGTTGATATTTAGGATAACCTCGTGTCTCAGACGTCCCACTTTAAATCCGAACCGGATCCGATGACACTGGGGAGAGTAGGGCTAGGGAACCGGAAATCTTGAGAAACGCTTAGAATGGAGGGATCGGATAAAACTTCGTGGGAAGAACTAGCACAAGTCCTAGATACGTCATTGACATAACCGGACCGGATCCGGGCACTGTGGGGGAGTTGGGGTGGGGGTCCGGATTTCTAGTCATCTGGTGAGTTCGGCCTACTTCCTGATATGCTAGGGCGATGAAACTTGGCAGGTATGTTCGTGATCCGAACAGATTGACTTGAGAACAGCCGTTTCCCCGATCCGACCATCGTGGGAGGAGTGGATGGATGGGGAGTCCGGAATCTAGTGGCGTGCATAACTTTTGAAGGGGTGATAGGATTTGAATGAAACTTGTCTGGTGGAAAGAGCTATCGCCTCGGATGTTCAGTGTCAAGTCCGGGCCGGGTCCGATACCTGTGGGGGGATGGGGGGGGGGGGGGACCGGAAAAATCAAGAAACTCTAAAAGCAGAGGGATTGCGACGGAACTTAATGGAGAGAACAAGAATTAGGCCTAGATACGAAATCAACGGAGCCAGACGGTTTCAGGGCTCTGTGTGGGGGAGTTGGAGGGGTTTCCTTGAATTCCGGTTAGAATAGTTCCAGATGTACTAAAACAACGAAACTTTACAGGCGTATTAGCGACCAGATTTAATTGACTTAGGAACGTGACACAACATACCCCCGTAAACTTCCGTTCCTAGATCCGAGCATTTTGGGGGAGCAAGGGAAGAGAAATATGGAAATTGACTTCTGTAAACTGCAACTGAGTGGTCTGATTTGAGTGAAACTTAATGGGTGATAAGAATCGATGGCCTCGACATGTAAAACATGCGTTCGAAGTATATGCGACAACGGTTGGGGGAATTGGGCGGGGGGGGGGGGGTGAACTTTTGACATGCACAAAAAACAAACAGATGGACCGAATGAGATGCAAGTTCGACAGCGCCGAGTTTATGCGGCCTAGATTTGTTATTTGGCATCCGGGCCGGATTCGGCCAAGGTACGGGGGGAGGGGATATTGGAAACTTGCAGATAGGCTATGCTCCAATTTCAGTAAAACTTGATCGACAGGAAGAGGGAATTAAGAGATTTCAAGTCCTGTTCGGCCACAGTAGGGGGAGTTGGAGGGAGATTGTCGGAAATGTTGAGGCTTTCATAGGGGTCGAACGAGTGCATCAGTTTAAATGAAACATGGAACGTAGAGAAAGCATATACCCTAGATGACATATTTTGGGCCCGAACTGGATCCAACAACGTTGGTGGGGGGGGGGGGGTACCGGAATTTCCCCAAAATGCTCAGATTAGAGTGAAACTTGATAGATGGTGTAAAAGAAGATGCTTTAGATGGTCTATTTTTTAGCCCGAACCAGATTCGGTCACCGTAGGGGAGATAGAGGGAGTACCAGAAATCGTCTAGAACGTCTAGGGATCAAACGAGTGGATTTATTGGGCTGAAACTTGGAAGTTTGAACAGTCATGTGCATTTGCCATAGATAATCGAGACGATGCCGGAACTGCTCAGAAGTGAATGAAACTAAATATTCTGTTTCTACTTCCGTACTGCATTTTTGGATGGCGAGTGTATTTTGTGACGTTCTCATCTACTTTCTTGTACTGCCTACTCGTAACAAGTGTCATATGAGCTCGTAGCTCTTGTTCTTAAAATCAGTCGATTTTTTGCCAAACAGTCGTTTTTCCCTCAAAAGAAGCTGGTAAAAATTACCAGCCAGTCGGTAAATACCGTGCTCCTCCAATACTTGGTAGTGCCATGATTCGCAGTCAGCAGTGATAAATATGATTCGCAGTCAGCTTGGTCTGAAGGAATATTTTTGCTCCTCCCCCCCCTCCCAAACATTTTGGATAGTAACGCCTCTGCTAGCTTATAGGCCAAAAATTTACCTCCCCACTAGAATGAGCTATTCTAGCGTCTGCAGAATCCCTCCTGTCTTGGGAAATGAATTTCGGGTGTATCTTAAAATCTTCCTTGTCCTTTTGAAGCGTTGTTACCACCTCAACTCTCTTTGTAACCTACATTTTTCTATCTGTTCTGGGCACACTTGTTTTGCGGGTCTCCTGTCATTTGATTGCTGATGGCTTTTCCATTCTGTTACTTCTTTTTTTACTTATAGCCAAAGTTTGACCAAAACTCAATGCACATAACCATGTCTCTCGCTTTCCGTCTATAAGGTATATCAATGTTATCCAGTCAGACTTCACTTCAACAACTAACTATTTTGACTGGCTAAAATCTGAAAGACCGGAGTGAGGCAGATCCAATTCACATGGGAGTAGAACAAGTAGCCGCATAGCTGCCCCTCCGAGCTATCGGGGTTACAAAACCTGGTTTAAACGACTCGACTTGTCCTAAGGGACGGGCTTCCGACTGAAGCTGTGCAAGAGTCGTTTTTTTAAACGACTCGGATTATTTGTTATTAAAATGAATGCCAGGGACCTCGGCGAGGCAAAAAAAACGACTGATATGAGTTAGCAAAAGGCCGAAATAAACGACTGATACGACTTAGCAAAAGGCAGGGGGGGTGAGTCACCCCCCCTTCGGGCCACCCCTGCCCGTGGCGAAACTTCCCCATGACAGAACGTCCCCATGTAAAACGTGCCCATGGCGGAACATCCCGCTAAAATGGACCAATAACCAAAATCTGATATTTCTTCTTTTTTTTTTGTGGGGGGGGGGGGGGATTTCAGTGTTAGCAACAGAGCCGGCATTCTTTCAGAGCGGATTAGTTTAAGGCCAGTGAGCATGGAAATATGTTGCTTCAAACGACCTAGAACTAGCCTACTACTGATCAGTTACGAGCCCAGGGCAAGGCGTATTACACTATATATTTTGAAGGGAAACAATGCATGTCTGAAGCAACTGGTCCCACGTCCGCTCTTTTCTGCCTATAAAGATCTGTAATGCAAACTCTGAGGTTGTTTAACCTTGGGGACGTTTCGCCACGGGGACATTTTGCCATGGGGACGTTTCGCTAGGGATATTTTGCCATGGGGTGTTTCGTCGGTAAGCCGTCTGAATGCCTTTCCCTAGTTCAGCGTATTTGAGAGTAGCTCTTACGCAAGCTCAAGTTGCCATATCAAAAACATTCAGAGAAACATTCTCCTTTGGCCCAAACAGAGAGTGAATTGGGAGTGAAATTTTATTTACGAAAAACGTGAAACGGTAACTTTTTGGTCGGAATTGACCCTGCAAAAATAATTCTATTTTCCCGAACAGACGTGAAATATTCACTTCTTTTCGGGATCCCTGCTACAAGAGGGACACATTCGGAAGTAATCTCAAATAGAGTAATTTGTATGTCCTACGTAGCACAAGAGTGACACAAACAAAATATAGTGACAATTCACACTATCGTGCGACATGTGGCAACCCTGCTGCAAGCTATGCCACAGACTATGCAAATTCTTTTCCGAATCCCGAATGATGTAAGCCAGTCACTTATCTACTATTAACTAGAATGTGGATCCCTCGACAGGGATTCCGGAAATATGTGTCATAGTCATGGTTGAAGGAATCAGGGGCAAGTCTCTTAAGACCTTTCGACCACGCAAGCGGAAGTGGCCACTATCCCGTTTTCTTTTTAAACTTTTCTTAGTCGTTTATCTTGTTTGAAGGTGCAAAGCGGATAAGTCAGCTTCATTTTTTTAGAGCTTTATTTCGGCCCTTCTTGGCAAGGGCCCTTCAGGCTCAAGCTGGAAAATGAACTTGTGAAAAACAATTAAAGATTCTTTCTTAAATATTCGATTTTGTGAACTTCTTCTTTGAAAATTGGTGGGAGTTAAAGCTGGTCCTTCAATTTTATTCTGGACATGACTGCTGTTTCTGCTTTTTGGTTGGGTCGTCGAAAGGGTAGAGACTCTACCCTTTACCAAAATGCAATTAGGCTAAACCAAAATGCAGAAGAATGTCTACCCTTTCGACGACCGAATCCAACAGAAAATACAGCAGCCATGTCCAGAATAAAATCGCAGGAACATCTTTAAGTCCAACCAATTTTCAAAGGGAAGTTCACAAAATCGGATATTTAAAGGACACCTGAACAATGAAACCATACTTGAACACACCAGGGAGGATGCATTTACAAACATGGACACGGAGAGCATTTTTTCCTGAGCGTCACGTTTTCGAAATAGGGATGTTCCTTTCTGGAGGTTTGCACATGCAGACTCCAAGACAAAAAGCGCAATTCATTCAAATCTTGTACAGCGCTGGCCGGATCGTATTGGAATTTCTTCTGGATATATGTTTGGGCTTAACTGGTTAAAAAATATTCCAGAAGAAGGGTTGATTGGAGACATTTGTTAATTTCTAAAATTGTTCAGTACTGAAACAAGGACAGATGCAAAATGGAGCAAAAATCATAGTTTGGAAACGCTATTTCGTATTTGGATCGGGTTTTCTGCAGGCAATGTTAACAGAAGTCATACAGATAGGGATGATACTTGGTACTCTTCGTTCAGGTGTCCTTTAAGGAAGAATGTTTAATTGTTGATCTTCTCTGTCATTTTTTCAGTCAAGTCCAAATATGGCTACGCCTTCCAGCAAGAATTCCCTTATCGGGCAAATCACATCTTGGAATGTGAATTCTACCTCCTTGAGAACATGGACTGTTGCTTAGTGGTATACCAGCCCTACAGGCCCCTCCTCCAGTATTCAACGGACCTGAGCTTGGATGATCAAATTCTAGGCCTGTCCTGGAAGATTGTGAACGACAGCCTCAGAACGGATGCTTCTTTGTTGTTCCCTCCCTTCCAGATTGCTTTGGGTGAGTTATTAGTTGCGTTCGTGCAGATAATATTTTCCCCACTGAAAAGTTGACTAAAAGTCACCCTCGCAAGGCTGCTACTGCAGTTGAAAAGTTTCAGCCAATCAAATGTGCCCACCAGAGGTTTGCAAAGAGTTTTGTTCCTTCATTTTTAAAGTTGTATAACGAAGCATAAAGTGAGCTGCTAGTTTAGGTTTGTAATGTTATTTATGACCGTTGCAGCCCTGTAGACGTAGGCCGTTTTATGATTTATGTGTGTGCTCATAATTTGTATCCACGACTGTACCAAACAAATTTTGGCACGGTCCGACCGTGGTAACTGATTGAGGTATCTGAAAAAGTCGTCTCGCTTTCACCATCACCAACAATAGAGCCTAGGATTTTGTCAAATCGGTGGGAAAGAAATTTGAAATTTAGTGACTAGATATCAGTTTTTCTTTGGGATTACCGTACTTCGAAAAGCGCAATTTCGGCAATTGTCGTTTTTGCAGAGCACCCGTGGTACCAGATACCACGGTAACTGCAAAAAATGACTAATTGCAGATCCAGTCACCGTGGTAGCAGATACCATCGTATCTGCAGAAACGTAACTATTATTTGTAGGCTTGAAATAGATAGTATTTACGTGTTTTTTTCACCTGTTTCCTTTCTCGGGTTTCTATTTTTCGTACGTTTGTTTTGCACCGTCTCGCGTTCAGTTCAGACCCGTTTGCCACATGGCAACATCTTCAGTGAAGAAGAGATTAGAAGAAAAAATGGATCTGAGCAGAAACAAATAGTGCTCGATCACATACTTCAGCTATAAATTTGATTAAATGTTCGGTTATGATTAGCTAAAATAGCATCAAATTTTGTGGTTAACTTTTTTCTATATTAATAGAAGTATGTTGCTCAAGTGCAGCTGTTGAGCTTCTTATTTCACCTTAATCAAAGTTCACTACAAGAGACCAAGACTTCCGACAAAGCAAAAAGGGTAAAGACCGAGGAGTTATCGGGAAAATGGTCCCGCTGTGAGAATGCATGGCGAAAGGAGAAAACAGTAGATTGCTTCCGAAGAAAATCAATCAAATTCAAAGATTCAAACCTCCAATATACTCTCATACAATTCAGCTACACGTCATGTATAAGCTGAACAACAAGAACAGTGAAGATAAAGATGAACGTCAACAAGGAGTTTACGCAGCAAGCAAACAAAAAGCAAGGTTTCTTGCTCCGATTTGTATTTTAAAGGACACTTGAACAGTGAAACCATACTTGAACACACCATGGAGAATGCATTTACAGACATTGCCACGTAGAGCGTTCTTCTCCTGAGCGTGACGTTTTCAAAATAGGGATGTTCGTTTCTGCAGTTTTGCACATGCAGACTCCAAGACAGAAAGTGCAATTCATTCAAATCTTGTACAGCGCTAGCTGGATTGTATTGGAATTTGTTCTAGATAAACGTCAACAAAGAGTTCACTCAGCAAGCAAATAAAAAGGGAGGTTTCATGCTCCGATTTGTATTTTTAATGACCCCTCGCACGATTTACTCTTCAACTTACAGTATTTAAAAATATTTGAATACTTCAAACTGTGCTGTGCTTTCAATAAATAAACCGGTTTTCCTGATGGAAAAACTCGCAGACCTACAGGGCAATACACATCGAAGGTAGCAAAACTCGGCAAGTGAGAAATTCAGCTTGATTTGGTTCGAGGGGGTTAAAATGTACCGTACGAAATTTGGTTCTCTGGCTTGAGAAATATGTGATTATGGAAGTAGTGCAAATAAAATCTTATCTTCTTATAGGTAAGGTAAATGCATTCAGTGGCGAGTCGACCTGGTCGATCTATCGAAACGGTTCAGTTACGACAATGTCTAATTTAAAGTCTTCGATTCATGTGAACCGAGAAGGTGCGAGACACTGTCATTTTTCGATGGGTGGATTTTTACGAACACACTGCTACCTTTGTTTTCCCCAAAATCCTCACGGTAGCCAATGTTATCCAGAAATTACTCGAACACAATTCAATTCTGAACGCCAATCCGCCATTGCTAATTAACTATTCATTGATCTCCTGACGCTTGTGAAAAGATTACTAGAACCTTTGAGAAGATCGTTTGGCGTGTAAGAGGATTAAAACAACTAAGTATATCACCATGTGGACGTTTAGATATGTCGGAAGATGAAATCATTGGCCAGTTTGACATTTTTTGGTCTAGGAAGCTGAATATTGTTTAGCTCAGTCTCAAAATCTTCAAGAAATCACTATAACGAATTTAGTATAATTTACGGCGTGTGTTTACTGTGATCTAGTTTACATCCTTAATTCTTTGGACTTACGGGAATAAACAAGAAAATACAGAAAAATAAAATACTTAAAGAAATCGATAATGCAAATAATTAGTTTAATTTTTCTACCCATTTTCCATATGCCTGCTACAATAAAAACCTTTTGTTAGATCCTAAGTCAAACTATGATTCCTCCCCATGTTGGACGCTTCCGACCGGCGCCGCTAGATGACCCAGAGGTCGGATCGAACCGTGGCTTCACCTTGGGTCTTGGTTGGGGGGGTTCTAGACGTTGCAAGTGCTAGAATGCTTATGATATAACTCCTTTAAATGTCAGTGCCTAATTTAGTAGACATTTAGGGTTAATCAGAAGCTGCCAATCAAAGCGTCAGAACTAGCATACCTAACGGTGGACAAGTAATTTTCCTTTGTAGATTGTAGTGTGTAGTCCTCCATTGTTGGGGCATAAGCCCTCAAGAAAGGCACAGTGGTTCAGGCTAAATAATGTAATTTCTTGCTGGAAGATTGTGGAGCGTGTTCCACCCTATTTACCGTAGTTACTACGCATGACGTGACGAATTTTGGCTTTTTGCCGTCAAGGCTGGAACGATTTTTCTGTTTTTCAGTGGAATGTCATGCCACGAGCGAATCTGAACAATCAATTTAATTCAATTCAATATAATCTAAAAAACAGATAACGGACAAGCCGATGGGTTGTTTTTACGTCAAAACATAACGTCATAACAGGACAATCTACAAATATATACAATTTTGCGACATTTATACCGACGTCTTATGATGGTCAATAACATGCTAGACTACGATTAATAAAACACAAATAACCTAAGAATTAACGTTCAAAAGCGCTCCGAGTTATATAAACGAACAAACGAGGGACGAAACTCTGAGCATACCTTGTTCGCAAAGCTATCACCGGCTCTAAACGAGGCACAGGGTCGGCAGCTTGACGAGGAAGACGAATTCGGGTGGGCAGAAAAAAGGGGGGAGTATATCACGGTGAAATGGGTTTTGGACTATAGATCTACCGTACTTCATACAAAGTTGAAGTCGGCGGCATGAAAGGGTATCTAACTTAAATTGCTTTAGGAGCTGAATGTATGGGACTTTTTGAGCTTTAGATGTAACGAGCAACGCTCTATACTGTATCCTCTCAAGCAAATCCGACTGTTCCTGGGTGAGACCAAAAAGCCAACCGGACATCCATATTCTAGGTCAGAACAGATAAAAAAAATGTAAACGCGTAGTAAATCGGAAGATGGAATACCGTAACGGGACAAAAGTTTAAGGTAGCTTATAGCCGCGTTAGCTTATTTTACGTTACAGAGATGAAATGAAATGATGGTTTAATCCGTAATATCTTTAAATACATAAAAATAGCTTTGGATATGTCAATACAAATAAAGACACTTCAAGCAATATCAATCATCTCGACAGGTCAATATAAACCACGGATGGAACGAAAATAGTAACTAATAGTTACTATTATTAGGAGGGCGGAACACGCTCATAGTAACCCCTCAGATCTGAAATTTCACTCGCGTCAGGAAAGTTAAGAAAATTCGAGGGGGTATGCGATCTTTTAGCTGGACACTGTGCCCTTCCTGGAGAACTGTCTCCAAAAAGGAGATTCATGGGTTTAGACTTAATTGTATCGGAATTCCAAACAGCCGTGACGTAAATAGTGACGTAATGGGATTCAGGACCCAATATAAGATATGATTATCCCTAGGCCGTTTTATAAATGTAAACGCGATAGGCACCTCGCTGGCCGCTCGGCTCTCTATATTAAAATATATATTCACCAATAGGAATAAACTACAATGTTTCGTTTCCTGAGGTAAAATATTTCGAATGGGCGTGACGTCACGCTTGTATGGGATTATGATACAACTTGGTTTAGACCGATTCCTGCAGAGGCCTGTCATCACGCCATATAACAGCTGAGGCTTGCCCCCCCCCTTCTCCCGTTTGCGGTAAAACCACCAATGAAGTTTTGTGTGTATATCTTTCTATGTTGTTGCTGCCGCATTCAGAATCAGAATCATTTTATTTTTCCCAATATTCGTTAAAACAGCCTGGGATGTCAAAACGTTAAATAAAAGCACGAAATAAACAGGTTATAAGCACTATTAGCTTCTATTCACTGTTGTGTCATGATTTTGTTTGCTTTCTGCTTCCCAGTTATGGTGCTTAACGAAGTATGGCACAAATGATCTGAGCCTCGTTTTTGTTGCGAACGAAGTATGGCACAAATGATCTGAGCCTCGTTTTTGCATAATATGCGTTTTTGGATTCACTTTCTTCTTGGTTGAAGCGGTAGCGCTGCAGCACCTTGCAGGGAAGCACGGACTTGGTCGGGGAGCAAGTCCGTGATTCTCGAGAAGCACTGCAGCGCTTTCCGGAATCGGCCGAGAAGTGGACCTGTAGTTTGAGAAAAAAACGAGAAAAAAACGAGGCTCTGCTGTACCGCTGGCTGTGCTTGATCGGTGATTTCTGGAGAAGTGGGTGGCAGCGTTTTAATTTCTCGGCCCGAAGTGTGTTGCCGCTAGGAGTTGAAGCGGGAAAGGGCATATTCAGTAACTGGTCTGATGTATATTACATACGTAGTTAGCATTGCGTCCGTAGGGATGCGAACCTTCAGTAGTGTCTTTTTCTATTGCAGCCTGTCTTCATATCGCATGTGTCATTCACCAAAAGGATGTCAAGAATTGGTTCGCCGAACTTAACGTCGACATGGAAAGGGTACAGGAAATTATCAAAATGGTTCTTTCCGTTTATGATCTGATGAAGAGCTTTGATGAAAAGAAAGAAATACAGGGGCTGATCGCAAAGATGCCCAAACCGAAACTTCAGCCTAGCAGGTAAACGATGTCAATTTTAGATAGAAAGAACAGTTTGTATAGTCCACACCCGCTGAAAAATCATCTCAAAATAGTGGTATGAAGTTGTACGAAAAAGTAACATGCAGTACCAACCGATGCTACCACCTGCAACTATTGCAAGACTGGATGCTACTGGAGCAAGGCGGGATGCTACTGAATACTACTGTTTAAGATTAGCCCAACGTGAGGCACATTAAATTAAAGTATTCTGTACTACTGCATATCAGTATATGCAACTTTTTCGTACAACTACCATACAGCTACACAGGCTACAAATTTGTCATCGGGTACATCGGTACCGGCCACCGAAAAGAGAGCAAGACTCCTAAACAAACAGGGCATTGAATCAAGAACAAAAGCAGCCGAAAAAGCTAGAGAAAAAATTGAGGTCCTATAAATAAATTAGAATAAAAAACCGGATCTTACCTCAAAGTCCACCTCGCTTGAGGATGAAATGGTGAGCTTGGTTTTTTGTCCAAAATTTTTTTTTTGAATTTGAGTTTTTTTTTTAGTAAATTTGAGTTTTAGCCCCGAAAAATTTGTCGAGCTCACTGGGTCGAAAAGGGGGTAGTGTTTCGATGTAAACCTCATCTTTAATTACAAATTTCGGTCCTCGAAATCGAGTTAGAAGTTGATCCGCACGTTTTTGCCCCGGAAAAGTCGTCGAGGTCGAATAGGGGTAGTGCTTCGATGTAAACCTCATCTTTCATTACAAATTTTGGTCCTCGAAATCAAGTTAGAAGTTTATCCGCACGTTTTTGCCCCTGAAAAGTCGTCGAGGTCGAATCTGGGTCGAAGTGCTTCGATGTAAACCTCATCTTTAATTACAAATTTTGGTCCTCGAAATCGAGTTAGAAGTTGATCCGCACGTTTTTGCCCCGGAAAAGTCGTCGAGGTCGAATCTGGGTCGAATAGGGGTAGTGCTTCGATGTAAACCTCATCTTTAATTACAAATTTTGTTCCTCGAAATCAAGTTAGAAGTTTATCCGCACGTTTTTGCCCCGGAAAAGTTGTCGAGGTCGAATCTGGGTCGAACAGGGGTAGTGCTTCGATGTCAACCTCATCTTTCATTACAAATTTTGGTCCTCGAAATTGAGTTAGAAGTTGATCCGCACGTTTTTGCCCCGGAAAAGTCGTCGAGGTCGAATCTGGGTCGAATAGGGGTAGTGTTTCGATGTAAACCTCATCTTTACAAATTTTGGTCCTCGAAATCGAGTTAGAAGTTGATCCGCACGAAACAGTTTCTAGCGTTATTCCAACAGTTTGGCGGGATCAACGAGTAATAAACCGGTGCTACCCTTGAGGGTTTGAGCGGCGCTCCTTCGATCTTCCTTAGGCAAATAGCAGATGCAGTACATAATCCACATGTCACTTTGGATCTTCTGTCAGGTTCGAGTTCGTTTATTTATATAAGTACTTCTACAAAACAAAAGTTGGAAATGTTTTATATATATTTTGCCCTTTCTTTTGTTTTTCCCCTTATATGTATCGTATGGTAAAATCTTTATCGTATATTTTTTGTCTTTCATAATTTACAGTAGTATGGTTGCGAGTAGAATTTTAACGTGTGATTGTGATGGTATGAGGTTTGAAGGAAAGAATAAAATAAATAAATAAAATCAAAGTGAAAGTTTTAGGGGGGAAGAAGAGTAAATCCAATATGCGCTTATTCTCAAAAGTTAAGTGACGTAAATAGTTAAAAGTGGGTAAAAAATAGATTAAAATTAACGTCACTGAGGGATGAAGGAGTACCCACAAAAAGTACGAACGCGATTTTTTTTTTCTTTTTTTAGGTAATATAAAATAAGTTGAATTACGGCTACGGGTTAAAAAAAAAAAAAAGTTTGGACAATTCCGACAGAGGGCAGAGAGCAAGAAGGCCGGGCCTTAAGAGTGAACTAACTACTGATTTAACTAGAATTACAAATAATTCATAAAGATACAACGTATGAACGAGGTACGTGGGGGAAGTAGAATAAAGGATATTGTGTGAAAGGTCAACGTGCAGCTGAGCGAAAACGAAATCAGGCAACCGGCGATAGAAAATTAACACTAACTTTCTTTTTTTCTTTTTCATAGACCTCCTTCATCTGCGCAGGCTCAGGACCCTGGCAGCCAACAGATGATACAAGACCAACAGCAACAGTGACTACCATAGAGAAGCCTTCTCCCTGTTGTCACCACAAACGGTTGTGGGAAAAGAAATGTTAGCCAAGCTGAAAAAATGGCAAATGCCGAATTGAGAACCCTTCGTTGTAAGGGTGATGCCGAGTAATGCCACCCATTTAAATTATATTGTGTAAAAAGAATAAATGCGACTAATTTGAAAAATAAACAAGAATAAGTGTTGAACGTGCCGTAAGTTTGGAAAGTAAACAACATCAAAAGCCATCTCTTTGGCAACCGTGCCCGGAAGGGAAACAAGAGGAGTTTAATGCCCGGGCCCCACTATAGTCACACCTGGTAATAACGCCGACCCTCTTACGGTCGAAATTGGGAAGAAAAGACGCTGAAAAGGTAAGAAAAATCCATCTCCGCCATTTTGAAACGTATCTTGGAGTATTTGGACCAATTACAGACTAGACTGACTTCAGCCAGTTTTGTTTACCTTTGAGTGATGATGGTGCTAATATGTCTTAAATTTCTTCGTTACAGGTGTGACCAGGATGAAACGTAAGAGTGGGTGATAACGAAATTAACGAACAAAATTACGTACAGATGTGACCGAATGTGGCCCGGGCATAAGATTCATTTTGATTAATCTTATGCCCGGGCCACATTCGGGCCACATTTGACAAGTACAGGAAAGCTTGAAAAGAATCCGGTCTTGGTGACAAGATTATGTTTACACGCAAAAGGAAAAAAATAATTCTTCAAACCAGAAAATCTGACAAAGGTAAATTCACTAGCCAACAAAAAACCTTTTGATAGCATTTATGAAATCAGTACTGATAATGCTGCTCTCAAAAGCTAGCTAGACCTTTTTTGGGTCTTTTTTACCAGCACCGCCGACGAGGTTCCTTTCAGGTAAACCGGAATTCCTTTCATCACGAAAGAAATTCTCGTCCGCTAGACTTTTTTTTAGTCATCTTCACGAACGGAATCCTTTAAAGGCGACCGGAATTTCTTCTCCGTGTAAAAGCTGCATAAGTAAGATTCAGCATCAACCGTCATCATCGGGGGCACGCGTACAAGATTGCAAAACCAAGATTCCACAAGGACGATTTTAAAGTGTGGTTTTGCTAACAGAATTATTGATCCTTGGACCTTTAGGGAAGGTGCGGTTAATGCTGAATCGATCAATAGTTTCAAGTGCGTTTTTGATGGGATTTCTAACTCTGATCAGTTCGACCACTTCGGTAGTTCACCTGATTTTTCTGGAGTCCGTTTCTATTACTAGACTTGCCGAATTCGGTTGTTTTAGGTGGTTCTAACAAGAGTTTTATTCCATCACGAAATTCGTTTGTTCTACCGCTTTCGATCTGTCCCTTATTTTTTTTTTTTTTTAGTTTTTCGGTATAGTACAAATTTATTAGTTGCTTCATCCCAGTTACTGAGTCCGGTAATTTAAGTGGCATTTATTTAACTCTCGTTCTTTGACATTTACGGTAGCTTCAGGCTGGTTGATATTCATTTTTTTACTTCTTTGCAGTACTTCAGGAATGAGCACGTCTATTTACGTGAAAACTATCACACGTTTGTTTTCTGTAAATTCCGAGCAGACGTACTCTGTATCTACTTTTATCCTGGATCGCACCTTTCGTTACCCGGACAGCTCTGTATTTAATAGGTAATCTTGGGATCGCAAAAAGGCACTTCATCGTCAGTGTTTTGACAATATTTAACCTGCGGCGCATTTCGCAGTCGGTCTTCTCTAGTTAGATGAAGGGTGTGTCATCTAGTTGGCGTTTGAAGCTTGGAATTTTGGGGGCTTGAACCATGTTGAAGCTAGAATTTTCATGGGAAGTAGTTAAATGTCGCCAGAAAAAAAAGGCGGATTAAAAAAATTTCGCATGCGGCGCCTTAATTAATCCTGGGCACAGCCGTAGCGACGTTGTCGCTATGCAGCCACGTTGTCGCTATGCAGCCACGCCGTTCTTTGCGATTATTTCAAGTCCCGTTGGCAAAACTGGGAAAGTCCTCCAAACTAAAAAGGCTAGTGACATTATATCCATAGAAGAAAAAAAAAGAAAACAGAAGCGGAAAAGCGTGAAAACTCGCCAATGTTTCTTTTTAGACTTGTTTGTATATACTCTGCAACAAGTTGTAGCTTCATGAAGGCAACTCTCTTTGCTTTTAGATTTTTTTTTTTGAAATAAATTCCGTGACAGTCAGGTACCGATTCGGTCAATTTTACCAGGTTCCCCCCCCCCCCCCCAATGAAACAAGACCAAAGGTTTCGATGGGATCCCAAAAATCTGATATTTGATCCAGACGATTGAGTTTTGTCTTCGCTAGATCCAGTCTTGGCCAGGCTAAACATCAGAGAAAGCCAAGTTCAGATATACCTCTATAATCCATATCTATTTTGACGACACTGACCGAAACTTCATGCTTTACTTCTGCCAAATTTCCGATTTTGGCCGAATTCCGAGTGAACTAATTGTCAACTTATATCCTTATCTCTGTAAAGAACATCCAATCAACTTCAGATAAAACTTTAACTTATCAAAAAAATCCGGTTACAACCGGATTCCGGACGAATTATGCGTCCGGGTAAAAAATGATTGTCATATACAGAATCACCGTATCTTCTTACCCCTAAGTCTGTCACCTAATCAACTTCAAATAAAACTTTTGCTTTTACAAATTTTCCGGTTTTGGCCGGATTCCGGGCGAAGTAGTTGTCCGGCTAGAAAATGCTTTTCATATAAGTGTTCAGCATGTTTTCTTACCCCTAAATCGAACATTTAATCAACTTCAAATGAAACTTTTACTTTTAACCAACTTTCCTCTTTTTGCCGGATTCCGGACGAACTACTTGTCCGGCGAAAAAAAGGTTTTCACCATCGTGTTCAGCATGACTCCTTATACCCCTAAATCGAACATCTAATCAACTTTAAATACAACTTTTACATTTAACAGACTTTCCAGTTTAGGCCGGATTCCGGGCTAACTACTTGTCCGGCGAAAAAAGGGGTTTTCACCATCTTTTTTTTTTTTTTTATTTATTTATTTATGACCCGCTTTTTTCATAACAGCGGAGTATGAATAAAACACAAAAGTAAAATCGTGTTCGTGTTCAGCATGTCTTCTTACCCCCAAAACTGAACATCTAATCAACTTCAAATAAAACTTTTACTTTTAACAATTTTTCCGGTTTGTGCCGGATTCCGGGCGAACTACTTGTCTGATGACAAGTTGGTTTTCACCATCGTGTTCAGCATGTCTTCTTACCCCATAATCGGATATCACATTAGATGTTTGCCCCTTAATTTGAACCCCCACCCCTTGACCTGACCCTTGACCCAAAGAACCTTTACACCAAGTTTCATCAAAATATCTCATTCCGTTCGAGAGTTGTCGTGCTCACAGACAGACGGACATTTTTGCGATGTCATAGGTATCCCTGCGTTTACGTTTTGGGATCCCAAAAAAGGCTTGGGACGCCCCTGGCTGCCATTGCAGAGGTGGTAAAATAGATACAAAACATTTATCCTGATGTTCTAATACGCAGTAGCCTACGGCTCTGTGGAACTACTGAAATCTATATAGCTGTAATGTCGGTTGACTGGTCAGATAAACGTGCCATGCCAAATGGTCAAGAGATACTTGTTTCTGATGTAAGGTTTCGGTCGCTGGAAGAATCTGACGACCAGTGTCGTGTGACAACACACGATCCGTTTTTCCGGGCCGGATTTTCTTTGTTTTCGTCATGAAGTCACTGGACAAGGCTGAAGGAAGAGTTCAAGAATTAAATATTCTGTGGATAAAAAAAAAAAAAAAAAAAAAAAAAAAAAAAAAAAAAAAATGAAGTTGAAAGAATCTGAAATTTTCCGTGGGGAACTGATGATAGTGTCGAAAGTCCCGACGTCTTTCCAAACCATTCTATCAATCAATCGAGTTTAATCCGAATAGCTAAAAGCTAGAAAAGGAATACAAATTTACAAAATACACAGACACACAAGAAACAAATTAACTAATACACTAAATTACCAGAAATAAATGATGGAATGAAACTACGTAAAAATTGGGTAGAAGAATTAGCGGGATATGGGGAAACTTATTGCCAGTATTCCTCTCGGACCGACGCAGAGAAGACGGGAGGGGAGGGGGGAATAGATGGGTCATCTGGGGACAACACGTTCTCTTAGCTCCAAAATTGTTTGAAAGAGTATTTTAAACCATTCTGAAAACAAGTAATATCGGATTGCCTTGACATGGCATGATTCGAGTTAAATGGTCATACTCGTTTCCGCTCTTAACCACGGCCTCGTTTCCAAAATAAAAAGGTCAAATAAACTAAATGCTATGGAATGTTTATGCTTGATTAGTTTATCCAGATAAGAACATGAGCACGGCTCTCAGCTCATCACCTTGATCATGATTCATGTTGTCACTTTATCAAGTAACCCCTTCCTGGAATGTTTTTACTTTCATCCAAGGCCTTCTTGACCCCTTACCATAGCATGTATGCGACACAGACAGTATAGCCTTACTCGCGTGTCCATGCTTTAGCGATTCAAATCAATGTTCCGAGTCCTGTAGACGGCCATAATTCATCCGGCCGGCGTTCAGCTATTAAAACAAGACCAAAGGATTCGATGGGACCCCAAAAATTTAATATTTGATCCAGAAAAGTGGGTCTTGTCTTCGCCAGATCCAGTGTTCGCCAGAATTCTTGAACATTTTCACTATTGAAATCTATAAGTCAACTACTTGTCCAGCAAAAGTTCAGAAACGAATTCACGTATTCCCGTAGCCCTATAAGAACATCTAACCAATTTCAAATAAAACTTTAACTCATACCAAATTTTACGGTTTCAGCGGGATTCCGGACGAACTATATGTCCGAGTAAAAATGATTGTCATATACAGATTTAGCCTCTCTTCTTACCACTAAATCTGTCATCTAATCAACTTAAAATAATACTTTTGCTTTTAACAGATTAACCGTTTTTGTCCAGATTCCGGGCGAGCTAGTTGTCGGGGTAGAAAATGATTTTCGCATAAGTGTTCAGCATGTCTTCGTATCCCAAAATCGAACATCTAATCAACTTCAAATAAAACTTTTGTTTTAAAGCACAACTCTTACTAGAAATGATCTTTAGCCTATGAAAGGGATCAGAAAAAAAGTTTTCAAAAATACCATTACTTTCCACCTGAAATGAGAGATTCTCTTATTAGTGCTTGTCGACACTAACCAGCCTTGCTGCTCTCCGACGCGGCGGGTGGGAGCAAAACATTTGAAAACTGAACGCGCCGTGGTTAAAAAGTTGGAAAACCAACTAAATAAAAGGAGTAAAAACAAAAGATTCTCAAATCCTTATGTTTGGAAGAGTTGTCAGTGAACATTAAAGACTCTGGTAAACTTTGCTTTGTGTGACGGTCAAAAGTCGGCATGGCCGAAAAAGCGCTAAAATTCGTGGGCAGAAAACGAAACAATTGAGAACGGTGAGGATTTTAGAAGCTCATAATTCTACAAGGGGTCTAGGTATACTATAAAAGCCAGAATAAGCACGAGGAGTCCTTTAACAAACTTTCCGTTTTTCGCGTACGAACTACTTGTCCGGCGAGAGTATGGTTTTCATCATCGTGTTCAGCATGTCTTCTTACCCGATAATGGACTATCACATTAGCTGTTTATACAAAATTTGTTTGCCCCGTAATCTGAACCCCTCCCCCACCCCTAAATAGAGGGCTACAGAGCCCATCTACGAACTCGACCTTATACTCTTGACCTAAAGAATCCTCAAACCAAGTTTCATCAAAATATCTCACTCCCTTCGAGAGTTATCGTGCTCACAGACGGATGGACGGACAGACGGACAACTTTTGCGATGTCATAGGTATCCGTCCACTTACGTTTTGGGATAAAACAAGACCAAAGGTTTCGATGGGATCCCCAAAAAATAATATTTACAGACAATCGGGTCTTGTAGCGGTCCAGTGGTAATCATCTGAGAAGAGAAGTTCAAATATGGATTCAGCATGTGAGTTTACCCCTGTAGCCTGCGTCATGTCTACCTTGACGAAAGTTCCTGCCTTACTTCTGCCAAATTTCCGGTTTCAGTAGGATTCCGGGCAATCTACTTGTCTTGCAAAAAAATTAAGTTCAAAAACAGATTCAGCCTATCTCGATACCCCTATGTCGAACCTCTAATCAACTTCAGATAAAACTTCAACTTTTAACAAATTTTCCGATTTCAGCATGTCTTCTTACTCGGAAATCGAACACCTAATGAAATTCATGTACAACTTTTACTTCTAACAGATTTTCCGGCTATGGCCGGATTCCGGGCGATCTAGTTGTCCAACGAGAAAATTATTTTCATATTCGAATTCAGCATGTCTCCTTACCCCTATATCGAATGTCTAATCAACTTCAGATAAAACTTATAGTTTTTACAAACTTTCCGGTTTTATCCGGATTCCGTGTGAACTACTTGTCTGGCGAGAAAATGGTTTTCATTTCGTGTTCAGCATGTTGTTTTACCCCGTAATCGGCTATCTCATTAGCTTTTAAAAAATATTTTTTTCGTCTCTTAATTTGAAACCCCTCCCCCTCCCCTATATATGCAGCTATCGGGCCCATCTACGACCTCGACCGTTCCCTTGACTCGAAGAGTCCTCACACCCAAGTTTCATCAAAATATCTCATCCCTTCGAGAGTTATCGTGCTGACAGATGGACGGACAGACGGACAACTTTTGCGATGTCGTAGGTATCCCGCCACTTACCTTTGGGATCCCAAAAAGTAGTAACATCCGCATACATAGGCCAAACTGGCGGTGTTGACCTCCGATTATCTGCCCCCAGCTGGGAAATGCAGTGTGCGGTTGGGGACAAACCATCGCGGTGCTTTCGCACACCCTTCCGGCCACCTTCCCGAGATTGTCTAGGTACGAATTTCCCGACTCCTGTCCAATATCTTGTGCATGTGTTGACCTTAGCTTCCCGAGTATCTCAAAATAGTAGTATGAAGTTGTACAAAAAAGTAGCATGCAGTACTCTATATTATGACTAAGTCCAACACACGCCAGCAATCCTCAGGAAGAACGAGTAAGCGTGTCCGTACGACTCAAATCCTACGTCAGTTAATCACCGCGATGTTTGGTAGCAGCTCTGACACTTCTTCTGCCTTTCTTCCGCTAGATACCCGGAGAGTCCGGAGATTTTGCACCGCCAAGGGGAGATAGTCATCAAGAGTATACCAACTGTACTGCATGCTACCAAGATGCGACTATAGCAAGATTGGATGTTACTGGAGCAAGGCGGGAGGCTGCTGAATACTACCAAATACTACTGCTTAATATATATTCATATGAGCACAGTGTGAGGCAGATTAAATTAAAGTATTTTGTACTACTGTATATCAATACATGCAACTTTTTCGTTCAACTACACAGGCTACACAATTCTCATCGGGTTACTACTGTACTGCAAAAGGATGTTTCTAGGATTCAGAGTCAATTTCCGTCAAGGGGAGCTTGTAGAAGTTTGTAGTATGTCTTTCCAGTATACTACAAGAACTACTTTCAACTCCACACCGAAATCTACGGGAACATCTTCCCAGTTCCATCAATGCTCGATAAAGCATGTACCTTCAGCTTCAGGTTGAATAAATACTCGTTTCGTTCTAGAAAAAAAATCAAAGTGATTAGGCTACCTACTTCTGTCATGTTTTCTAATTAATTTGTATTCCAGAATACTTGGTCCTAAGAGATTAGGGATTCATCGATTCCAGTAGATCCCTAATTTCACGCGGCAAGAAATGGTATTTCCGAAAACGATAGTTCGGGACCATTTTGCTGCGAAAAGTTATTTCTAATAATAATAAGAGTTCTGCTTTGAGCTAACCTATCCACTAGCCTTCTGGAAATTATCCGGGAAAGATCGTTCGCTTTCCACAGTGCGATAGCCGCTGCGACAAGACTGCCAGCTTCCAATAGAAAAGACAAAAGTAGAGAAAACCGACCTCAGAACAAGAGCCAATAGCAGGGGTTGTTACTTTTTTTTTTTGCAATTTAAAATATAATTTATATCCCGCTTCTAAGGATCTGGTAAGCTGTATTTGTCACGCAGCTTCACGAATAAAATACTTCGTGAATTGGAAGTCCGTGTCCTAATCCTAACCCAATATCTAGCTTTTTACTTCCTACGAACCGGTGCTTCCATTTCTACTTTATTTCAAAGTAGAATTCTTTATCTTGACCATTCTACTTTTTACTTCTCATTTTTGGGATGCCAAAACGTAAGTGCATGGATGGATACCTATGACATCGCAAAAGTTGCTCTCGAAGGGAATGAGATATTTTGATGAAACTTGGTGTGAGGACTCTTTGTGTCAAGAGTAAGATCGAGTTCGTAGATGGACTCTGTAGCCCTATATTTAGGGGTAGGGAGGGGGTTTATATTAAGGGACAAATGAAATATTTTTAAACAGATGATGTGATAGTGGTTTATGGGGTAAGAAGACATACTTTACCATTTTGTCCTCTGACAAGTAGTTCGCTCGGAATCCGGCCAAAACCGGAAAGTTTGTTAAAAGTAAAAGTTTTATTTGAAGCTGATTAGATGTTCGATATAGGGGTAAGAAGACATGCTGAACACGATGGTGAAAACCATTTTTTCGCCGGACAAGTAGTTAGCCCGGAATCCGGCCAAAAACGGAAAGTATTTTAAAAGTAAGTTTTATTTGAAGTTGATTAGATGTTGGATTTAGGGGTAAGAAGAAATGCTGAACACGATGGTGAAAACTATTTTTTTCGTCGGGCAAGTGGTTAGTCCGGAATCGGGCCCAAACCGGAGAGTCTTTTAGAAGTAAAAGTTTTATTTTGTTGATCAGATGTTCAATTTAGGGGTAGAAAGACGTGCCAAACACATAGGTGAGAACCATTTTCTCGCAGGGCAAGAAGTTCGCCCGAAATTCGGCCAAAACCGGAAAGTTTGCTAAAATCAAAAGTTTTTTTTGTTTTTGATTAGATGAGAGATTTAGGGGTAAGAAGACACGCTGAATCTGTATATGACAACCTTTTTTTTTTACCGGGACATATAGTTTGTTCGGAATCCGGTTGAAACCGCATATTTTTTATAAGAAGTTTTACTTGAAGTTGATTAGATGTCCTTTCTACGGATAAGAATATACGCTGAATTCGCTTCTGAATTTTCTTTTTTTTCTGGACAAGTATGGTAGTTCTTCGCAATTGTCTGGATCAAGTACTAGATCGAAACCTTTGGTCTTGTTTCGTAGGTGACATTCGAATTTGAACTGAACTGAAATGCTTTTATTCCGCCAAATTGACGAGACAAGAAAAAGGTTAAAGGTTAAAGCATTTACAATACGTGCATTAAAGCTTTCTAATCCTAGTGCACATCATCCGTAACACTCCAAATAAAACATCAGATTTAAAAATTTACAAATAACCGTTAAAAAGTACGAAATATCAAAGAAATTTTTTTTTCGGTTTTATACTACTAACTTACGAAATTCTAGGCTCGGCTCAGATGGTGGCTAAGATGACTGTCACTGGTGGTTATTTTGTCTTGCTTTTGTTTTCCCAGCGGCGAACAATTGGAACACAATCGATCTTGTGTAAAATCTCTATTGGAAGTTTTAGCAAGAATGAGATTGCAAATTTTTCTACGGCAAACAGTTTAAAGGCAATTTGGTTTTGTGTCAAAATCTTTTGTTTGCAGAAAATAGGCTGACTTTCGAAATTTGTTCCTGCCGCATAATTTTGTATGGCAGTTGAGCATACTCAAGTGGCATATAGCGATCGTAATGTCTGTCGGTCTGTTCTGGTTTTGCTAGTTTGAGCACTTCGACATAAGCTAGGACGATGATACTTGGCAGGCATATCGGGGACCCGACCAGGTTAACTAAAAAATAATCACTTCCTCGATCCGGCCATCGTGGGGGGAGTGAAGGGATGGGGAATCCGGAAACTAGTAACATGTGTAACTTTGGAAGGGGTAATCGGACATGCATGGAACTTGAGAATTGTCAAGAGCAAGCGTCTCAGAAGTTTATTTTCAAATCCAGACGGGATCCGGTAACGGAGGGGGGGGCTGGAGGGGGGACCGGAAATCTCGTGAAACGCTTCCACATAAGCTGGGACGATGAAAATCGGCAGGCGTATCAGGGACCCGACCAAATTAACTTAGAAATAAATACTTCGCTGAACCGGCCATCGTGGGGGGAGGGGAGGGATGGGGAATCCGGAAACCAGTAATATGCATAACTTCGGAACGGGTAATCGGACATGCATGAAACTTGACAAGTGTCAACACAAATGTCTCAGATGTTCAGTTTCAAATCTGTACCAGATCTGATAAGGGGGGGGGGGGGGGGCTGGAGGGGGCACTGGAAATCTCGTGAAACGCTTCCATGTAAGCTAGGACGACGAAAATGTCAGGCATACCAGCGACTCCACCAGATTAACTTGGAAATAAGAATTTCAACGATCTCGCCATCGTAGGGGGAGTGGAGGGATAGAGAATCCGGAAAGTAGTAACATGCATAACTTTGCAACGGGTAATCGGACATGCATGAAACTTGTCAAGTGTCAAGAACAAGTTTCTCAGATATTCATTCTCAAATTCGGGCGGAATTCGATAAGGGGGGGGGGCTAGAGGGGGGCACCGGAAATTTTGTGAAACGCTTTCACATAAGCTAGGACGATGAAACTTGGCTGGCATATCAGGGACCCGACCAAATCAACTTCGAAATATTCACTTCCCCGATCCGGCCATCGTGGGGAGATTAGAGGGATGGGGAATCCGGAAACTAGTAACATGCATCACTTTGGAATGGGTAATCGGATATGCATGAAACTGACAAGTGTCAAGAACAAATTCAAATCCGGACCAAGATCTGATAAATGTGGGGGGGGGAGCTTGTGGGGGACACTGGAACTCTCGTTAAACGCTTCCATATAAGCTAGGACGATGAAAATTGGCAGGCATACCATGGAATCTTCAAACAATGCTTACAACGGATACGTCAGCTACGATTCTTCATAAGCGATATTTCGGCCCTTCTTCGACCCTTGCCAAGAAGGGCCGAAATATGGCTTATGAAGAATCGTAGCTGACGTATCCGTTGTAAATATTGTTTGAAGATATGTTTCAAAGTCAGCTTGGGCTCAAAGAATATTTACATACCATGGACCTCACCAGATTAGGAAATTATCGTTTCCCCGATCACGCCATCGTAAGGGGGGGGGGGGTGGAGGGATAGGGAATTGGGAAACTAGTAACATGCATAACTTTGAAGTGGGTAATCGGACATGCATGAAACTATGACGAGGAAACTTTGCAGTCGGATCAGGGACCGGACCACATTGACTTGGAAATAGTCACACTCCCGATTCGACCATCGTGGGGGATGTAGGGAACTTTCAAATGGGTTATTAGATGTGAATAGAACTTGACAAGTGGCAAGAGCTAATGTCTCATATGTCCCGTTTCAGTTCAGGAACAATTCCGATAACAATGTGCGGAGCTCAAAGGAGGCCGCTGGAAATCTCTTGAAAATCCTTCAGATCCACTACGGGCACAGAACTATCACAGCTAGAGTATCTGCTTCTGCCTTCAGTTGAAGGAGTTATATCATAAGCATTCTAGCACTGGTAACGTTTAGACCCCCCCCCCCCACCGCCCGTCATGGGGAGGATGGAATCATAGTTTAACTTTGGATCTAACAAAATGTTTTTATTGTAGAAGGCATATAGAAAATGTCTAGACAAAATTAAACTAATTATTTGCATTGTCGATTTCTTTAAGTATTTTGTTTTCTGTTTTTTCTTGTTAATTCCCGTAAGTCCAAAGAATTAAGGATGTAAACTAGATCACAATAAAGAAACGCCTTAAATTATACTAAATTCGTTATGTTGGTTTCTTGAAGATTCAGAAATTGAGCTAAATAATATTCAGCTTCCGAGACCAAAAAATGTCAAACTGGCCGATGATTTCTTCTTCCGACATATCTAAACGTCCACATGGTGATATACTTAGTTGTTTTACTCCTCTTACACGCCACTCGATCTTCTCGAAGGTTTTAGTAATCTTTTGACCAGCACCAGGAGGTCAATAAAGAGTTAATTAGCAGTGGCGGATTGGCGTTCAGGAGGGAATTGTGTTCAAGTAATTTGTGGATAACGTTGGCTACCGTGAGGATTTTTGGGGAAAACAAAGGTAACAGTGTGTTCGTAAAAATCCGACCCGTCGAAAAATGATGGTGTCTCCCACCTTCTCGGCTCACATGAATCAAAGACTTTGAGTTATACGCGAAGCGGAACCAGAGTACGACAAAACTATTCTGAAACCGTTGTCAATGAGTGGTTTAACTATTTCAGATTAACTAGATCAAGCCCGTCTCCTGGTGAAAGGAAGATCGGGAGAGATCTTCCCTTGTCAACTGCAAACCGTATTTGACAAACATGCTAACTGTTCTTACAAGTGCCATATCAGCTTTCAGCTATTGTTTTGTAAAATATACTTTTTTCTACTGTAACACAAATAAAAGTTCTACTTTTATCTACTTCATTCGGGTAGAGTGGAAGCATTGATATCATACTTCACTAGTTCTCGTATAGTGCAGTGGGTAAAAATAACCATTCATTCATTCAAACCCACCCTCTGCTCTTCAACGTGAACGAAAAGATAGATTTCAGGGGTCAAAATATCTACTATATAGCATGACATTCCAAGCGAGAAAAGAAAATAAGAACGAAAGAAGGCGTTTGAAATATGCGCAAGGGCTAGTGTTTGCGAGTTGAAAACTGAAACTCATGAATATTCAAAGATACTCCGTTAAGCTCATAAAAGGAATTTAGGACTTTTGGTGGCGCGGATTCGGGTGAAAAGAGTGACATGCGATGTGGAAAGGGGAGGGGTTATATCGTTATTATCAATTAAAATTGATGACCCAAAGAAACTGAATGCATTGCCGTTTTTCCGTCCGTGACAATCCCAGATTTTAATCCTATATCAACTGATATATCAGGACAATCGATTATCTCATATTACAAAACAACAATCCGGCGATCTCGAATCGTGAATTTCACTCCGTTGCAAGATTCCTGAATAGACGATCCGAGAACGAAACCGGATTGTCAAGAGTAGATTTTGTCATAATCTGAATTATCGAAGAAAACACATATTGGAGAATCCGGATTGTGAATCGTCAATCTGGATTATCAAGAGAAAACGCCTTTATTTTGAGCTTCTATAAAAAAAATATAGCCTTGTTTTTTTCCATTCACTATTTTTGCAGTCACTGGGGAAAACATCCCTGTTACTAGATGGTACTAGATGTACAACGTGACGACGGACGTTCTGTCGGGTTTGAGTTGCAAGTGCAGTAACCTACCGACCGTCAATAAGTACGGGAATCGCCTAGTCGCGGATGTTTGCACAGAAGTTGATAAGCCAGAGGTTCACCCACAAGAGGCGTGTTCTCGCCGTTCCCCGAGGACTCCTCGAGGAATCGAAAGAAACGGCGAGAGTAGAGGGAGTCACTCCACGCGGACTCCGCGTGCAGAAACAGCGAGAACATGGGGAATGCTTCCAAAATGAATTTTGTTCAAAAAAAAATATTCAGTTGACGAAATTAGTCTGGATCCACTTTATTTTTGGTTTTGTTTATTCTGATTGTTTTCAATTAATTTTACATTGCACCAACACCAGCAAAATTGATTCCCATCCGAATCTCAAAAGGAGTCCTTTTTGATCATGGTGATGATAATTAGAGCGTTCCCCATCCGTGGGGACTAACGAGAATAAGGGGAGTGAGTTTCCGGGACAAACAAAAACGCGGGGACTCCTCAAGTGGAGTCCTCAGGGAACGGCGAGAATACGCCTAAGATTTTCGGTGCTTCATGTTTCATCTTTTGCTATCAGGTTCGTATGTGATGGCGTAAGTGACCTTCCAAAGGTTGACATCCGCAGACTGCGCATACTGTGTATCACCCATAACCTCCGGCACAGGCTCTGTGCCCCTTGGTGACCTTGGTGTACGTCAAGTCAGCCGGTTCACATCCCCTGCAAGATAACCTGTCTCGGGTTTCTGTATGATCTTTGCTACTGGGTTTGCAGCTTCACGGTGTGGATCCAATTGCAAACCAAAACAGTGCATCAAACTTCAAGGGTCGCCTCGGGGCATATACCCGTTCTCACCTACCCCACCCACGTCTACCTGGGTTAGTAGCAGTTTCTTTCGAACGCAAGAAAATGAACTATCAAATACTTTTCTTGGTTGGAGTGTTCAGTTTTTGCTCTTGTACTCCTCATCTGAAGCTACTCCAGTCCCTCACATCTGCAAGGTTGGTGTTTTCATGTGTTTTGAATAGTTTCGTGGAAATAGCGAATTCTGTCTAGTATAAAACAGGTCCTAGGTCACTCAAGGTTTCCTGCTTGACAGTTAGGACTGCATTAAAATTTCCTTTCAACCTTTTCAGGCCAAGTTCGAGGTTGTGGAAAGGTGTTTTTTTTTTATGTAGTTTGACGTACTTTTGTTTTAGTTGTGAAAGTACAATATGTGGAACAGACAAATAAAACGGTACACATACTTTTTATTTTCATAACTGTAGCAAACGTACGTCAAACTACACCGAAACTACAACCAGAAACACGCACTTTAAATACTCCCCTCTCCCCCCCCCTCCCCTGGTATATTTTCAATACTTGGTAACGTTCCCGCTCTTTCTTGGTTCCTCAGGGGTTTTAGCTATTTTTAACGAGTACATCGAAAATAAATATACTTATTAACCCCTGTTCAGGAGCCAAAAATCGAGACAGATCCCAATCCGGAGAATGTGGTGACCTGTCTTACCTATAATGCTAACGCAACCTGCTTCCATAATCACTCCATATATTTCTAAACCTGTAGAACCCAATTTCGTGCAGTACATTCTAACCCCTTTTATAAAACTACGCTGATTTTCTCACTTGCCACATTTTGCTACTTCCGATGTGTATCACGCTGTCGACGGTCGTCTAAGGGAAGTTTTTCCATCAGAAAAACCGGTTATTCAAAGTGTGTCCCTTTTTTCGCTATAAGTCAACGGATCTCGAAAAAGGGTTCAAACAGCCAAAACCGGTTATTTGTTGAAAGTATAGCCTCGTTTTAAAGGATTCACGTATTTTAAAATACTGCAAGTGGAAGAGTAAATAGTGCGAGGGGTCCTTTAAATTTTCAGTTCAGTGCTTCAAGCTGATTAGTCTGTTTCTCCTCCGTCATATCATTCTTAGTATCCGTCACTCACAGAAAGTTCAATATAGATCCATGGGTTAATGAATAGGAAAGAGAAGTTTTCACTTATTAAACTGAAAGCACAACTCTTATTAGAAATAATCTTGTTACGATGACATGGCTCAGAATATCATTTTTGAAAATAACATTGCTTTCGACCTGAAATTAGCGATTTTCTTGTTAGCGCTTGTCGACTCTATCCAGCCTTCCTGCTCTCGAACCCGGTGGTTGGACGCAAAATATTTGAAAACTCAAAGAGCTTTGGTTTAAAAGTGGGGAAACCCAGCCAAATAAAAGTAGCCAAAATAGAAGATCGACCTGATTGAGTTTTCGGCGGAGTTTGATGGGTGAAGTGCGCGTTGCCTGACTAGCAAACCTCGGCTTGTCCGAAAAAGCGTTAAAAAGTCGCAAGTACGAAACGAAGCTATGGCGAAAGGCGAGTGTTTCAGAAGCTTATAGTTCTATCAAGAACAAATAATCAGATAGAACCTCTGTCATTGGTACCATGCAGCGACTATGAATACCTCGACAAAACTGAGCGGACCTAGAGTCATTTACTATAGTTTATTACCCGTCTGCTCTACTTCCGTCTTCGCCGTTGCTAAAGAACATGCAAGAGGCGTACTCCACGCGCTGACCCGCTCGTGAGCGCGTCCAAACAATCAATCAGCTTTGTCTTCTACTTTTCCTGAAGGTGGTTTCTCAGCGATACAGCTTATTACAGAGGTAACAAAACGTGATATGGCGCCAAGCTACTAACCTCCGCTAGTTCACAGCGGAAAAGGGACAGGGAATACTCGACTCCGGATAGTCATAGTATAGAGATAGGGAGACGGAGGTTCTATTTGATTATTTGTTCTTGGTTCCAGTTGAGAGCTAGGAGAGCTGAGAGCTATAACATAAAAGGCAGAATAAGCAAGGGGTGTTCTTGAAGGATAGTGCGAAACTGTTTTAGCACGCAACTTTTCTATTACAGCAGGATATAGGTTCAAATACATTTGATTTTCAAACAGTGGAAACTAATAACCTTAAATCCTCATGGCGGAAAGCACGCTCGATGGCTACCAAAAAAGAATAATCGACTTTTCCGTCGGGTGTTTACAGAACAAAGTGAAACTGAAATAGAACTAAAACCTAGCAGTTATAGGCAAACCTTGACGATGGTTATTACCATCAGGGACTAATAGGAACTACACTGCATGGTGGCTCTGAACCGTATGACACATCATAAGGAGGGGGAATTCCCGGACTGACAAAGCTATGACGCGGGAACACCTGGTGGAAAAGGACCAAGACTTGAATAGCTGCTAATATCGTTGCTTATGAGCGTTCAAACTGTCCCGTCTAGCTGATTTGTAATTTTTTAGATTAGATTATATATTGGATTTATTGGAAAAAAATACTAAGAACAACAAAACCCTCTAGAAGTTTACTCTTGTTAAGAGGTTTAATGAACTCCCTTTGAGAGATTAACCTACATAGCATTATAATAGAGAGAGAAATAAGAAAAAAGAGAGGAAGAGAAAAAAAATATATTAACTTATACACTTACTCGGCTCCTCGTCAAACACCCAACAAAAGAAACTATAGACTCCAAAATTCCGTCTGCAAAAACAAACAAAACCAAATAAACAAATAAAGTATATATGATTAATTGGCTTCGGCTTCGCTAATTAATTGACAATAAAGAAAACCAAATAAATAAATAAAGTATAGATGATAAATTGGCTTCGCTATTACAGCAGAACTTTAAGAGTCCACTAGGCAGGGGCTTCGCAAGTGCATTTTCGTTGGGGGGGGGGGGAGGGGAGGGTGCAGAGCCAAAATTGTCACCGAATCTCTCAAAAATGTTTACCGAATCTCGAGCTTTAAATTATAGAACAGAAAGGATTACGTAGGAAAAGTAACATAAAAGGGCAACATTAAGACGATAGGCCAACTATTAGGCGGCGTTTTTGCGAAGCCCACTCGGAGAATATACTGCCGGGCACGATCGCAGTAAAAGCTTCTGTCTATTATACCCAAGAGAATACTAAATCGATCGCCACAGGCTAAAATTTCCGAAATCCATTTTTTTGTTCCTGTAGGCTAAAATTTAACTGCTTCTCTTACAAATTATATCATGTACCGTGTATTAAATACCGAGATTACCAAATCCCAATCATGATACCGAATGATTTTGAACCGATAGCTTATTCGGGATTCTATGTAACTACAGAATCTCCATAAATATACCCAATAGTTCTGGTATCGAAAAATGACCAAATAATTTCAGTAAAATCTCTCACCGAATTCGTGGTAACTACCGAATACTAGCAATTATACCGAATCCCGATCATTACACCGCATAGATTTGTACCGACAGCCTATTTGGGATTCTGTATAACTACCAAATTATATATATAACCTCCGGCCCAAATTTTTTACCGAATCTCAAAAAGTTGGAGGGGGGCGCTGCACCCCTCCCCCTTGCGACGCCCCTGCCAAGTAGGCCACCTTCACCTTCTCATCAATAAACGCTGCATCCTCAGCGGTCCTAGTCTGTTCCTCCAATACGTAAGTCAAGTATTTAAGCCTTAGTGCTCTGAGGTTCACCTTTTTTTCTAGGGGCCTGAAAGATGTACACAAACGTCATAGCTCAATCGACGCCATGAACTACGAGAACGCTGACGTACTAACCAACGTCATCAAACAGACCCATCGCAAACCCGTTTACATCAACACTACTCCTTTGCATACCCTGTTCCGCAGTCTTGGATACAACGGACCGTATGCTTCACAGTTCCTCCGAATGGTGTCGAAAATCGAAGTCACTCCATTAGTGGAAAGGATGAGGCTTGGAAATGCAATTGATCAGTACAGGGGTTTGAAGACAAACTACCCCGAGGAATTTGATGTAGGGATGTGTTTTGCAGAGCACTTGTTTTTCCGTGCGCGTAATACTCCCTTGCTACGCGCTGTCTTACCCTCATCGCGTGACGGGAGACAGTTGAATCTCATGGAGAGTTTGTCTAGCGTCATCCATAATGGAACAACGAACAATCAGGTGCTTGATAGCATAATGAACGCTGGGATTTCTAGTGTTGTTGAGAAAATGACCCAGCAGAAGCTGAAAAATTACAATAAGGTTACGGAAAACCCAACTTACTATGATGTTGAGAAGACGGACGAACCAATGACTGAATGGTCTGACGTCGGTTTCGCTTTTGCAAAGAGGTATTTGAGAAAGTATCTATCCTCGCTGCCAGGAAACCCGAAGAGCGAGCGAAATGAAATTGATATATACGAGGATGAAAAGCTAATCAACATGGCCGAAAACCTCGGGCGTTCCTTCGTGCTCTCAACGCTAGGTGTCATGCCAGGCACACCTGCTTCGGGAACTCTACCGGAAGTTCTCCAGTCAAGGGCTATTCTGGATTCTGGCCCGCAATTCGCAATGGCGCGAACCGGAAATCCGATTTTTGACATGGGCAATGCTCTGGTAACTACCTTTCAAAGTGCGAACGACATCACCAATGCACTCTTCTGTGCGAAAAAATACTTGGTGAACCACGCTTGGGTTCGCTTCCGGAAGCTGACACACTCCGCGCTAGGGGTGGAGCTGCGTAGCAGAGATCTACTCTGGGAGACGGCAGAAACGTCACCACCAAACGGGATCAGTGATCTGGATGAGACTGCCATTTTCCGAAGCATATTTACAGATCACCCCAGCGAAGAATTCCGAGGTGAAAAGAAGACGGAGGCTGAGCAGGTTTTGGGGTCGTCGAGTGTCAAAGATGCGATTGAGACAGTAAAAGGCATTTACAACTCCCTATTTCCGGTTTATTAAGTGTAATTATTGTTTAATTTATTAGATATTTATTTGAGGTTTGTACCTTCCGGAACTTATGTTTTCGTGCCGTCCGCAATAAACTTATACCTTTTGAGCTTAAGTGTTAGCGTAGAAGACAGAGGGTTTTGTCGCTACATCAACGATTATACGCCAGACACTGGATTCGGATGGGATTGTGCACGCGAAGTGAATTCTCTATCCTTACATTTCTGATTCTTCCGGATTTTCATACTTGGATTTTTTGCCCTTTAGCTATTCCGCTATATGCTAGTTACAGCTGCAGTTTTCGTCATCATAATCAGCAATTCCTCACGGAAAAGTTGAGATTTTTTCAACCTTACAACGAAAGTGTGGAAAACCCGGCAGGGAAAAACCTGGTCTGTTCCCACCACAAGCACGGTAGACCGGAACGCAGCCAAAGCCTCGGACAAAAATTGCCTGTCTGTGATCACCATTTCCGAGTTTCTCGCTCCAAAGGTGCCAAAAACCCTGATATGAACTCCACTTGTGCCTGATCGTTAGTCCGCATTATCATTCCTCTAAATCCTCACTTTAGTAGAAAGAAATCCTGCAATACGTCACTCGTCTGAAAGTGGCATACTTAGAGGCCCTGGGATAAAAAAAAGAAGCGTTCTTGGCCTTGGCAAGGGAAAAAGCTGTTGGACGAAGCTGGACTGTCGTATGCTTGGAATGATGGACACGGTGATGCAGAAGATTTGGAAAATTTGTTAGGAAAATTTACTTCAGTACTTTAGGACCAAGAAACTCAGTTATGGAATGAGGCTATTCGGAAGTCGGAGTCGCTCACTAATTACCCGAGGTTTAAGAATTTATTTGGATTAGAATTTTAACTGAAGCTAGGCCGCAGAAATATTAAAGATGGGGTTCCAACTCCGGGCGAACTGTCTCCCATTACGAAGTAGGAAAAAGGTTTTTGAAAAGAATAGGTCTTTGACGGTGGCCGAGCGTGCTTGCCGATTTTGTGGCGAGGTAGAAGAGAGTTTATGCCATCTGCTGACGGATTGTCGGGGGGTGAAGGAAATTAGAGATAGTTTTTTTTTGTTTGGGGGGGGGGTACCCATACTATTTCCTGGTATTTTGGAGTCGACGAATCGTCAGGTAATTTTGTCTGTATGTAAATATTTTAAGTATATACTGGAAGTTTAGATTGGAGGTAATTTGGTTAATAGTAGAAGGGTTAAAGAAGTAATCTTGTTGTATGTAATATTGAAGGTCAATTTTGTTGGTTATGTGCGAGAATGAATGCTGATGCATGGCCCTTTGTTGGCTTTAATAAATTATTAAATTAAAATTATTATACGTCCCTACAATATGTAACTGCTGCCAAACCATAAAAAAACAGGATTTACTATAAAGTTCTACAATACTTCCGTTTTACCAGATACCATGCAATGCTATCTGATACCACGGTCTAAAGTCGTTTTTGGGGTTACAGTGCACTTATGCCAGTTACCGTGGTAACTGACCAAAAAAGTGACCAAAAGTCATCTCACTTTCGTCATCAGCAACACAAGAGCCTAGGATTTTGTCAAATTGATGTGACGGGAGTAGATATCAAGTTTTTCTTTTGAGGTGACTTCTAAAACCACCGCAAAATTGATACGTGCCATTTTTGCAAAGCAACCGTTGCATCAGATACCTCGGCAACTGCAATAACGACAGAACGCAGATCTAGTTGCCGTGGTATCAGATACCATGGTATCTGCAAAAATGCAACTAACATCAAACCAGTTAATGGTGCGGCAGACGATCGGTTTCTGGCGCGGACTGAGTTTCTGCCAGGATATTCAATACCGCCACGACTTACGTATGGAAAAGTTGAGATTTTTCAACAACATAGGCTACGACAAAAATGCATAAAACCTGGCCATGAATTCCTGGTCGCCTGTCCGCATCATAAACGAGAGCAATCAACTTTCTTACGTTATTTCGTCACTATCCATGTCGGGGAACCGTTGGGACCAGCAGGGCCGGATTTAGACATTTCTACGCCCTAGGTCAAAGCGTATAATTCTGCTCCTCCCGAACTCCGGAAGCAAGTAATTCCGCACCACTCCCGTCAACTCGCCCCTTCCCCTTCAAGACAGACATTTCGAACAATATCCATGAGCCGCGAAATCACAATGACGAGAAGCGGTTCGATTCGCTCCGAGTCTGGATGAAATTCGTTCACCGGTAACAGCATTTTTTAAGGCAATAATAATACAGGAGGGGTATCCAGCCTCAGACAAGATTTCAAATTTCCAGAGAAGTCTTTCCTTCAGAATGATATATCTGGCTTAAAAAGGAACCAACAACTATGACAAACATACTAGATTGAAGGAAATTGAATGGTTTACATATTGAATAAATAATATTGCTTCAATATTCCTAATTAAACATATTTTCAAACAAGATCACCTCATCCTAACCTTAGCTCGATTCCTCGTCATGACTTACAAAATGATGAAAAAGGTAGAGTTACCAAAGTCAATAGCCAGAAAAGCAAAGCAGCTTTTCTAAGCAGCTTCAAAACAAAGAAAAGGCACAGAATTTTAATATGTTTAGACATATAACTTTGACTGTCAGGAATCTTAACATTTTAGCGGCAGCATTCGAGGTAGTGTAAAAACGAAGTAATGCACCCCTCCTGTACTGAAAAATTGAAAATATTTTGGTTGACCTTCTGGGAAATCCGGCCATGGGGATGGGGATGGCACCAAATGCTTTCAGTCAAAGGGTGAACTGAAATTAGTCTGTCTGGTTGAGGGCCAGAAATCCGCACGGGGCCAGGTGCGCGAAGTTTGGCCAGGCCATAAACTGAAGTTCGTTGGGTCGAAGCGTGTGTTCATAAGAAAAACTAGTCGGCAAAAGAAATTTGGTTTCAAACTGTCTGTAATGAGCTACTGAACAGCACAAAAACCGATATCCAACGCGAGTAATAAGTTCAGTTACAAAAATATCCGACAATGAAAAGAACAAAGCTGCGGAACATTCGCGATATATGGGTAATACGTCAAACTTAAAAATTAACTAGGATAAACTAGACGGAGGCAGGCAGGCACGTGCAGCTTGAGTGACCTTGTATTGCATCCTCAGTTACGAAGTATCACCATCGTCATAAGTCCTGGAAAGGAAAGGAAAGCTCAATATATAGGATGCCTGAATCATACCACTATGCCGTATGCGAGAGGCCTAGCTGGACCAACCATCGAGATAAGAATGATCATGGACTCCTAAAAATCAGTATTGTTTCATAAAAAGCATTTTATTTTTGCACTTGACTGTGATGATACGCACTTTAAGGGCACTAGAAATTCACCTAAGCACAATCCTTGAGGCAAAACTGATGACGGGCTCATCGGGATCATGAAGATACATCACCTCGTTTGATCAAAAGTATTTTTTTTCACTTTTCGGTTAAGATGGACACTTTACGGGTGCTAGAAATTCCTTTTTTTTTTTTTTAACAAAACCCTTCAGGCAAATATGATCATGTGCTCATGGGGATCGTGAAAAGTAAAGTTTGCTTAAGATGAGATCTTTAACGGATGGTCAGATCGGAAGTGAAAATGTCTAAGCCGATGATGCCGAGTCTAGAATACTCTAGCACAGTTTCATCGGCCTAGCACATCTCGAAGTATTTTAACTCGCGGTCACCGGAATTCCGGGCGATGATGCCTAGTCTCGAATACTCCAGCACAGTTTCATCGTCCTAGCACATCTCGAAGTACTTTAACTCGCGGTCACCGGAATTCCGGACGATGATGCCGAGTCCAGCACAGTTTCATCGTACTAGCACATCTCGAAGTATTTTAACTCGCGGTCACCGGAATTCCTGAAGATGCCGAGTCTCGAATACTCCAGCAAAGTTTCATCGTCCTAGCACATCTCGAAGTATTTTAACTCGCGGTCACCGGAATCTCGGACCATGATGATCTCGAATACTCCAGCACAGTTTCATCGTACTAGCACATCTCGAAGTACTTTAACTCGTGGTCACAGGAATTCCGGAAACCCCGCTCCACATCTCCCCTCAGTGCCCGAGTCCATTCCGGTTCTACCACTGGCGTACCTAGGACTTGTGCCTGTACTTCCCAGCAAGTTTCATCCTGATCGCTCCACTCTTATACGTCTCACAAGATTTCCGGTTCTCTCCTTCGACCCCCCTGCCCCCCAGATTCATCGAATCCCGCTCGGACCTGAAGCGGGATATCTGAGACACGAGGTCTTTCCAGATATCAAGTTTCATTAAGATACGACAACCCGTCCGAAAGTTATGCATGCATGCCCTTAATTTCCGGATTCCCCCGTCTTCTCCTCCTCCCCCACGATGGTCGGATCGGGCAAGTCATTATTTCTAAGTTAATCTGGTCGGGTCCCTGGTATGCCTGCAAAGTTTCATCGTCTTAGCCTGCCTGAATGCACATTACCTCCAGATCGTCGGAATTCTGGAACCCCCCTCCAACTCGCCCACAGTGTTCGAATCCAGTACCGTTCTGTCAGTGATGTACCTAGAGCTTCTGCTTGTTCTTCCCATCAACTTTCATCCCGACCATCGGATCCGGTCCGGACCTGAAACGGGACATCTGAGACACGAGATCTTTCCAGACATCAAGTTTCATTAAGGTCGATCGCCCGTTCGAAAGTTATGCATACCCCTAATTCCTGGATTCCGCCGTCTCCCCCTCCCCCACGATGTTCGGATCGGACTATTTCTAAGTTAATCTGGTCGGGTCCCTGGTATGCTTGCCAAGTTTCATCGTCCTAGCACATCTGGAAGTAGCATAACTCACAATCGTGGGACTGACCGACGGAAAAGTAATCGGTATATGGCACTTGGCCGAAGGGCAAGTGCCACGAAAGGAAAGGGAAGTCGGGAAATATTATCTATTCTCGTCTCGGACGTCTGGTCTAAATCTGGCCAGAGCCGGAATTTTGCGAATTAATCTAATTATCTGATATTCTTTTCCAAGAAAAGTAACACCCAACTGATCTTACTAATGGTCGTTTAAGGATTAAATTGCAAGCTTACCGGTTCTGAAAATCTGCTAGACTCGTGACTCCAAAAATATATATTCCCCTTTGGGATCCCCATTGAAAACCTTAGGTCTTGTTCTCTATCTGTACCTAAGGCGTATTCTCTCCTTTCCCCGAGGACTCCTCCGGGAATCAAAGGGAACGGTGAGAATAGGGGGAGTCAGTCCATGCGGACTACGTGTACAGAAACAGTGAGAACACGGGGGACGCTTCCAAAATGGATTTTGTTCGAAAAAAAACCCATATAGTTGACGAAATTAGTCTGGATCCACTTCATTTTTGGTTTTGTTTATTTTGATGTTTTTAACTAATATCACATTGCAACAATACCAGCAAAAATTTATTCCCCTCCGAATCTGAACTTTTTGATGATGGTGATGATAATCGGAGCATTTCCCGTCCGTGGGGACTCACGAGAATACGGGGAGTGAGTCCCCGGGACATACAAAAACGCAGGGACTCCTCAAGTGGAGTCCTTGGGGAACGGCGAGAAATGCCTCTAATGGTTTTACCTCAATAAAAAGCTATATTTTGTTAGTACGCAAACAATGTAATGCAATTCCAAACCGTACCTATATACCATGTATGTGAGCGAAATTTTTTGTTTCAATAATTTTGTCATCTAGACAGCCGCGCACCCCCCCCCCCCCCCCCTCAAACCAAAGGTTTGTGAATTTATGACGACATCTTACTAATTGTACATTTATTTCTGGTTAAGCTAGAGCGGATAGACTAGGATCAAAATAAAGAGGTTTTAATTTTAAAAAGCCTTGACATGTTCTTAATTGCTGGACATGCTTCTGGTCAGTGATACAGGGTGGGAGGGGTGGGGGGAAGCGCAATTTCAAGTGAGATCCTCAGCTGTGGCCTGACACAATGAAAATCTGTAGAAACAATGTAATCAAGCTAAGCATCTTATTTTTCACCTTATAATTTTTCTCAAATTTTCGGAGAATATTCGCAATGTCCGCAAGATAAAATTGAGGTACTGAAATTTTACATCTATATTGACAGCGATATTTCGGCCTTTCTTGGCAAGGGTCCTCGTCAGGCTGTTGCTGGATTGGAAGAAACGAACCTGCAATCTTGTAGAACCCTTGCCAAGAAGAGCCGAAATATCGCTGTCAAACATCGTAGGTGACTTTCCGTTTTTAGCCATTGTTTAATATATATTTCTCAGTCAGCTTGGGCTCAAGGAGATTTTACTGAAGATGCGGAATCCCATTTGGGGTTATGAAAGTCAAGCGTGTTTTTCCCGTAGTATTGAAAGTAGGAGTTTGCCTATTCGTCGGTTAGTTGTGATCATTTGTAAACAGTCTTGAGGTAAGAATGATCATGCGCCCTTGTAAATCACGAGGCTGTATCGTTTGGTAAAAAGTCTCTGCACTTGGCTGTGATGATGCGCACTTTAAGGGTGCTAGAAGTTCATCTGTAATCAAAACCGTCGAGGGAAAAATCATCATGCGCCGTTTCGGATCATGAATATATATATAGTTTGGTCAAAAGTTTTTTTTTTTTACACTTTTCGGTTAAAATGCGCACTTTAAAGGACACCTGAACAATGAAACCATACTAAAACACACCATGGAGAATGCACTTACAGACATGGCCACGGATAGCATTCTTCTCCTGAGCGAAATGTTTTCAAAATAGAGATGTTCGTTTCTGGAGGTTTGCACATGCAGACTCCAAGACAAAAAGCGCAATTCATTCAAATCTTGCAGAGCGCTAGCCGGATCGTATTGGAATTTCTTCTAGATATACGTTTGGGCTTAACTGGTTAAAAATATTCCAGAAGTAGGGTTGCTTGGAGACACTTGTTCGTTTCTAAAATTGTTCGGTACTGAAATAAGGACAGATGCAAAATGGAGCAAAAATCATAGCTTCGAAACACTATGTCGTATTTGGATTGGGTTTTCTGCAGGCAATGTTAACAGAAGTCATACAGACAGGGATGATACTTGATACTCTTCATTCACGTGTCCTTTGAGGGTACTACAAATTCGTTTCTAAAAAACCCTTGTGGCACAAAGATCATGGTCCCTCGGTCGGTAATATAAATCCAAGAAATATGTATTTTTAGGATCCCTTTGGTCTTGTTAGTAGAAATTGGTCTGCCACCCTTCTCCTGAAATGATTGGACACTGTCAGAAGTTTCACATCAGATAACACCAGGATGCGCAGTTTCAACAGATAAAGATTCGGATGTTAGCTATTATGACTTTGCAAACATTGGGTTTGAATGGTATGCATACAAGATCAGCCGCAACACTACCAGAAAAACATCGGCTAACTTTTCTGTTATCACCCACCATAGTACCGGAAAAGTCAACAGATGCTTTTTCTGCGTTTTTTCGGATCTTCTTGCGAAATCTCGTTATGCATAACGTTCAACAGATAACGTTCTGAAAATAACATTCCAAGTATTACCATTAAAACTGCGCATCCTTGTATAACTGTTGTGAAAATTCTGACAGTCTGGACAGAAAGGACACAGAGAGGAATAGCACTTGGTGCAATGAACTTTTAATTATTTCACTGAGTGCTTTTCTTTGGTGTGTGATATAATGTACTCTCTTTATTTCTTTTATTTGACTACTACACTATCTTATATCTGCACAGTGGGTCACAAATAAATATTTTATTATTATTATTATTATTACTAAGGACTTAGAAGATACGCGACAGAAAAACGCGACTAGTGTACTTACCGAGTGTATATGCGAACACGAGTTTCTGGTGTATTGTGAGGTGTAGATAAGTAGACACCTGTGAGTCCACATCGCCATATGTTGGCAGCATCAGTGCAGCTATGCAGATGACTGCCACAGCCAAAGCTATGTAGTTCGGACTTGAAGACTCTGATTTCCGGGAATCTGAAAGGAATATAATAGTGAACGTGACTTAGAGCGTGTTCCATCCTACTTACCGTAGTTACTAAGCATGACGTCACGAATTCTGGCTTTTTTGCGTTAAGGCTGGAACGATTTTGCCAGCGGAATATTACTGGCGAATCCGATCAATCACGTTACAGAGAGCATGTTCCGCCCTTCTAATAATAGTGACTATTAGTTACTATTTTCGTTCCAACCTCGTAAAAAGTTACTACGCTGACCGGTCCAACCTTCTCGAAATAGTAACCAATATAAACTATTTGCTTATCATGCTCGGGAGCGTGGTAAGCGTCGTAACTACGCATCTCTGTAACGTGATTGGTCGGATTCATTCGCGGCATGATATTCTGCTGGAAAATAGAAAAATAGTTCCAGCCTAGTCGGCAAAAGCCAGAATTCGTGAAGTCATGCGTAGTGACTAGGGTAAGTAGGGTGGAACACACTCAGAGGTGCCTAGTTACCACGCTTACTACGCTCCCAAGCCCAGTTAGCAAATAGTTACTATTTCGAGAAGGTTGGAACGGTCAACATTTTACGTGGTTGGAACGAAAATAGTAACTAATAGGTATTATTGTTAAAAGGGTGGAAGACCCTCTTAAGGACTTAGGCAGGTTTCCCTGAGGTTGAAAGTTAATCAGGGTGGTGCCACGATGGCCTTTAGCAGTGGCAGGGGCAGCGTCATTCATTCACAGTGACGACCCTGAAGGCAGTCCTAGTCTCAGGAGAGCCATCCACATCTGTGACTCATGTTCCGAAATCACTACCGTCTTTGGGGACGATCAGAAGATACCTGACGAAAACTAGGTTTAATTGTTGGCTTATTCGCACTCTGTTCTTTCTGAGTAACCACGAAGGCCCAGACTATCTAGTCTTTTTCTTGTAAAGGGGTTGACAATCCAATGGACTGTCCGCGGACACCAATTGAGCATTACGTACACTTGTTTTGGAGTTCACGGACAGGCCTGTAAGAAAATCATGTACGACCTTTAAATAATGTACTTTATTCCCTTAATAGCTTGTATTGTACATGCTGGCATTGGATCGTCATTCCCACAAACTATACGTGACACAATTACATACATTTCATCTATGCGTACAACCTAACTGGAAATAAACTTGGGTGAAATAGGGTACAACAGATTTCAGACAACGATCAGTCGAGTTCGTAGGTGGTCTTACAAGTCTCTGGGAAGCAACTGTCTTTGTCGCGTATTGGGCCTGCTACTTGCTAGGGTCTCAAAATCAGGTAAAATGGCACAATGCGCATGTGTGCCAGACATTTGCTCCCAAACGCTATTGCCGATGCCGTCTTTCAGCAAAGGTTGGCAGGTCAAGCTTAACCAGGCCGTCCTCGTAAGAAAGATAGCCAGGGCGTAATCTTAATAGCCCTTTTCTGGATGGCTTCGAGTCTTTCAGTCTGTGCGTTGCTGAGTCCAGGGTGCCAAGCCGGACAAGCATACTCCAGGCAAAGGCGAATGTACGTACAGTAAATACTGTGTAAATCTCGCAACGGAATAGCAAAGAGTCTCAGAACTGTAAACGACTTAGGCAGTGGTGCTGCTTTTCGAGTAGAACACTGCACATGGGAACTCCAATTAAGGTATTAAGGTCACCTTTAATGAGCATCCGAATCACCATGATATTGGGATCTTCGAAATACCTGCAACGTGCCTCTTACATGTTTGCCGTTTGTTCATTCAAAAAGTTTTACTGGTATAGAATAGTAGAGTGCTGACCTTGAGACTGTGATACTGCTGAGCTGTGTCTTCCCTTAGATTGCACTTGCTGACGAGACAAAGATCGGAAATCCTCAGCTTCGTCACTGGGGTATGGCTCGTCAGGTGCTCCATCAGATTTCCCTTCAAACAATGTAGCAGAAATGTCTTTTTTGCCGGATATCTGGAAGGAAAAGTATAATGAAAACCGACTGTGCAAGCAACCGTGATGGCCTAGAGCAGTGATGGTTGAAAAATGAAACACGTCACTGATGATCACACATGCCAGATCCCAGTTCCTTAGGCTTCTAGCCTTGTTCATGTGAGAGAAGGAGCTACAGCAACTAGTCTCGACTAAAAACCCTTTGTCTCCACCAATGTGAGTTTAAATTGTTGATTTGAGTCGTTTTCAGGTTGCCCCAGATTCTGTTATGTTAATTTAATCATCTATATTTTATTTATTTGTTTGGTTTTGTTTGTTTTTGGAGACGGGATTTTGAAGTGTATAAGTAGTTATATAAAGGGGGTTCTAGCTCACCATCCCCCCAATTTCAAAACCCCATTTTAACATCAATTTCTTAAATTTTAACATCCTTTTTACCAAATTATCCCCCTTTTTAAGAACATTTTTATTTTCTTACTTCCAAAATAAAGGATACAAGAAATGAGAATATTACCCTTTACTACATATAAAATACTACAATATACTACTACTTCTTTTTTTTTACATTTTTCATTTTTTTATTCAAATATTACTGAGTAAACAGTTCTAAATCCACATATGTTTCTTTGTTCTTGTTTTCGCGTACAATCGGTTGCAAAACTAGATTTTTCTTTAAAAGTAATTCGTTAGCAATGGCATTATATTTCTGTGTTATAAACAAATCACAGGGTTTGTCATTATGATTAATAACTACAACCAACTTATCACCATATTTTGTCTTAGCAATTCTCATTTTAACAATAGTATATTTCAATCCAAGAACTAGTTCTTCTTTCCTGATTGTCTCATTGTATTTATTCATTCTGATTGTATTCAAGACTTCCTTTGCGGACTCCATTTATTAGGGGATGATTTTATTAAATAAAAATCCAGACTCACAAACTCACATACATATTTTTGTTAATAATACCTAATGTAGCTTTTCTTTCATAATATATAACACAGTAAACATTATATGGTACGGGTTGATTATCTTTCAACGTTAAACTTATTTCAATATCAGCAGTTGTTCCATTATAAATATTTGACTCGTGTTTGGAAACATCGAAACAGAATAGTGGATATACTTCTTTAAATTCTTCTATACTAACAACACTACCAGTATCAAATGCTAATTGTTTATAACCCAAATGTATGAACCTATTGTAAAGATTTGAGTATTTACATTTGTCATCGCTAAAATCACATTTAAGTGGTTCTTCGGGATATTTATCCCCATTAATTCTAAGTTCTATGTCTGTTAAATTCATATGATCAAACACCATATTATTCATTAATTGATTGTTATGCTTTTCATTTTTCTGTAGCATCACAACTACTTTTGTTGGATTGTTTCTCTCAGATATAACTTTCCAAGTGTGTTCCTTATTTTGACTAACATCGCTTTTATAAGTATTACATGCTTCCCACATCAGATTATGCTTTTTATCCTTAGCAAGACCCTTTTCTAATTCACTCATCATTTCGATACTAGGAGCTACAATAGGGATCTTCCAGGATAAATACTCGATTACTACTTTGAAATTAGTATTTCCATTTCTTATAATCATGTTGTTATCATCATTTCTTCTTAGAAATAATTTATGCGATGCACCTCTGAAGAATCGTTTGTTTCCTTTCAGAAATCCAAACAATTCTGATAATGGTAAATACATATTTACTAATTTACTGCTCTTTGTTCTGTTATATCTTTTTTCAAATCCTTTATTATAATTATTATTATTTCTCAAACTGACTGTTCCACCCCCTGCTGCAGCCCCTGCAGCCCCTGCTACTACTGGAGTTGCAGTAAACGAAGCAATAACAGGATTAATTTCTTTTCCTTGATTATAATCCTTATACCAGAAATGATTTCTTGCTGCACTTCTAGAATAATCATCAGAGTATTCAATCAACTTTGTAACGGTAGTTGTAATACCAACATGATTAATTTTTTCAACCGATTCATCGTTTATTACATATTCAGCGGTACTGAATAAATTAAATCCATTGTTCGTCAAAGTAGCAATATCGGTTGCAGCTATATTATCTCCATTTTCTTTCACTATTCTTACACTAACATCAAGATAACTTTCACTTGGATAAAACCAGGAATCTAATTTCTTCGTTACGAATTCAAACTCTGATTTATTAGATACATTCACATCTGTTTCTCGAATTTCTTTAAATTCGTATCTTACCACTGTATCATCAACAAGCGGTTCATCAAAAATGTTCCATTGCGGACTGATAACTTTATTTACTGCCATTTATATAAGAAAGAAATTATTAAATAAAACTTATTTCAGAATCTTTAATCCATTTCCAGTCATTAACGTTTTGATCAAGTCCTGACTTCTTTGATTTAAAATCCTTTTATTTGTACCGATAAGATCCTTCATCGATTTTTTGTTTCCAATTACATCAATGAGTTCTTTCTTGTTTACATCGATCAGATCTTTCCCATATTCTATTGCTCTGTTTTTCAACAACTCAAATCTCGGTTTAATAATATTATTATACATTGACATAGCCCCATCTTTTATTTGTTTTGCTGACGTTTGAAATAACTGGGAATTAACAATGTTTTTGAATACACTACCGATTCCACTTCCATACTGCTTTTTATAAAGTAATCGCTTATTATTAATCAACATTTATAGGTAAATAATTTTATTTCACTAATCCTTTAAGCTTTTCTTAAATGCAGTACGTATCCAACGTTATCACCATTCAAATCGATAGGTCTTCCCAACTGATCAGTAATTGTCATTCTCAAGGAGTAAATAAAGTCTTTTGTATTAATAGGAAGGTAGATTAATTGTCTAGGATTCTCAACAATTTGACAACCCGGTTCTGTATTCGGAACAAATGTCCAAATGACATCTGATTTACTTTTGTTTACGATAGAACTGTTTACAAGAGAGCAGTGAATTTGAATTTTATCAACGCTTCTTGTTATATTCGGAAGCTTTGTACCTTCATTGATTTTCTTAGATATCTCACTATCCTTCTCAAATCCTAAAATCTGACACAAGTCACTATTAAATCTAAACACATATTTTTCTTGTAATAGTATGACAAATCTCATAGATGCTGGATTGGATGAAATTACAATAGGACATTTATCTTTTGGGGTATCAAAATACTGACACAAAAAATAATTCAAACAATCATCGTTATACATCCCATTAGGAATAGTAACATTCATCCATTCTGTTGCATTATTATCTTCATCTTTCATGTATTGAAATGTATTATTTCCAAATTTATCACTTATATTATGCCATGAATACCACAAAGTACACTGATTCAAACCTATTTCATAATCCCAATTACGATTCAATTCGATTGGTTGACTAAATGTTATATCAATGATACTTTCATTACCTTCAATGTTTAACAACACCATTTATTAGAAATAATTTTTATATATTGAATTGTAATTTCTCTTCGTAAGAAATTTATTTCGCATTAACGAATCCAAAATATCAATAGCTTCATTTCTCACCTCATCAGATGTATTTCCGTTTACTCTGCTACCTATCAAAGTGTATAATTTTGAAATCATTTCATCACAATTCATAAATATTCCAGTTCCTTGTTGTCTGATAAAGGGTATACTAGATTGAATTTTTTTTAATCTATCCTTATAGTCTTGTATAAATAAAATAATTTGATCATACTTATTCGAACTATAACTTTTACTTTTCAGACCACCATAACTTTGACTTATAGATGTTAAATAATTCAGAGCCCCATCTATTTCTTTATGATGCTCAAGGTAATAATGAGGCATTTTAAAATAATTATCGGTACCATTCCAGTCATCTTTATATTTTAAATTAATTTGATTTAATAATTCCACATCAATATTTAAGTTTAGATTTACGTCATATGGTTGTTCTAGATTGGGTTCTATCGCATGAGTGGGAGCTCGACTCGATTCCTCTGAAGTAGTGGTCTGTAAAGCTGTTTTAAATGTATCACCTAATCTGATAAACCGTCTTCTTGAATTATTATCACCTTCAAGTAGTTTATTAATTATCGTTTCAGCGTTCTCTTGTAATTTTTTGATGGTATCTTTAGTGTTTTCTTTTTGTGCTATAATAACTGGAGCGTTTAATTCTGAAGCATATTCCCGAAATCCTGCCTTCTCCATCTCATTTTGTTGAACCTTGCTTCTCTGAATTTCTCTGTTCTTCACTATATCCGATAACATATCACTCAAGCGTCTTGAATCCATTTATATACAAGTAATTTTATTTCATAATAAATTTTGAAAGTTCTTTTTCATAAAACCCTCCTTGAATTAATTCCCCACTTTTGTCAGATATTTCATAAGTAATGGGAATGGTAGGTCTGATGGTTGCTATCTGAAATACTTCATCCGTATAATTAGGTAAATATCCTTTATCGAAAATACTTTTTTCTTTTTTAATTCTGACTAAATCCCCTACTTTGACGTTTCCTGTGATTTTGTAGTCATCTACTGGAGGAAACAGAGCACTAAAAACCTTTTTCTGATTAACCTTTTTACTAGCATCAACTGGTTTCATTTGTATTGAACGGTGGTACGAGTTATTATAATTACTCACAAATAAAGGTAAAATATCAATCCAATTAGTAGTGTTATTGTGAGTGAAATATTTCCATAACTTGTCTTTCAGCGTTCTATTGAATCGTTCTACAATTTGCGCTTTCAATTCGCTTTCAGATGCAAACCAGTGTATATCGTTATTTTTCAAAAAAGATTGAACATTTCTCATCACAAATTCTTTACCTTTATCAGTTTGTAGTTTCTTAGGAATTCTTTCTTTAAATATAACACTGAATGCTTTTATTATTTCAGCACCCGTTTTGTCTTTCAGAGGGACACACCAAGCATATTTACTAAAGCAATCAATAACAGTTAAAATGTAATTTGTTTTATTATTTTCTTTTTTATATTTCTGCATGTCAACTAAATCAGCTTGCCATTGCTCATCAACATAGTGAACATACACTCGCCTCCTTTCAAAGTTATGATAGGAAGGTTTGTGTAACGTATACACATTCTCATTTTGCAACACATTTTTTATTTTATCCTTGGAAACCTTAACACCATTTTCTTTTAATTTTCTGTAAATATCATCCACACCTGAATAATTAGAATAATACGTCTTTAAAATATCTGTTTCTGCGTTGAGGTTTTTTTTAAAAAGCGATTTTTCCTCGACCCGCAAATAACACAATTCCCTTTCAGCATTGGAACATTATTTTTTTGTGACACTGCCTTAAACATTGATTCAGTGTCAGTGCTCTTTTTACATTTCATACAATAAATCTCCATTTATTAGAAAATAATTTTTATAAACGAAAAGCTACCAACTTCATTTTGCGCTTAATGTAGGAAATACAGTGAAGTCCACAGTTTACTTCGTCTATATTTTGGACAGCAAGATTTTCATAAGCTATTTTTTTCTTTGAAGTTTTTAGATATTTAACTATTTCTTTTCCTGGAGGAATACCGAAAGAATCGAAAAATTCGACATAGGGGGATTCAGGTAGATTACAATAGGCAACCCAATGTGTTCCAGGCATTCCACGTTTGTCATAGTTGATTACACCACATTCCGAATCGTTTATATGTTTGGGTAGCGTATCTAAAGAGAACACACCTCTAAACTGTGGTATACTCCCTAATGCATCCATAATATCAAAATTGGTTAGAGGTCCTACTTTACTTTTGCTTCTTTTTTGATGTCCCCGTTTTTTGACTTCCTAGGCCTTCCACGTACCCCATGACCGACAACTTTTTGTGTTCCAGGAAGTGTTAGCGCTCCACCTGTGTTGACATCATCGGTTTTTTCCTTCTTAGGTCTACCACGTACACCATTACCGGTAACTTTTTGTGTTCCAGGAAGTTTTAGCGCACCACCTGTGTTGGTCATTTTATCCATAATTTTCTTACCAGCGAATGTACCCAAAGCAGCAGCACCACTTGTTAAAGCTGCCTTACCAAGGGTAATTGCTAGCGGTATTAAAAATGGAAGTAATCCACCTTTTTGAATCGCTTCTCTCATCTGCTTGTATGATACATCAATATCACAACCCTTATTATTCATTTTACATGTTTCAATTTTATCAATTTGTCGTTTACTTAAAAGTAACTTGACTGGTTCCCGTTCATTTTGTCTACTATGACTAACACGTATCTGACATTTTTGTTTAGCATCAAAACATTTCTTCAGCTTTCCTTTCTGAAGCTTTGACAAATAAACTGTATACTCCATTGTTTCAACCATTTATTAGGGAATTAATTTATCATATAAATTTTATTTCTTTAGTTTAGTTTTCATGAAGTCTTCTGTTTTCTTAACAAAATCTTGATCAACAGGTTTTTGCTCTAAAAGCCTTTTTAAAATGTTTACGACTGCTCTTTCAATACCATTGATATGCAGATTTTGGTCCAAATCATTTGAACCAATAAAACTGCTAATTTTTTGTTGGTTTTCGAGCTTTTTCTCAATACTTTTCCTAAGGTCAAGAAGCTTTTTGTCAATACTTTTGCTAAGGTCGCTAATCTTCGTTTCAATACTTATGCTAAGGGCTTGTTGGTTTTCGAGCTTTTTGTCAAAATCTAAAAGATACGTAGTTAACGTTCCTAAATTAACAGCATCATGTTTGTTTCTAGGATCTTGAACATTTGTGATAACTTTATTCCCAGCATCAAGTTCTTTATCAGTAACCTGAATTGTTGGTTTTACAAATAATCCTTTATCTTTGATCCTTACCATTGCATTGTCAGGAGAATCATCTACCAAGGTTAATCTGTTAATATCTTCGCTAAAATATTGATTGGCTTGCACTTGTTCTGCAGTTATTTGTTCTTTAAACTGATTCAAAATAATAGTCATCAACCTTAAGCTAATCGCATCCTGATCTGCTTTGGCATCACCTAAATTAACAATTCGCCTATCCTGTAGGTTAATGTTACCGTTTTCGTCAGTAACTACCTTTACATTCGATTCGTTACTAACCTTTTTTCCGACACTACCAAATTTATTCATTTATTATAGAAATAAATTATCCGGTAAATTTTTCAAAGTTTTTCCTGTACTTAAGGGTTTTATCTTTTATTTTTAAATCTATGAAGAAAAAACCGTAGCCCTTGGTTGCAGTCTCGAATTGTTTGAGAAATTTTTCATCGTCTATACTGGATACATGGCTTTGTCTTATTAATTTTACTTCTTTTGGATTAGAACACTGAAAGAATGCAAAATAATTGCACTGGAGTCTTACCACCTTTGGCGTTTTATGATAGCTTTGAGACAAGTAAATAATTGAGGCATTTTTCTTTCTTCCTCTTATGAATAAATCTTCTATTTTCTTCTGGTCTTTTTCAGTGACAAAATCGTCAAAGATAATCAAGTTTTGGTACTCAGGGTCTAAGTCGTCCACATCGACAATATCATCAAGATTGTTACTTACTGTTAAGACTTTCGATTTGCATTGTGACTCCAAAGTGGTTAAATTGGTTATAAGGTCTTGATATTTATCTTCTTCAAGATCTTTAGCATACAAGTATATTCGGTTGAAACAAAGATATTCATAAATTAAATTCAAAAGAAGGTTAGTTTTCCCTGTTCCAGAACTTCCACAAATTAATAATCTAAATGGCCACTGAGGTGCAAGGTCGTGCTTATTCTGATAAGTGTTCTTTTCACTAAAGTCATAGACTTTGATTGGAGCCTTTTCATTCATTTATTTAGGAAGAATTTTTCATTATAAGATTTACTTGAGTATTTTAAGTATATACTTGATTTTTTGAAGTAGGTACTTGAATTTTTTAAGTAGGTACTTGAATTTTTTAAGTAGGTACTTGAATTTTTTAAGTAGGTACTTGAAGTTTTTAAGTAGGTACTTGAAGTTTTGAAGTAGGTACTTGAAGTTTTGAAGTAGGTACTTGAATTTTTTAAGTAGGTACTTGAATTTAATGTTTATAACCTAAAGGTAAAGTGTGTATTTTATCGCTTGTTACTATCCTTTTATCATCCTTAGGATCTAACGCTTTTTTATTCTGTTCTTCTAGAAACATATTGTGCTTGTATGATCTTAAGTTATACTGGGTTATAGAAAGGTTTTCCGTTTTACCAAACAGTACATCCTTATAGTTTTGAATCGTAATTTTATCTTTAACTATATTGGTTTTTATTCCTTTCAGTTTTTTGCTAGCTTTTGAAGGGTCTTGGTTGTCCTTTAAATAAGCATATACCTTTGATCGTAATCCAACAAACTCTGTCATAACCTGTCCACCTAATTCATCTTTCATCATTCCTATCACTTTCTTATTTACACTAGGAAACCCATATGGATTATCTTTCGCATAATCAGATGTATCGAACCTCTCATTCAAATCCTGTTTGATATCTTGATAAAAATCTTCAGTTCTAATATCATATATGAAAGAATCAGTGTCCATATAACACAAATCAATTTTATCTCCATATTTAGGCTTCATATAATCATAATGGAATTCATACATCAATAACTTGGATAGTTCCAATACAGCAAAGCCGATATACATTGGTTTGTCTAATTTTATCTTTTCCTTTGACATTCTTGCTACTGAAAAGTTTTCACTAAAAATTATTTCAGATTTAAAGTTGGGTTTCTTTATTATTTTTTCTCTTGTTGCATCATCCGTTATTATTTCCATATCCGCTCGCTTCCTTACGTTTTCCATAGTTTTTCCAAAGCAAGCATTATTCATAAGCTTAAAGAAGTCCTTCTCAAAATCATTTGTACCTTTAGTTCTAAGTGCTGTGTTGTGGTCTATATATCCGTTTAAGTAAGCACTTTCAGTGAATCCTAGTATTCTGTGTACTCTTTTCAATATCAAACCTTTTTGTAAATAGAATTCTAGGTTCCTGTGGTGAACTACATAGTTAGTTTTATCTAATACTGTGGTACATAGCTTACCGTTAAAGTGTTCGGGTGCTAATGGTAAATCCTTGTGTAATTCGTGTAGTTCTTTTGGATATTCTAAGTCTACCTCATATATAGCACCCACATCTTGTCTCACCGACTTAATCGTAATCACCGACTTGATATGACTTTTCAGATGGTTGTAATACTCGATTGATTCATATTCATTCCTTTCTTTCAAATCATCCGGTATGGAAATGAATTGGAAATCATTCGCTGGTAAATCTTGTGACATTGCCCACCCATATAAATTATTTTTATCCAAATACACTAAATAATTAGATGGCTTATTCTTATTATAATCACTTGTATATTTATTATTTGCTTTTGCGTATCTTTTTATACATTGGGATACACCACCTCTTATTCCTTTTTCTATAAAGGTATACATGTCTTCCTTTGAGAATAACGGCAAGTCTACTTTCGAATGCTTTAGGAAAGCATCCCATGTTAGTCCTGGAGCTGAGAAGTAATGAAGTGGATCCAGATCATAATTATGTATACACACATTTCTGAAATTCTCCACAACGTCTGATAGAATTAACACATCACTTTTTAGGTACAACTTGGTATAATCAAGTAATGTTTCACAGTTAAATTGCTTCCATATAGATACCGCTCTTTTATAATCACTTTTGTCAATACCTTTCCCCGTCAACCTAGAATAAAAGCTTTCTATTGGTGGTAAGTTTGTACAATTCATTTTATCGAAACTATCCACGAATTCATAGGGATACACACCTTTTTTAATTATTTCTTTGAATTCATCGTCATTTTTGAAGCTGTTAGATGTGTACTTGAAATTCTGTCTTAGATGATTACAAGGTACTTTGCAATCACATGTTGCTAAATTTGCTGATAGTTTGTCTAAAGATGAAGCCATAAATCTAATTGAATCTATAAACCGCATCTCATATTTTATTTCCGTATCCGTCTTTCTTATACTTATTGATTTCGAGAATGAGATGAAACTTTCTGCACTTTCAAAAATTCCGTTATCAGGTATCAATTCTCTAACAAATAAATGAGAGTCATATTTTGATAAATTATGCATTACTACCGGGATATGCCTAGGAATCCTGTATTTCATATTACATTCAGCATGAGCAAATCCCCTATCTTCTCCTGTCATGTGGTCGTGATCAAAGTGAGGATTTTCAGTAATTTCAGTTGTACAGATGTGACAAGTCTTATTAGTTAGTTTATTCCATTTATTCACAATTTCTGCATTGGTATAAGTATGGTTTCTTTGTCTGCTTTCATATTTGTTTGCAATTTCTGTGGATACTTTTGTAACGGTTTTAACAAAATGTTTTGCAGCGTCTTCACCGAAATAATCGTAGTATTTGTTCTGGTTTGTATCAAAGGAACAGCATACCTGAAATCCGTAAGCAAATGGCTTCTGTTTGGCCACTTTTATTGTTTTCTTCCCGTTTACTTGATTGTACTCTTCGTTATAAGACTCAAAGTCGGCTATTATGCAATAAGGTACTTTCATTTGTTTTGCAATATTTTTATATTGTATACTTGAACCTTCAGGAGGCATTATAATATCAGGATCTTCGCAATTATTTTTACTTTCATGTTTTTCAAAGCATTCTTCCTTCTTAAAATGCCTTCCGCAATAAGTGCAGAGGTATGTCTTTGTTTTCTTTTTAGATATTTGAGGACCAACTAATCTGCTCAGATCCTTTACCAGTACATAATGATTATCGAAATATAATAAATTAATAACATGTTTAGCTGTTTTGAAATTGATTGTACTTTTTAGTATATGACTTCTGATAATTTTCTCTTTTTCAATTTGAAATAAACAAATCTTAATGTTGTATCTATTTTCAAATTTGTGTATATCTTTAGTATCCATTGGGAAGTTGGTAACCCCTTCGAAATCAAATTGGTTCTCATATTGCTTATATTTCGAAAGTCTCTCAGCGTTGTCCTTGGTTGGGTATAAATGTGCTAAGATGGACCAAAGAAAGCATTTTTGATCTAAATTTTTTATATTTATGCACGCTTTTTTATTTTTTACGAAATCTGGCAGTATTTTAAACGTTCCTCCCATGTAAGATTCTATTCGTGTCATCCTATAATCAATTCCTTCATACCGACTAAATTGTAGCCCAGATCGAGGGGTATTACTTAAAGAACTCAGTCTCTTGTTATTATCATCCAAATGATTATGAGTAAGAATGCTATTTTTATTTAAAATCCAAGAAGTACTGTTGTAATATACTACTACTTCTTCATCATTCTCCTGTCGATGGAAAATAACCCGAGTTACAAACTGAACTCTATATTGATTTATTTCGTTCATTCGCCGCTGTATATCTGCGAAAGTAAAAGCAATAAGAGTATGCTCGTCAACTCCATTACCTTGAACTGAAACGTTTACAGTGAATATATTCTCACTTTCGCTAAAAATAGTAGGCTGCTGTTCTTCTTCAGTTCTAAATAAATGATCAGGAATTAATTTTTCTACTTGGATTTTTTTCTTATTTATGAAGAGAGTTGATAAACCAATTGGTTTCTGTCTACTGTTGTCACGTCTTTCTGTTTGATCTCTTATGATATCTCTATTTTTCTGTACGGAATCTTTATGTTTGGTAATAATATTATTATAGTATTCTCCAACTCTTTTTAGTACTTCTTCTCGGTTTCCGCGAGTTGATAGGTTCTTGTTTTTCAGAAATTTCTTTAATTCGCTTGTCTCTTTTTCTTTGTTATCATTGTATTCTTGTTTTAGTTTTGTAATGGTGATATTATTTTCTTTTATCTCATCTTCCAGAATGGTTCGTAATCTCGGTTCTGGTTTGTAGTCGGATGGTCTGTTCTTATTATGAGTTCTTTCGTTTCTGCGTTCAATTTTAATTTTATCTTCAGCTATCAAAATATACTTATTAAGATGGTTTATTATATTATTTGTTATTTCATGTTTCTTAGCTCCATTTGTTTTGATTTTATTAATTTTCGCATAAGTCCGCAGTTCATTATATGTGTATAGCGATAATCTTTGTATAACCGCTTTGTTGTTTGATATAACCTTTTTACAAAGCTGAATAACCTCTGCAGTATTCATCATTTAATAGGGGAACATTTTTATTAATAAATTTCCCAGTCTGCGTTTTCTCAACCGTAAAGAAAAGCACTGGTTTTCCAAATCCTTTACTATGTATTTTCCGACGCCCTTATGGGTTTCGCACATGCTTTACTACTAGTCACGGGTTTCCTTTATTCTTTACTACTCTTGACGAAATCGGCATTTGGTTACTACTCTTAACGAAAATCCGCTTTTGGTTACTACTCTTGACGAAATCGGCATTTGGTTACTACTCTTTATTTTGTTAGAAATATTTTTCGAAACAATTTTATTATATTATAAATGGAAGAATTAGAAAAGAAAATGTATGTTTACCGTCGCAGTTACAAGTACTACAATCGTATAAGTAATAGCTTACTTGTATCCAAATTCCTCTTTTCAGCAGCAGGAATGTCTGCGTTTCTAGTGCTACCGCTAGCTTCTTTAAGTTTGGATGCTGTTATCATCGAAATAATTGAAAAGCAATTAAGCATTGCTGATAGAAAAGCAGAATTTAGGACTATTTATGATTTTTATACTGAGTTGTTGTCAATGCTAAAATGCGGACAGTTAACAATTGAGGAGGTAATTCAGAGAGAAACAGAGATGCGTAAAACCTTTCGATTTTTTCCTCGCGAAAAATACATGAAACAAGTCCGTCTGAATGGCTATAAATATTGCAAGAATACATCAATAGTTCAGAAGAATGTTCCACCAGTGTGACTCTTCACACATAACCACCACCTAGCAACAAAATCTAGCTTATAACTCAATCAATGAAACACCAATTTATTGAGAAAACTTAATTCAACATTTATAGACTCAGATTATCAAAATCAATCAACACTTCATCGGATAAGAAAACTTGCGCAGGATGCTCCTTGAGTAATGAAGACAATATCTCATCCTCTTGGATCGCTTTGCGAATAGCTTTTTCATTTTCGACGATGCAATAGTACCCTTTCCCACAGAAAGCTATTCCAGGATATTCGCGGACTAATCCATACAACTGAAGATATCTTCTTATTGTTGATTTGCTTTCTCCATATTTCTTAAATCGTTCTTCAAGAAAACACTTGTGCAGATTCTCAGGGTTGTCATTGAACAGTTTTTGCATGTACGCATACACTTCACCTTTTTTCGCTTTTAGTAACACTGATAAATAATCCAAATACACCTCCACTTTATTTAAATCAATAATTAAACGTTCTGCTTGTTCCAAACTGACTCCACATATTTTGCTGCTCAGCACCTTCTTGATGCTTACGTCCACTTTGAAGTTTCCAAACCTTCGCGAAGCATGTAAATTCGCTTTAATATCGGCTAAAAACTGCACGCTCTTCTCTTTTTTCTTGTCAACAGAGGAACACGCTGTCGTACGGTCTTCACCTTCGACTTCATCTGAGGCTGTGACTACCTTACTCCACAGCGAAAGGAATGTTTCTTGCTCCGATTTCTCCAGTTTGAACAACCCATTCATATACTTTTTCGGAATGGTTGCTGTTTTCTTCTGAATACCTTCGCTGTTCATCTGAAAATAAAAATCTTTTAACGACCTTGATGATTCCTTTACAGAATTTTTGAAGACCATTTGATTCCTACTTCATCTCGTGTGACACGCTTCGCAACATTATCTGACCCAGATAATTCCTTTACAGAATTTCCTACGTCATCTCGTGTGATGCGCTTCGCAACATTATCTAACCCATTAAAAATTCTTTACAGAATTTCCTACGTCATCTCGTGTGATGCGCTTCGTCATCTGATAACTCGTGTGGTATATTTGATATTTGCGTAATTTTTTGTTTCAGACGAAGCTATTCCTATCTACCTGGATATCCTTGTTTTTATCGCTAGAAAACTAAAAAATACTTACATTGGAAATTTTTTCTTTCTTCAACACCTTCTTAATCTCAACTTGTTTACAAATGTCTCCTTAACCAGATGCGCAACACTATATATATTCGCGAATCTTCTCCGCCGAGTCTTGTTATCTGCTGGAGGTGACGCATCTAAATATTCGAGAATATTCGAGAATATTTAGTGTGACGCATCTCTCACACCACAGGTGTTACGATCTGCCGGTAATTAGGAGCTTTGGATTTTTATTTAATAAAATCATCCCCTAATAAATGGAGTCCGCAAAGGAAGTCTTGAATACAATCAGAATGAATAAATACAATGAGACAATCAGGAAAGAAGAACTAGTTCTTGGATTGAAATATACTATTGTTAAAATGAGAATTGCTAAGACAAAATATGGTGATAAGTTGGTTGTAGTTATTAATCATAATGACAAACCCTGTGATTTGTTTATAACACAGAAATATAATGCCATTGCTAACGAATTACTTTTAAAGAAAAATCTAGTTTTGCAACCGATTGTACGCGAAAACAAGAACAAAGAAACATATGTGGATTTAGAACTGTTTACTCAGTAATATTTGAATAAAAAAATGAAAAATGTAAAAAAAAAGAAGTAGTAGTATATTGTAGTATTTTATATGTAGTAAAGGGTAATATTCTCATTTCTTGTATCCTTTATTTTGGAAGTAAGAAAATAAAAATGTTCTTAAAAAGGGGGATAATTTGGTAAAAAGGATGTTAAAATTTAAGAAATTGATGTTAAAATGGGGTTTTGAAATTGGGGGGATGGTGAGCTAGAACCCCCTTTATATAACTACTTGTATAGTTTTTTTTTGTGGGTGTTTGACTAGGAACCAAGTAAGTTTGTTTATTTTTTTTCTTTTCTCTTCCTCTCTTTTTCTTAATTCTCTCTATATTATAGTATTATGTAGGTTAATGTGTAAAAGGGGGTTTGTTAAACCTCTTATCAAGTGCAAACTTCTGGATGGTTTTGTAGTTCTTAGTAATTTTTTTCCACTAACCCCATATATAATCTAATATAATCTAGTGTTGAGCGAGGTGTTGAGTTCGGTCACCTTATATTCGTTACCTAAAATATTTGCTAAAAATGCCACCGTGGACACGCAACAGATACATAATAAAGAATTCAGCCTGGTAGAACCCAACGAGGCTGTAGATAAGTTAGTACAGAAAGTTCTTCGAACGTCCGCACACCCGTGGTTACCCAGTACTTTGTGCCCAATGCATGATCACTGATTAACTCGCCCTTTGTGTTTTACTTTATCTGTACGGCAGTCGGTAGAGCTGTATACAATTTTTCGTTGATCGTTCATTGTCTTTTCTCTCTTTTGTTCTTTATTTCTTTTTCTTCAATTTACTCCGTTCTTGTTCAGTTTGAATGTACATACATACTGTATAGTACGCTCAGAATCATGATGTCCTGATTATTTGACCGAGGCATTCACTGTTGTTCGCAAGGGCATACTTTAGAAGATAGAAACCGCTAGCAAGCATGGTTTCTCGATTACATTCTTTGTCCTTTCTCTTCCGTAAGCTTATGTTCACAGGCCAAATTCTTGAGAGAATTCTCTAGACCAGCTTCCCATCAATTTACTATTGTAGCAAGACGTAAAAAATACGAACCTGTGAGCTACCAAACTCTGCCAGTTGGATTCGAAACTTGTCAGTAGTACCACAGTTTATCAGACTCGGAGCCACATGTCGAATAACAATATCCACACAGCACTTGGGCTTGATGGAACCTTCTGGATCAACAACTGTGTACTTCCTTGGGGAGGTGCTCAGGACTAAAACATAAAAATTATCAATAGATTCAAACTGTCAAATTGCTAACAAAACCTTCCTTATGACTACAAAACATGCTGGAAAGGTAGTAAAACAATAACTGGTCTTAGGTATTTCAGACTATCTTTAATTTCATAGATTTGTGCTTTAAAAGGAGGTTATAGCAAAATTCGACTATACGCTATGGAAATGTGGCAAAATCCGTTTTACCAGGTTCAGGTCCCTTCATTACTACTAAAGATCCTTTTCAAAACAGACTAATGATAGCCAAAAATAGCCTAGTAACTACTCCAGATTTCAAAACTTCACATTCAACATGTGCATCCCACCAGATTGCCTCTCTGACAATATTACCCTTGTCCAATTATAGTATTATTGTTAAGTTTGCCAATCATTTTTTGGTTACAGTAGATAATGGGAAACTATGGTTAATATTGTCCGAACATGCCTCATGTCTCGAGGGTTGGAACTTTTCATAAGATAGGTAAAAAATAGAAACAAGGCTTTGATGAAAGTATGCTTATCCTAAATAAAGTCTTATTATGAACCAAACTTATGTCATACACAAAGCCATCCAAAAGTACTGGCAAATCTTAAAAAGTTATTTAGGCCTGTCATAGCTAGATATTCCTTCGGCCAAAGCTGACTGCGAGTCACATTTGACGGTGCAAAAGTGATAAGTCAGCTACATTTTATTAGAGCTCTATTTCTACCCTTTTTGGTAATGCTTCTCTTCAGGTTCAAGCCGCTGAAGCTGGAAAATGAAAGTTAATTTTCCAGCTTGAGCCTGAAGAGGACCCTTGCCAAGAAGGGCCAAAATATAGCTCTATTAGCTGACTTATCCATTTTGCACCGTCAAACATGTCAGATCATTTGGCGGTCTAAACTAAACTGTATCGGATTTCCACACAAGTGTGGCGTCACACCCCTTTGATCTATTTTACCTTAGAAAAAGGAAAACTGTAGTTTATTCCAATCTGTGAATATATATTTTAATATAAATATATAGAGACGAGCAGGAGCTCGTCCCGAGCCTTTCTTCATTGGGGGGGGGGGGGGCTGATTTTTAATCAATTTATTATTTATTTATTTTTATAATAACACAGCAAGTTGCCTTCATGAAGCTACAACGTAAAAAGTTGCTGAGTATATACAAACGAGTCTAAAGAGAAAAATTGGCGCGTTTTCAGTCTTTTTCGTGTCAGTTTTTTTTTTTCATGAATACGCCGTCACTAGCCTTTTACCTTCGGAAGACCTTTTCAGTTTTGCCAACAGGACTTGAAATAATCGCAAAAAACGGCGTTGCTGCATAGCGACAACATTGCTAACGGCTGTACCCAGGATTAATTCAGGAAGCTCGTCTACAACTAAACTTTTACTCTGTGCCGAGATACGCCTTGCCCTAAAAACTGCAGAAAAATGTATAGTCCCTGTGAGAAGCATTAAGCTCGGTACTGAAGTGCAAGGATTCTCGAAAAACCCAGAGCTAGTGAGTTCTTGTAACAATGCAAAATTTTCGTTTTCCATGTGGGGTGAATGTGGTAGTCCAAGGTCAGGGACTGTAAATTCTTTGCGACTACTGTCCAAACAGAAATTTGATAAATGCCTAAAGAAACATAGATGCAATATAAAAGCCGAGTTTACTGAACGTAAAGCTAAAGACCCGAATTTAATTTGGAAGCTTCGGTCACGTGATCGTAAAACAGAACAAACAAGTCCAATAAGCCCCGCTCAGTGGTAGTCTCATTTCACCAACGAATTTGCAGCACCTGACCCTCTTATAGCCATCCCGTTTGTACAAGAGCTTGACGATTTTCTCTCATGCTTCACAATCTGTGGTGTCAAGTAACGATATACGGCAGAAAATTTTTAAGTTGAAAAAGAAAAAGTCTACAGGTGCCGATGATATTTGCGCACTGCATTTAGTGCATGGTTCAGAGTTGCTGATTAGTTACCTTGCGATAATGTACCAAGCGATTTTTACAACCGGGATTGTACCTGATTCTTTTTGCGTAGGTTTAATCTCGCCGATTCTAAAAAAGGGGAAGGTAGAGAGTGAACGTAGTTCTTATCGACCCATTACCGTTTCCTCGACACTGTGCAAGCTCTTTGAGTTATTGATAAAAGATGTTATTAAAGCTTGCTGCTGAATGCCTGAACGTCAGTTTGGCTTCACTAAGGGTCTTGGGTGTGCTCATACCCTGTTTGTCTTGGCTGCCATTTTATTTAATTCACACGAATCCAGCGAGGGACTTGTAATAGGTGCACTTGATATTAGCCGAGCATCTGATTCATCGGTTCATGGGCAAACACTGCTGTTGGAGGCATATAAGAGAGGTGTGCCGGTAGAAATTATTAAAGTGTTATATTAAATGTGTAAAAACCTTAAGGGTCATATTAAGGTTCCAAACAATCCTAGTGCTACTGTACTGGTCCCGATTGAAAAAGGGGTGAGACAAGGTTCTCTGATCTCCCCCGATCTCTTTAATAATAGCGTCCTAAATGCCCAATCAAAAGTTCTTTCTTCCTGTGTCCTAAAAAGAATTGATGTTTCTCTGTTAACTTATGCTGACGACGTACTTAACTTAAGGCGTATTCTCGCCGTTCCTCGAGGACTCCACTTGAGGAGTCCCCGCGTTTTTGTTTGTCCCGGGGACTCACTCCCCGTATTCTCGCGAGTCCCCACGGACGGGGAATCCTCCGATTATCATACCCGTCATCAAAAAGGACTCCCTTTCAGATTCGGAGGGGAATCAATTTTTGCTGGTATCGGTGCAATGTAAAATTAATTAAAAATAATCAGAATAAACAAAACCGAAAATAAAGTGGATCCTGACTAATTTCGTCAACTGCATATTTCTTATTCGAACAAAATCGATTTTGGAAGCATTCCCCGTGTTCTCGCTGTTTCTGTACGCGGAGTCCGCGTGGAGTGACTCCCTCTATTCTCGCCGTTCCCTTCGATTCCCCGAGGAGTCCTCGGGGAACGGCGCGAATATGCCTTTAAAGTTTAACTGAAAATCAAACTTATTTTCGTATCATTTAGTTGAGTACACTGAGTTATTTGGATTCTGCTAAGAGATTTTCTTATTTTCCACTATCTGCTCTAGTACTGAGGTTCAGAATATCTACGGCTGTCCTCACACCGCAAATTCTACTATGACGCGGAATATTTGAATCTGAACACAAACGCGACTTTTAAGTGGGCGGTGAGAAGCTTGGTGAAGATTGCTTAGTGCCGGAACAAAAAGATTTCATAAATCTTTTCCGTCAAGCATACGACGTAGGTAGTACCACAGATCTGACAGGGAAATTCCACTATTTGAAAACTGATTATTCGTGAATAGCGGAGCGACGAAGTATCGCATTTTCATCGGGTCTTCAAGCCTCTTTAGGTGAATTAGTGAGGGGTAAAAAGACTGTCCCATCTCTGCCCTTTTCAGTTAAACTTAAGTAGATGAACTATATATTTGTGCGCTTGACCTGTCTAAGGCTTTTGATTCTGTTGTTCATAGTCAAGCCTTTTTTGCTCTGCATTCAAAGGGAGTCAATCTGTCTGTTATATCCGTACTTCGCTTTTTGTAAACAAATTCGTATCTGAAAATTAAATCCTCTGGGTCACCCCCTACTGTTCCAGTACGTCGGGGCGTCCGACAGGGGGGTGTACTCTTTCCGAGTATTTTTCAAAATTTGCATTTCGCATATCCTGTTAAATATAACCTCAACCTGTTTGATGGGTTTTTCTGATATTTATTACATTGCATATGCTGATGATTTGTTGCTAATTTCAAGATCTAAACTCACTCTTTCTCGGATGGTTTCAAAAGTTTCATTGTCTTTCTCTCAAATCGGTCTGTCTCTAAACGTTGATAAATGTGAATTTCTCCCTTTTAATTCGTCTTCTTCTAATAATAAACTCCTAAACTGTTTTAATTTTTCTATCCCTTGTGTATCAAAAATTCGTTTGCTCGGTATTTCTATTACAGAAAAAATGTCAAATTTTCGACAGCAAGCAGTTCTTGATACTAAAAACAAAATTCAGTCTGGATATGCCAAAGTCGTTGCCAACCGCGCCAAACCGCGAGCTCTACGCCACTTACTGCGACCACTCGGTCCTTTACCTTTCTTGACTCTACCCCCTGATGAAGAAAAAGGATGTAGCAGCTATTCGAATAGCATACTTCCGCTACTGTAAATTCCTCCTCTACTTGCCAATTTGGTATAAAAATCGAAAAATGGTAACTAAATTTTCAGTAACTAATATAACTGTTAAACTTGACGAGATGCATAGGAATCTGTCGGTCGCCGCATTTTCTCCACATCACGGTCTTGTACGTTTGTTTGAAGTGTAATCTGTTCGATGTGTAAAGTTGTATCCTAATTTTAAGTTGTGTTTCTTTCTTTTCTTTATGTACTCCACTATTTCTATTTTATAGAAGTGGGTAAATAAAAATATTCCTTCTTTCATTCATTCAGGTCAACTCTAAGTACTGAAAGAAATTTCAGTATTTTAGAGGCTTAGTATAGCTTGTTAAGACTCAAGTTCAATGCTTCAAAGTCAGACGTACTATTCTTTAATGATCAAACAAAAATGTGCAGACCAGTCCAACTTGGTAGCTCTATGCTTTGTCCGACAGAATCGATAACGTACCTTGGTGTCCCCATGGGTAGGACCCTAAAAGAGACTCGGTCTCTCCTTTTACAAAATGCGGAGAAGAAACTTCGATTCGCTTACGCTTCGATCGTGAAAAACCAGGTCCACTTTTCACGCAGTCTGCTCGCCAAACTCTACAGCACTCTGGCGCTACCCCACGTTTTATATCTGGCTCCATTTTGGAAACTATTCACGACTACCGAGCAGTCTCGAGTCCGGTCGCTTTATTTTCGTTACCTAAAATATTTGCTAAAATGCCACCGTGGACACGCAACAGGTACCTAATAAGTAAATTCAGCCTGCTAGAACTCAACGAGGCTGTAGATAAGTTAGTCCAGAAAGTTCTTGGAACGGCCGCACACCCGTGGTTACCAGTACTGTGTGCCCAATGAATGACCACTGATTAACTCGCCCTTTGTGTTTTACTTTATCTGTAGTGCTGTATACATTTTGTCGTTTCTCTCTTTTGTTCTTTATTTCTTTTTCTTCCGTTTATTCTTGTTCAGTTTGAATGTAACGAGTTATAAAGAATATAAATACATACATATATTAAGGCGCCTCCGGCGAATTTTTGTTTAATCCGCCTTTTTTCTGGCAACCTTTAATAACTTCCCATGAAAATTCTAGCTTTTAACATTGTTCAAGGAACCCAAAATTCCAAGCCTCACACGCCAACTAAATGACGCACCCTTCGTCTAACTAGAGAAGACTCCGAAATGTGCCGCAGGCGAAATTCTGTGGAAACACTGATGGTAAAAGTGCCTTTTGCGATCCAAAGATTACCTATTGAACCTGATTAAACCCAGAGCTGTCTGGCGAAACGAAAGGGGCGATCCAGGGTAAAGTGGATATAAAGTCCATTTGTTCGGAATTTACAGCAAACAAAAGTAGGCTAGTTTTCACGTGAAGAAACGTGCTTATTCATGAAGTACTGCAATCGTAATAGTAAAAACATGAATAGCAACCAGCTGAAGCTACGGTAAACGGTAAAGAACGAGAGGTAAATAAATGCCACTTAAATTAACGAATAATGAATTCACACTATACGGAAAAACTAACTAAAAAATAATGAGCAGATGGAGAGCGGTTTAACAACCGAATTTTGTAATGGAATAAAACTTGTTAGAACCACCTAAAATAACCGAGTTCGCAAGTCTAGTAATAGAAACGGACTAAAGAAAAATCCGGTGAATTACCAAATTTGGTAACGAATTCAGAGCCAAATAAATCTCACCGAATTTAATTATGAAATGGACTGACCGAATGCGACCGAATAACCAAATTCGGTAAAGAATGAGACCAAATAAATAGGTTAAATCACCAAATTTACGTAGGGAAGGACCGAATGCGGCGAAATCGATGTGGACTGAACAAAAGTTGGATGTATTATCGAGTTCGGTCACAAATCAGAACCAAATGAATCTGATTAATGACCGAATTATCAAATGGACTGACCGAATGCGATAGAACAGATACGAACTCGAGAAAAGTCCGGTGAATTACCGAGCCCGCCCCTGGAGCCGAGCGGCCAACAAGGTGCCGGTCGCGTTTACATCTATAAAACAACCTAAGGACAATCAAATCTTATGTTGGGTTCTCAATCACACGACGTCACTATGTAGGTACGTCACGACTGTAAAGGAATTCCGATACAAATAGTTGACAACCGGTTAGCATATTTTCATACAGTAGCCTAGGCTACTTACATCATTTCCTGCTGACTTTGTCTCACCCAATTAATCAACGATGCATAGCTTTTGTAGTAGCCTACAGGGTAGCCACAAAATGCACTACCGGCAGAAGCGCTAACTTGCCGTTTTACCGTAATGAAAAATGAATTGCTCGGAATTCCCTGAATATGCAGCTATCGTTCCCATCTACGAACATGACCTTTCCCTTGACTCGAAGAGTCCTCACACCAACTTTCATCAAAATATCTCATTCCCTTCGAGAGTTATCCTGCTGACAGACGGACGGACAACTTTTGCGATATCATAGGTATTCCTCCACTTACGTTTTGGGATTCCGAAAACTAACATTCAGTTTCACTAAAAAGTACAAGACCATTTTGCCGCCAAATACGTGATTTCTGAACATGTGCCGGCATGCTACCATAGTAATTTGTGTTTTCTAATCAAGAGTTGTGATACTTAGCAGCAAGCTAGTGAGGTATTATTGTACTCAAACCAAAGCTAAAGGCGTTTTTTAGCAGTTAAACATTGAGCCAAATGTTCATCATCAATGCGTTCTAGCGACCAACAGAAACCTCTGTGGCCAACATTGTTGGTCAAAATGACCAACAACTGAAAGTGTTGTTGATCAATTTGTGATGTAATCAGCCAGATTTTTCAAACAGAGCGTTCTGGCGAAGATTCACCTCTGTTGATCAACAGGGACGTTTTGGCAGATATCAGTTGTTTGTTGGTCAACACAGTTGATAAACAGAAGAACCACTAAAAATGCCTTAAAGTTTAGGAAAATCATATTACTATGACCACAAGATCAGAATTTAAAAAAAATTTTTTTAGTAGCTACCCTAATGCCATGTTCACAAGCATATCTGGCAAAGCACAGATGCCTAGGCAAGTGACCGAGCTTAGCCAGGCACCGAGTTACAGAGTCTGGAACTCTGTGCCTGGCCCAAAATCTGTGCCTAGGCATGGATGTGAGCGGAGATGCCAAGGACATGCCTAGGCATTGGCGCTTGGCTAGGCATGCTTGTGAACAGGTCTTAACAGGAGGGGTATCCAACCTTGAATTTATAATACCTCGAACTTACAAGGAAATTTCTTTACAGTCCAAAAGAGGTGAAAAGAGGTACAGGGTCACTTAGGATTTCCTTCTTGACAGCTAGGACCTTTTCAGGACTGAACTGAAATTTCCTTCCAACCTTTTTAGGCCAGGTTCGAGGTTATGTAAATTTGAGGTTCAATACCCTTTTTCTTATATGCCATCTGAGTTCGCTGTTTCCAGTAAAATTTACCTTACCTTTTACCTGGGCCTCTGCCTGGGCCTTTACCCTACACCCACCCTTACCTAGGCTAGGGCCAGCTAGGGCTTGAAAACAGGAAACCTAACACAATACTAAAAAACAACACAAGTGCCTTCACTGCTACTGTAGCTACTGAACAAGACAATACACTTGATACCTGAAAAAAAGGATGATGAACTTTTTTTGACAACACCAAATTTTGTTATAGTGAATACACATGTTATGAAAAATATTTGCAAGAAAGATCAGACCTAGGATACCTTTAAATGAAACAAGAGTGTCATAAGGGTTGTAAATGGTCAGGACTTGTTTGTGGCTTTCGTGGCTATCAACATAGAAGTTTAGATTCGCAGGAAAGACAAAAACGGGCAGCTTTCCGTCATGGTGGGTTTCATTCATTTCATTTCAACAATTCTTTGTTTGTTATTACTGGGTTTAAGCAGTGTTGCCAATAGCCTGACTCTAAAAGTGTCAGTATTCGCGGGAAAAAGGACCTCCATTTTTTGTTCTCATTCAGCTTGCGCAATGAGAAAAATGCGAATAATTGCAGAAACTTATGACCTAGGAAGAAAAATTTTGTCATGAGTTTCTGATAATTGGCAATATTCTTTGTAGGAACATTTTTCAATGTTTTAAATTGTCAGAGTACAGTTTTGTAACTCAAATTAGTCGGTACTGGGCTTCGTATAAGGCTTCAAAGTGTTTTAGTACTAAAGGGGTATTCTCGCCGTTCCCAGAGGAATCCTCGGGGAATCGAAGGGAACGGCGAGAATAGAGGGAGTCACTCTACGCGGACTCCGCTTCGAATAACAACGAGAACACGTTGTTTTCCGTTAAAATTAATTTTACATGCACCAACACCAGCAAAAACTGATTCCCCTCCGAATATGAAATGGAGTACTTTTCGATGATGGTGATGATAATCGGAGCATTCCCCGTCCGTGGAGACTCGCGAGAATACGGGGAGTGAGTCCCCGGGACAAACAAAAACGCAGGGACTTCTCAAGTGGAGTCCTCGGGGAACGGCGAGATTATGCCTTAAATCAAAGCAAAGAACTTGTTTTTGGGGGCGATAATCCGAACTTATAAAGCGTATTCTCGCCGTTTCCCGAGGACTCCTTGGGAATCGAAGGGAACGGCGAGAATAAAGGGAGTCACTCCACGCGGACTCCGAGTACAGAAACAGCGAGAACACGGGGAATGCTTCCAAAATGAATTTTGTTCGAAAAAGTAATATGCTGTTGACGAAATTAGTCGGGATCCACTTTATTTTTAGTTTTGTTTATTCTGATTGTTTTTAATTAATTTTACATTGCACCAGCACCAGCAAAAATTGATTCCCCTCCGAATCTGAAAGGGAGTCCTTTTCGATGATGGTGATGATAATTGGAGCATTCCCCGTCGGTGGGGACTCGCGAGAATACGGGGAGTGAGTCCCCGGGACAAACGAAAACGCGGGGACTCCTCAAGTGGAGTCTTCGGGGAACGGCGAGAATACGCCTTTATAGTATTGTAGTAATGGCGTCACCCAGAAGCAAAAAGTGTCAAAAAGCACCAAAAGTGTTACTATTGGCAACACTGAGTCTAAATACGTTTTAGCTTTTGTTACATTTCATTCTATCTGGCCAAGATAGGATGAAGACTGCGACTGAACTGAACAATTGTTGAAAAGTGTCCTGAAGATGGCAAGAAATGCCTGTCGATGACTGAGCTTCAAAGTGTAAATACTTCCTAAATGTCATACGGAGTAACAAATACTCCCTCGAGTAAATAGATAGAGAAATCTACAGAAAGACAAAATTAGCATTTTCCCACGGGCCCGAATGCTGCCATCTGTTGTTCCTAGCTATTTTTGGGATCCCAAAACGTAAGTGGAGGGATACCGGGATACCCCACATCGCAAAAGTTGTCCGTCTGTTAGAATGATAACTCTCGAAGGGAACGAGATATTTTGATGAAACTTGGTGTGAGGATTCTTTGGGTCAAGGGGAAGGTCAAGTTCGTAGATTCTGTAGCTCTATATTTAGGGGTGGGAGTTCAAAGTAAGGGACAAACAAAATATTTTAAACAGCTAATATGATAATCGATTACAGGGTAAGAAGACATGCTGAGCACGATGGTGAAAACCATTCTCGCGCCGAACAAGTAGTTCGTCCGGAAACCGACAAAATCCGTTAAGTTGGTTAAAAGTAAAAGTTTCATTTGAAGTTGATTAAATGTTCCATTTCAGGGTACGAAGAAATGATGAATACGATAGTGAAAACCATTTTCTCGCCAGAATTAGTTGGCCAGGAATCCGGCCAAAACCGGAAAATTAGTTAGCAGCAAACTTTTATCTGAATTTGATTTGATGACAGATTTAGGGATAAGAAATAAGAAGAGACGCTGAGTCTGTATATGAGAATCATTTTTTACCCGGACATATAATTAGTCCAGAATCCGATTGTAACCGGAGTTTTTTGGTAAGTCAAAGTTTTATTTAAAGCTGATTAGATGTTCTTTATAGGGATAAGGAAATACGCTGGATTCGTCTCTGAATTTTCTTTTTTTTGACTAGTAGTTCGCTCGGAAGCGGGCGAACCCGGAAATTTTGCAGAAGTAAAGCAGGAAGTTTCAGTGAGTATCGTCAAACAAATATGGCTTATAGAAGTATATTTGAACTTGGTTTTCTCTGATGATTAGCCTGGCGGAGACTGGATCTGGCGAAGAAAAGACCTAATCAAATGTTAGATTTTTGGGATCCCATCGAGCTTTGGTCTTGTTCTTGGTGATTTCTTGTTTGTTATTCAATTTCCGTGCTTGGGATGGGATCGCGACTAAGACACGGTATCAAGATTGCGTGCCTCCGGTACTGTAGAAGTTATCTCCTAGATAAATTGACTGGAGCTTAAGCCTTGCTCCTCTCTAAGTTGTGGTTTTCAGAGGTTGTTTTACGGCAACAAAAACAAACTTTTAATTCAAGACACATACCCTTTCATTCCAACGCTGAGCCTGAGCGTCAGCCCTTGAGGACGGCCAAGAACCGAGTTATCAGTTTTTTGCAAACAAAAATCCACCTTGAGATATACGATTATAAAAGTTTGAGGGGCTGAAAACTTCGGTGTTATGGTACAAATTGTGAGAAAAGTAGGTGAGACAAACAGCTGTGAGACAAGAGAGGAACTTGCATCCTGTTATTATATCATGGTCATCTTCGGCGATAAGGAGTCTGAGACTTTTCCTAAATATCGTGCCCTGATGACATTTTAGGAGTATATTGACATTTCTGTAGCACCTAAAGTTACCCAAGCAAAGTAAATCTCTTTGTTCACTTTATGGGTAATTCTCATTTTCATATGACGACCTTCTCCCCCCATGGGCGTCATGGAGGGGGGGGGGGAGGGGGGGACGCCCCACCAATGTTGTTAACCGGTCGGTAAAAAGTAACTGAGTCGGTGCGAAGCGCCATGATTGTTTGCAGAAATGGTCGATATCTTTCTGAAGACAGTCGGTTTTTAATGGAGCGTTCCTTGGTGTTGCCTTTTGAGGGTCCCACCCCCGCCCCAACCCGGTTCAGGGGCGAATGGGCCCAGATTGCCCAGTGAATAATGTTCAAAACTTGACCAGAACTGGATATAACGACGATGGAATTCCTTGTACGTGTAAATCCTAAGGCTGGGAAATTGCTTTTAAAGTTGCACCTCCCCCACCCACCCCGTTCATGGGCTACTGGGCCTAAATTGCCCAGGGGTGAAGTTCGTTACCCGTGACAGGAATCAACAGGTATCAAGTTGAAGCTTGGTAGGATTGTGAGTGCTGGGGTCTCTTTTTATTTTTTGCGGGTCAAAAACCCACCCCCACTTGGTTCAGGGGCAATTGGGCCCAGATTGCCCATTTTAATGTTTTTAACTTGGCAATAACTGAAGATAAGGCGATGAAATTCCTTTGTGCTTTTGGATCATAGGGACTGGGAATATATATGTGGAGTTGAACCACCCCCACCCTCCCCGTTCATGGGCAAGTGGGTCCATATTGCCCATCAGACAAGTTTCTGACTGAAATTAACTGTAAGCTGTTATACTTGAGGAAAAAGAGGCGTAAACACATTTTGATGGGTTACGACCCCCCCCCCCCCCCTCGCGTTCCCGGGCAGCTGGGCCCAGATTCCTATGAGTTAAGCTCGGCTATGATAGGTCTCAAGTCCAGCTCTTGTATATTTCGGGAGATATCTATGGATGAGGATTTTGGTGTAACAGCAACAAATAGGAGTTGGAAACTGGACTGTTTCGTCATGTGATCGATGATATGTCGTGCTTAAGGAATTGTGACAAAGGGGGTATTAGGCTGCTAGGATTTGGTTTATTGCACTTGTTATTACCTTGCTAATAGAAAAGAAGCTTAGAGGGTTTGACTGGCTGTCAGACCATTTTTGGAACTCACGCTATTCGTGCAAGATCTTCAACATTTCTTTGGATTTATACTTGCGGTTTGTTTACATTCAAAGCTTTTAGAGTGGGATGATTACAAATTAGCTTATTTCAGTACTTGTTTGGTTACTGGGGTGGAAAATTTCTTGGAGCTAAAGCTGTTTGTATATAAAATGTGATGGACATTTTACTGTCACACTCCACGTCTGAGCGCTTGCGCACCTGTTCTGAAAATCAGTCTCATTTTCGTCTTTTTTCTGCAAAAACAGTCGGTAAAAATTATCAGGTAGTCGGTAAATACCTTGTCCTCGCCTCTGCCTCCCTTCTCCACACTCACAGATAAGGTACTGTCAAGGATGGTCTGCTTCGCTATTATTCCAGATTTCATAGATGTCCTATCCGCACCAGATCTCTTGCCTCCAAACAATCACTCTCCTTTTTACCCTGCCTAAAGTTGTGAAACGTCCTTCCGAAAAAATATCCCCAGCGAGACGTCACTATAGCGAAACATCCCCGAGCCGAAGCGTCCCCATGTAGTGCTATAAGTAAGTAAGTAATTTATTTATAACCCGCCGTTTTCAGAAAGCGGAGTAAATGAAGAAAGTAAATAAAACACATAAACATACACAAAAAGACACTTAATTTCAATCGTCGGCCAGGAAGCAGTGTAGAAGGTCGTGCGCTGGTTGGGTTCTGTTGTCAATGATTTTTGATAGCGACGAAGAAACATCCAAAAGGGTAACACTTGCATCTTGAATTTTGAACTTCTCCGTCAAATTATGGTTATGGCATAATTTCGACAAGTGGAGCAGGTGCTTTGCATATTTAAAATAACATGATCTCATCTTTTTTATCTCCTTCTTTCGCAGAATATGAACTATGGAACTAGTCCAATGAAAGAATGATGAAAACAAAGAAATTCTAAAAGAAGCAATTCTCTTTTTGTGTTTACCATTTTTCACCCGTGGACGTTTTGTCATGGGACATATTGCTTGGGTTGGGACGATTTCACACTGGGACCTTTTGATTATGGACGTTTAGCAGACAATCCAAACCCCATATTTAATTTATAAGCATTCCTTCCACCCAGGCTGGCTGCGAATCAGCTTTAATGGAGCAAAACGGATAAGTCGCTCTGATTTAATCCAGTGATATTTTGGTCCTTCTTGGCAATGGTCCTCTTCAGAGCAAAATAACTCTAGAGAGTAATGCGCGAACTTAGAAAAAGTGACAAACAGTCAAACCGCAACGGCACTAGCTCCGCGAGAGGACACGAACATCCAGTGTTCCAAACATTTTTGGCCAAGAGTGTCACTTTTTTAGCCAAAAAGTGCCATACGGTGTCATTTACAAATTCAGAAAGTGTCACAAAAAGTCTCACTTTCCAGATGTTTTACACCAAAGAAATACAAAGGGGGACGGGAACGATGTGAATTTTTTTTTGTCAGTTTTTATACAGTTCCCGTTTTCAAGTGGATATTAAGTGCCGTTTTTTAACACTGGTCCGACTGATCGACCCGCCGCCCAAAAAAAATAAAAAATCAGTGTTTACAGTGAAAATACTGTTGTCGCTCATAAAAGGAGAAGGGATCTTAAGAGTCAAGTCTTACCCACAGAAACCCGGCATATAGTCCAAAATTAAACAAATACAACCTTCAGTTCAGATAAAAGATCAAACTATTAAAAAATTTACTTCAGTCATGTTTAGAATTGCTTCCAAGCATTCAGTGTTGAAAATGACCGATGCAACCTTTTAACTAGAGTTCTGGACAAGACTTTGCTGTCACCCATGCAGTTTAGTCGCTAACATAAATATAGATTTCTTTCAAATTATACCAGAAAGCTTCATAAAAGTGTCATTTTAGCAAAAAGTGCCACAATATGGCCTGAAAGTGTTGGAAGTTTCACATACTTCAGAAAGTGTTATTATGACACCAAAAGTATCACTTTGGCAACCCTGCGAACATCCAGACTGAAACTCAACCATTCGTTAACGAGCGCTGGCTCTGATCCGATCCTCGATGTTTGCACCGCAACCTATGCAGTGTTTACAAGTAGAGGAAAACTTGAAAAGAATCCGGTCTTGGTAACAGTATTATGTTTACACACAGAGGGAAAAAAACTGTCTCCTCAAATCAGAAAATCTGACCAAAATAAATTCACTAGCCAACGAAAAGTGTTTTGATAGCATTTATAACTTCAGTACTGACGATTGCTGCTCTTAAAAGCTAGCTAGACTTTGTTTAGTCTTTTTTTTACCAGGCCGCCGACGAAATTCCTTTCAAGTAGACGGAATTCCTTTCATCGTGAAAGGAATGATCGTCGCGCTAGACTTTTTTTCTAGTCGTCTTCACGAACGGAATCCTTTCAAGTAGACTGGAATTCCTTTCTTCGCGACGGTATTTCTTGTAAACGCTACATTAGCCTTGCTAGAATTTTGTACGTCCGCCACTGCACACAGGAACAGTTTGCTGACGCTTCTCTCGCGAAGCGAGCTGGGCGGCCCTGGGACGGAGGCCCATTTCTGATGCATGGGAAGCATAGGTCTTAGCTTTACTCTCTAGAGTTATTTTTATCGACGAAAAATTTATCTCAAAATAGTACTATGAAGTAGAAAGAAAAAGTTGCATGCAGTACTAACGATACTACTACATACTTCTAGTTCAAGGCTACCGCATTACTCCATACTACTATATGCTACTATTAGCAAGACTGGATGATACTATGGCAAGACAGGATGCTACTGGATACTACTACATAAGATTGGACCAGTCTGAGGTACATTAAATAATAGTATTCTTTGCTATTACATAGTATTACATGCAACGTTTTCGTACTACCACCATACTACTACGCAGGCTACAAATTTTTCATCGGGTTGCTCTGGGCCTCTCGGGTTCCTCTGGTCTTATTCATGTTATAACCACAGGAGGACTCTTGCCAAGAACGGACGAAATATAACTGAAACAAATCACACATTACTTTTCTGCTTTGGGCTATTAAACATACTGCATGTGTATCTCAAATGTATTGCCTCTTCCATTCCAGATTCCGACATTTTTGGTTCAGCTCCATCTTCTGGATCCACCTGGACAAAAACACTATCGTGGTACCTGGAAGGCTTAATTGCTCTCTACAAAATAGCAAGTAACAAAGGGGAAAGTGCTCCACACATTTTTTTTTTTTATCAGTAAGTCGACAGTTATTTAAACTATAGAAATTCCCGTTTAGTTTTGAAAAGAAGTCCGAAAAGGAGAAGAATTATCTTTGCTGACATTGCATGCCAGTTGGTGGAGTCTGGAAAGCTCTAAAATCGAATGAGACAATTCCAAAATAAAGACTTGCATTGAATCCTCCTCCATGCTTAGGTCGTTTTCATGGTTTGCCCTAAGAAGCTCTAAACCGAACTAATTCCAAAGCATAGACGTGTGCACCCCCATGCACAGGTCTTTAATATGGTTTGCTCTTGACTTCTTAGTTAATCGACGATTTGGTGGCCTATGATATTTAAACACCAAAAGACAAAGAAGTGCGTTGCTCAGTTTTTATAACGTTTTCCAACCCATCCAGTAAGCAAACATAAGGACAGTCAGAGTCAGGTTCACACAGACTAGATTAAGATAATCCGGGCGTCGTAAGTGCATTTTCGTTTGAGGGGGTGGGGGTCATCATTTTTACTGAATCTTTCAATATTCTACCAAATCCTAGAAAATGACAGTTCGAGTCTCACATCATTTTAAATTGTAAAATAGTGAAATGAAAATAATCAAGTATAGAGAGTAGCTCTGAAAGTGTAGCACGAAGATATAAGCTAGCCGCATTTTTGTGTAGACCAATTGGACAGTATATTGTTTGGCCCGACTCCAGCATCAGCTTATTAACTACTGTCCCAAACACAAACTACACGTACCTTGCCTAGGCAACGTGAAGTGTTGCGGCAACCTTTCCGGCTTCGCCGACTAAAGTGTTGCTCCTGCAATGTCGATTAAATGCTGAAGTTGTCAACTTATCGAAGCTTTTAAAACGGTATGTTCTAAAAAGAATCATCACATGATCAAAAGCTATTTTTCAGCGTTGTAAAAACAACAGCAAACGAATATCGGAAGAAGGGACTAAATTGACTTTGCAGTCAGTTGAACTTTATCCTTTTCAATCGTAGACATCGTGACGGATGAGAACTTGGAACAATATCTTATATAATTTAGTTGGTATTATCAAGCTATCTGTAACTTTTCAGGATGATAATACCACATATGACACTATTAATTATTACGAAACTACCTCATTGTTTACATTATATTTTTTCTGTGTTGTTTATATGGCTTACGCTGAAATAAAAAAGTGTTATTATTATTATTATTGTTATTATGTAGGACTGACCTGTGTATACCGTAATGCATACCGTAATCCCTGTCACACTAATAGTTGCGTTTTTGCAGATATCATGGTATCTGTTATTACGGTAACTGTATCTGCATTTAGTCGTGTTTGCTGTTACCGTTGTATCTGATACTACGGTTGCTCTGCAAAAACGACAATTGACGAAATTTCGTTTTTCGAAGTCAACCTAAAAGAAAAAGTGATTTCCAGTCACATCACTATGTGCCAACCTTCTTTCCCACCAATTTGACGAAATCATAGGCTCTATTGTCGGTGACGATGAAATGAGTTTATCAGATACCATTACCAGTTACCACGCTCGGTCCGTGGTATCTGAATATCAGATACCACGACAACTGGCCAGATACCCCGGTAACTGCAAATTTGTCACTAATCGAGTGGTACCGCTATGGAATTCCCTCAGTCAAAACACTGTCATGGCAGATAGTGTGGAGGCCTTCAAGTCATCGGTTGACAAACACTGGACTCGGAAGCCTTGGAAAACCGCATGGGATTCCCAAGATGCGCCCCTATCCATCCATCACTAAGCCAGCGCACGACAGGACTACACCGTAAAAAAAAATCTTGCAGTATTTGCTACTGGGATTAATATTATCTTTATTGAGATAAGATTAACCCTAATTCGGATTAATCTTATCCCAATAAAGATAAGATTAATCCCAGTATAGCAAATACTGAATCCTTATTCGGAGAAACTTTTGCAGTGTACCTTTCGCTGGCAAGTGCAATTTAAGGTAATTTAAGGTAATGACTTAGACCAAGGTATCAGACCTTCTGCGCTCCTTCTATTCTATTTCGTTCTGACGTCACTCATGTTCTGCGAAAGAAGGAGATTAAAAAGATGAGATCATGTTATTTTAAATATGCAAAGCACCTGCTCCACTTATCGAAATTATGTCATAACCATACATTGACGGAGAAGTTCAAAATTCAAGATGCAAGTGCTACCCTTTTGGATGTTTCCTCATCGCTTTCAAAAATCATGGACGACAGGGCCCAACCAGCACGCGACGTCGTCCACTGTTTCCTGACCGAAGATTAAAAATTTAGTGTCTTTTTCTGTGTTTGTATGTGTTTTGTTTACTTTCTTCATTTACTCCGCCTTTCCGACATGGCGGGTCATAAATAAATTACTTACTTACTTACTTAGATACCATGGTATGTGCTAAAATCTAACGAATTATTTGCACAGAGGACCGAGCGTTGTTTCATGTTCGAAGGCGAAGTTGCAACGAAGAAGTCCTCCAACTCTGGATGCTCCTTAGAATTACGGAACCTTCTCGAAACTCAGGCCACTGTTGATGACAACCCCAGGGTCTCTCTCGGTCGGCGGAACTCTTCGTTACTTGAAAACTATTGTTGATAGCCAGATGAAAGCACAAAGCCTCCGAAAATTAAAGGCACAAAGCCTCAATAACAGAGGGAGAGACAGCTGCATTTGTGGGCCAGACAGGACCACCAGCTGAGGATTGCTGGATATGATCGGAGATAAACAACAGAAAAACGAGGAATCCTTACCGAGTCCGGACGTCAATATTCGAACGGTCTCAATGGTATTAATATAGCTCTCAGGACAGAACTCGAATTTTAGGGTCTGGTAATGAAATTTCGACGCTGTCGAAACCTGGCTCTTAGGTCCCAAGGCCTGCGGATTTTGCATGCAGGTCATATTCGGTTACACTCTAGCATGAGCGTCATCTCGGACAGACTTTAAATGTCGTTAAGTGAAAATTACTGGAATAAGTATAATCGAGAAACTTCCAGGTTTCTAGTGTGATACAGCCTAGATTTTAGTTAGTAGAAGTAATCGCAATTACTGACAAGGGTGATCTAAAGGGAAGCAGACGAATGGAAGGGGAACAAGATTAGACGAAATAGGTTGAGAACACAAACACGCTCTAGTGCGACAAAAAACAACAAAATGTGTCACAAGGCATACCCTAATAAGACAAACACGCTCTAGTGCGACAAAAAACAACAAAATGTGTCACAAGGCATACCCTAATAAGACAAAACTCTCATCAGCCAGACGAACAGAGAAGAAAAGACACGACATTAATATAAACAAAAAAAAAAGACTTTTAAAATCCGCGAAAAACAGAGACCCGTGCAGACTTCCGGCGCAATGCAAACCCGCTGCAAGCGTGACGAAACGCAGTGTAGCAAAATCGCAGGCCGTTACAAGACGAACTTAAGAAGGCTGATACGAGACCTGGAAAATACAGACATTCCCTCACACGGTGGCTCCAACAATGCCGACGATGTTCTTGCCCATCATAACGGTGCCCACGTTGAGAATGCCCACGGCTCAAAATGCCCACGGTATAAAATTCCCACAACTGAAGGGGGTAGACAAAACTTGACTGGGGCGAAAAGCACGCTGTTGAATCAATCACTACCATCATTGAAGGCTAACCTTAGGCTAGGGGTTAGGTTGTACACTGAGATAAGACTGACACGACCACGACTAAAAATGCACACGGTATGAAATTCCCACAACTGAGGGGGGGGGGGACAAAAATAGACTGAAGCGAAAAGCAGAATCATACAATACAATCGTTGTAGGCTAACCTTAGGCTAGTGGTTAGGTTGTAAACTGAGATAGGATATACAGGACATGAGATAGGATGCCCAACACTCAAAATGCCCACGGTATAAAATTCCTGGTTAGGTTCTACACCGAGATAGGATTATCCGTTAACATTCTAAAAGTGAGTTCATACTTTATAATGCACACGGAGATAAAGACGCACGCCTGATGACTGGGGCTATAGAGATTAAGAGCGTGCCCCACCTTCGCATATTATTTATACGAGTTGACGTCGTGTTTTTTTGGAATTATTTTACTGTCAGAAATTAATTTACCGACCAAAAGCCCGTGAGGATATGGCGGGAAACAACATTGTTCATTATTATATTTATTTAATGTTTCTTTATAGTTGAGATATTTTCTAGTACACCATACGATTATACTTTCCCCAACTATGTGCTTGCTTCGATGGGGCACTGTTGGATAAGCAAATGTTGACGGTTATGCAAAATTACGGTCGTAAGCCATGATACTCGGTTTACTCTTTCCGTTGCTCACTCGCCCTTATTTCAGCTTATTACAGACAAAAGGGGTCAAACCTAACGCGTTCTAGCATTAGTCCAGATCACCCCCATCCAAGCCGTCGGTTCAATCCCCAGCTCGGGTCGACAGTGGGATCCCTAAGGAGCGACGCTGATGGACAAGATGGAGACGTTCAAATAGCTCTTAAAGCACAATGGACACTTCTAATGCTTTACTTTGTATTAAATGCTTCACAAAGAAACATTTCCGACTTCCTTTGGAAGGCGCTACGAAAATGGGCCTTTTTCTTGTTATCCCTTGTCTTTACCTCTCTGGCATTTCGGCGATCCAAATCTTAGGAGCTGGGATATAGTGGCAGAAAATTCAAAAACTCCAAGCAATGCTTGATAGAACAGGATATATTTGAGATGTCACCAAAGTCAAGACACATATGCAGTTTAGCTGATTGTTCTAGTGTTTCATCAGAAGTTCTATGGCTTAAAGTGCCTATTAAAAGTTTTTATGGCACTTGAGCATACTCAAGTGCCATATAGCGATCGTAATTTCTGTCGGTCTGTCGGTCTGTCTGTCTGTCGTTCTGTCGTTCTGTCGTTCTGTCGTTCTGTCGTTC